>JAJJWW010004645.1:0-433080 GCA_023531295.1 Papaver armeniacum
ACTAGTATGTAACCCGTGCTCGCACGGGATTGATTGGGATCAACTAAGTTAGTGTGGTGGGGCTTCGCCCCGCACCGTGATCAAATGCTTTAGATTTTCTTTTTGAGCAGTTAGATTGATTTTTAAAGGATAAAAGAACTTCACAATACCCTTTATGTATCTAATGATTTGATGATTTGGAATTTGGTTTATAAACTAGGGCTATGTTTGATATATAGAAGCTAATTCTATAATTAACCATCTTTCCATGGAAATAGCGTGTTTCCATCGTTTGATCAAAAAAACTATTTTCATGGAATAGTGAAAAAAAAATTGTGGCCTAAATTTTATTTTTTACTCAATTCATGGAAAATCTTTCCTTGCCTCCAAGGAAATTGATTCCATGGAATTGTTTCCTTTCCATGTATTAATTTTATGAACATATATAAAAATAGTTCAATTTTACACCTATATTTAGTTGTAATCGAACATAGTTACACGTTTGTTTTGTCCAACCTTTTTTTATCAACAAAATGTCATATCCAGCGACTTTATCTGCAGCAAGGTTTTTAGAAGACATCACATATTTGTGAAATGCAATTTTAAAAGAAAAGAAAATAAATGTAAACACAAAAATTATTGCATGCGGTGTTATCATGAGGATATATACCTTTATTTATGTTGAGATTTTGGAAAATCAAATCGATATAACAATACTATGTTGAATCCAGTTTAGTAGCATTAGGCGACATTACATTTCTTGAACTACTACTTAAGTGTATGGTTAGGATACAACAATAGGCCTTGTTAAGATGGGCAATGGTCCCAATAAAGAATGCCATGGTAGCTTTATTTATTATAAGATTAGCATCCGTTCGATTTAAAATTGTCGCGATTGGTTTTGGTTTGAAAAATTTAAAATACACTTGTCGGAGGATAAACGAGTATGTTTTTGGCGGTGTGTATAAAATAAATACTAATGGTATCTATAATAATCTATATTATTAATAAGTAAACACTATATTTTTTAATTTATCTCGATCAACAATGACATGTGGGGGATCCTTTTAATAATCTCTTCCATTTCATCATTATCTTCATCCAACTTGATCAACCTTAAACACGTCATTGTAAGTATTTTATAGTGTTATACTTTTTTTTTTAAAATCTTTCTTAATACGTGTTTTAAGTTGCTCTTTGTTAAAAAAATTTCTTACTCTTCTTTTGCTTAATAGATATACTTTTTCAAAGCATTATCATAATGAAATAATGTCATGATGTTATAGCGAGATAAGTTTGTTAGTATGAATCTAAAGACTATTGGTTTCTATTACGATTCATATTTCTTATATCGATCTTTTATTTTCAGCAAAACATAATAATTCCTTAAGAGAGTTGCATCATAATTTATTTATTCTTTGAGTTCAAAACATAAAAATGGGAAAAAGTGCAATAAAGTGGACAAAATCGGTTGCATTCTTATTAGTGATGTTATTGCTGATAACATAATAAAATATATGCTCAAGTTAGTAATCAACAAAATGAAATGTTTCGCCAATTAAAAAAAGAACATTGACTCAGGATAAAAGAAGAACAAAAAAAAATTTAGTGACCTCATAGTGCATATGATTGAGGATGTAACACAGATCACCACTGAACTATCATTTTGGGATTTGTTAAGAAATGAACAATTTAAATGTGATGTTTCCTTAGGTGAATTCTAGATTTGCTAGTTAAATATAGAAAAAGGCACAAAAAATTTAGATTAACATCATGATACAAAAATCAAAAGTATGGATATTGTTTCAAACATTTTGCTACGATATAAAAATCAAAATAGCTTAAAAACAAATCCATTATGTGTAAAAAAAAATTATTTTTTAACTTTTTATATTAAGATATATTTACAAACCGGTGTTACCAATTTTGTGACATCCATTACGTGATGTAATTGCGGATGCTCATTACAAAGCTGGTGTTCCCACTGATGAAGAGTTTTTGGGTTTTGTCGGATGATGACATGGTTTACGTCAGCGTACATCTAGTTCTCAAGCTGGGAGAATGGCCAAGACGTGTGCATGGATGTCACGAGGTGTCTCACTCAACAACTGGTGATGGCGTTTGTGCTTTTGTCCCGAGCCAGCCATTTCGCAAAAAAGTGTTCTAAATACTTGGATGAATGTGTTTATGGTTATGTTTTGGGTGTTTTGGATTTCACTACCTTGGGAACTTAGTGAAGATCTTTGGCATATGTTTTCAAACGTGTGAAGAATTGCTAAGTTAGTAATGATCTTTGAGTGGCGTAGGTAGTTTTATTTTTCATAGATTGGGTGCAAAGTAGTCGAAATCATTCCGGACCTACTCGGTTGGGGGGCGGAGCAATAAGTTCGGACTTGGAAATCGCCTTAAAACTCGGTCTACCTGGGAGAACTTATTTGTTGAGACTTATATATTCTTTGGTCATTAATCATGAATTATACGTAATTAAAATTAAAATTTTTAACACTACCATTATAACTAAAGTGTGTATATTTATATTGAACATATTGATCATGTATTTAGAGGTTTTTGTTTGATAACTTTCATCTAAGGGGTTACAAAAATTTTATTTATTGATTTTAGTGCATGCGAGGCCAACTCGGAAAAACCGTTAACTCGTTTGCTCAAAAATGGGTCAAATCGACAAAAAAACGACTTAATCGTAAAAATCGGAAATGGCTTGGTATCGAAAATCGCATCGGTCATATGGCTGTGCGTTCTAGGAATAATCGGCCTTGGAAGCGATTTTGACTGGCGATTGGGTGTTGCTATTCAAAAGGAGTTGGCTCAACTTGTGCTCGGTTGTAACTAAAATTAAAATTGTGTAATTTCCTTTTCAAAAAACCATGTTAATATTCTAATATCATGTTACGTAAGATCTTAGTATAAAATATAGAAATTGATAATTGTTTAAAAAATATTTTCCATGTAAAAATCTTTTTCTCTACGAAATTGTGAATTACATACTTAAGAAAACCACGCTTTGGAAAAAAATTATATTTCTTTTTTTCTTAATTTTTTTCATATAAAATCAATATAAAGTATTTTACTTGTAGCGTATACGATGGTAGGATTTTATTTAAATTATGTAAAGTGGTGTAAGAATATTTTAAAATTTCAACCACAAAATCCGTCGAATCTACTCAATAAAAAGTATGACCACAAAATGTAAATTATAGCTTAACAATATTAACAAATGTGAATGTGGTGTACCCTATGTATTGACCAAAGATAATTGGATTTAATCTTTATTTTTGGATAAAAAAACTTGCTTTCTCAATAAAATTGAATAACCTGCAGGAGTTCCATTATTTGAATTTGAATTTGAATCCGTTTGTTTTGTTTGTTTTGTTTTTTTTTTTTTTTGCATGTATACAACAAATGTGAACATATCTCACCTCAAAATAAAGATCATAGGAAATAATCTGGAAAAAAACAAACACCCGCTAAGTATGACGGAGTTATTATAATCTATAAAAACCTAGCACCCACTAAGTAATTGGTTATAAAATAAAAATCATGCAAGGACCATCTAGAACCTTAGACTTCGCAACCACTCACCAAATTTGAGCTAACATGACATTGATTGTCTCCCATTTCTGATGTGGAAGAAATCTTTCCACTAACAATCCTATTCTTATTCTTAGAATAGCTTTGGATCGCCGTTACAATTTTGGATTAAAAAAGGATATGGGGTTAAAAGATACGCATCGGAGCGAAGCTTCTCAATAACAAATTTTAAGAGATAGTTTAAATCCCTATAACAAAAGAAACTTACCTTTTGCTCTTTTACAAACTTGTCTGAAAATGGTTCTGGAATCACTCTTTACTCTTTGAGCTGTGTATGCAACAAATATGTACAAAAAATATATGTCACCGTTATGAAACTTCAATGTCCCATACTCATAATTAATAGAGACTATAAAAATAGTGAACATAGACATTCTCATATTTAATGTACACCATGTATTTGCATAGCATTCTTTAGTACCAATTTAACCATGTTGCATTAGAAATGTTTCATGATCTAAGTTGTTTTTGTTGCCCGTCTAAATGTCTAACCAAACAAACAACGAATATGAATAATAAAAAGCAAACAACAAACTAACTCTTCAGAAAACCAGTCTTATTAATAAAAATAGTTAATAAAACCAATGAAATGATGAGGGAAAAAAGAAAACCCAATTCACACCTTAATAGATTAGTGCAGGTGTACATATGTTACAAAAAAAAACAAGTTCAACTCAATATTGCAAAGAAGATCAATTATCAAAGCTAGAGCAACACATTCACTTACCAATTTAAGAACCTAAATAATATAAAACCGAAGAAATCCTCATAAAAAAATAAAAAATAATAAGTCAAAGCTAGAAACTACCTTACCACCGTAAACCCCAAACATTAACATAAGTCAAGCAAAAGAGCTACCTTACCACCCATAATCCCGACATTAACATTAACTTATGTGGAATATAAACTCGATCGCCAATCAAGATCCCAAAACATATATGATATGCACATATATAAGATATATAATATAAATATGGTCAAGAAATATATATAGTTAGTTTGAAATATGATATGCACATATATGTATATAATACACGAAAACGATGCATTAATAATTGAAGTCTAAACTATCGTGAAACCACACTCTCCTCTAATTATAAACCAAAAAACAAGTTCAATTAATTGGCAACTAATCTTTCTAAATATATTATTGAGATGAGATACATATTCGACATCCCAAGAAAACAAAAAATAACATTTCTTTAGTGGGACTCAAAACCGATAATCATCCATTAACAGTGATCACATTCATTACCCTTTTCTAACGGTCCATAATAAGACATAGATTCAAGTGTGGGACTCAAGAATTTGATAAAGCAAATCCACATCAACAAATATAGCGACTTATCTATACCCCAAATTAAGTAAATTTAGCAACTAAACAACAACATCGCGACTCAACAATCAAATTGACCATCCAATTACATACGAGGGCGAGTTTAGTGGACATCCATAAAAAAATCCATTAGTCATGTCATTAACCTAAATAATCTAAAAATGACATGTTAATCCTTGCGGTAAAAATATGAACATCCAGGTAAAAAAATGACAAAAGAAACACGAATGTTAAATTTCTATTGACTAAAGGTTCATAACCCTTGTTCAACAATAATTTTGCAACAACCAAATGCAAGTGTGTTTTTTTTAATATAGGTAGGTGACAATTCATGGATTTGGTCGACAAAGATGCCTGCAATCCAATTGCAATACCAAAGCCAAATAAAAAGTCTAGGGATGTCTAAGATGCTTATTTTCTTACAATGAAGAGATAATGGGAACTGGGTATCCAGCTATGATTAGCGAGATTAGCGATATTCGGTATTAAAATTTTTCCAAAACTACTATACAATAGACAATAGAAAATGGTATGTCCCAAAATACTATGGACGCTCATTATGCCTAATTTCTATCTGTGTCTATGCTAGCTTTTACGAAAATAAAAGAACATATGCTACTAACTTCGCTACTCAATTCATCCCCCTTGCTCGACATCCAGATCGATGAATACTCTAAACATAGCTTCTCTTGTACAAAGGCTAAGCGTACCTATAACGCCACAATAAGTCGAATACATGGCCATATAACATCAATTCTACACTCACATTAACATTACATTACATTACAAAAGGATCAATAAATTTTTTTACCAAGTGATAACATGTAGTAGCTCCTTCAAGGACCACCCAATTGATACGACATTTTTATTTTCTTTTTCTTTTGGGTAAGTTCATCGATAACCATTATGATGGGTTTGTGATATTAACATGATGGGTTTGTGATATTAACAATGAACAAATTCCAACTCAACTCCTTAAATGACCCCTATCCACCGTTCGTTGTTCGAAGCAACTATTAAAGATGTGAAGTCTGTGGGATATATCCGAAAATAAAGAGGATATAACCCATCATCATCGATGGTAAGATCATGTGACCGTGACAAGCTGTAACGCTAGTTTGTCCACATGCTTACTCGATTAGGAAAACTATGGATTTTAACGAATTCTTTACGATGTCGTCATTAATTACGAGTGAATCAGTTCACTAATTCGCCCACGGGGTTACATTAATTGCAACTCCGAAGCGGGTACCAAAAACAAAATAATCTACAACCTTTTATTAGAAAAATTAAAACACGAAAATTTTAGTCTTTTATTGGAAAAACATTAAGACACGAAAATTAAAAAGGTGCACTTTACGTCCCATGTTCGATCACAATTTTCGCATTTAGACATCATTATCACCAACTGATTTCTTTATAATGTTTGGGACAGACTTAAGCCTTCCAATGACGGCTATAAAAAATATAAAATTTACGTTATCTATCGGTGACTTTTTTTATTTATATAATATGTAGTATCATCAAGCAGTTCAAGAATCCTTGTTTCACAGTAGCAAGCGGTGCTCTGGATTACATAAATACCCATGGTAATTAATTAACTTTCTTTACTTCAAGTCTCATTGCCTTTACGATAGCCTTACGAACTGTTGTGAACATAACTTATTTTTATCACGGTTTGCATGAAAAAACAATGGAAAAACAGACTCACTATGTTTTCATATGGATTTTGCTCTTCCTCTAGATTTATTTTTCACTAAATTAAGTCTAAAAACTATCAGCATAAATGAAACGATGGAAAACAGACTCACTATGTTTTCATATGGATTTTGTTCTTACTCTAATTTTATTTTCTCAACCTCCATGGTCTCTAATTTAAATCTAAAAAAAGAATCAGGAAGTGTTAGTTACAACAGAAGGGAAAAAAGTCATGACCCAAGTTATTAGTACGGTCCAACATTTGCCCACCCAGTATCAATTGGGTGCACTGTAAAAGAAATCAGTTGGAGGCTATGAAAAACAAATAGTGATTAAATGCAAGAGAGCAACGAAATCAAACTTCTCATGGTCAAACCGGCTGTGTCAACCTTAATTTTTTCTTTATAAACCTATTTAGCCGCATAACATACTGAATTGGAAACCTTAGCCCCGTAACATATTCCTAAGAGACTATCTATAAGTTCCACCCGTTGGTGATCCTTGCCTGCTCTAGTTGGCATTGAGCTCCCTGTATAAGATGTGTTTAAATGATAATTCTATAGGATGAAGCTCAAGACTCACGACTTTGCCCCTGTTTTTTTGTTCTCCCATTTCATATTTCCACATCTAGCATTAAAGCTTTCACCACCTTCTGTGTGGACTTTTATGGACTTAGATCACCAAACGGTGGATGAACTATTCCTGGGGGGGTTTACATATACATATTAGACTACAAATTTTGTATAAAATGGTGAACCATGAAAGGCAAGTATCAGGTAAAGATGACACTTCAATAAGACCTATATACCCATAATTGTTAGCGTAAATTAATACCAGCCTCTAACATGACCATCTTACTACGGACATCAACATTTTGGCTTTCCTAGTTCCAGCTGACTAATTGTAACTCCCAATCTTTTCTCTTCTTTTCTGTTTTAGTGCAACCATCTTGGTCCATATCTATTATTTACCGGTGCCAAGGAATATCACTTCTCCATCAATCAAGAACAGATAAAAAATAGTTACAATATTCTAAACTAAAGATACAACAGGTTGGATTATGGTGGTTACGTACCTTCCTTGCGATGGCAACCATTTTCCTTCCAGCGTGGTTTTCTATATTGTTGTGGTTTTCTATATTGGTCAATATGGTGATAATTTGAGTTGCAAATGAATAGAACTCTTAGCTATAGTTTCTAACATGTAACTTTAGCATAAGATCTTGGTATCTAAGCTTATAAGATACCATCTGCAAATCAAGAGAAGAGACAGTCAGGTGCCATTTTATATATTTTGTAAAATCAATATACAGAGAAATCATCATATCAGAAATAATTTTACCTATCGGTGGTTCATACTATAATTTAACAGCAGATTAAGAACCTGCGTTACATTTCATAAAATTTACCCTTTTGAAACAGTTAATGAGTCGATAATCTCAAACCGATACTGACAACTAATCCTTAAACTGAATCATTACGATGATAAGATAAAGAGATACAAAAAGTGGCAAGGGAGAAAATATGTTGACAAATTAAGAAAGTTACCGAATATACTTGGATTATGAAGTTTTGATGTGATGTGGCAACCTTGAAGCACAGGAACACCGAAATCAATTCTACAAATGAGAGTGTTGTTTATTATTCAAACTAAAACACCACTTTAATGGTCTAACGTTACCTTGTCAAATAAATAATATAACCATTAATTACCCTATGAGAAACAAAGTTAATAGCGAAACTCACAAAAAGAAAATTGGAAGAAGAAGGAACACATACAACTCAGTGAAGAAAAAAGTCTGGAAAAGCAACTAGCTAATCTTCAAACATCTGTTTTACTTATCCTTCATGTACCTTGGATCTCAGAGTTCACGCTACATGAGCAATCAAAATCCACATCAAAAACTAATAATTATTAAATATATCTCCATATAATTATTAAAAGAACGGGCCCCTAGCTCAGCTGGTCATCCCCGTTCCCCAAAGTTTAATGCGCACCAGGAGGTCCCAGGTTCGAGTCCCCAATGACGTAATATTGCGAGGAATTAACATGGAAGGTAGTGTTAATTTGCCCCCTTGTGGACACAATCTCGCCCTCCTCCCGCTTCGTTTCGGCTCCCCTGGCAAGGTTTCCCCATGAGGCCTTTGGTAGACTAGCACATCTTTGTTCAATTAATGTAATAGTATGTCGTTGAGCTTTACTTGTTAGGCTTCCAACTAGTTTCATGTAATATCTAATTATAATAAAATTATTAATAATAATTAAAATTATTAAGAAAAAAAAAACAACCGGAAAAAAAAAAAAAAAACGTGTCGTAACCAAATCACACCCGTATTATCGAAGAAAAAAAAGAGAGGAAGCAATAAGAAATTTATGTCAAAACCCTAATTTCTTTTTGGGAAACCATTACCTACAAAATAAAAATAAGAATTGAAATCAAGAAAAATAAAAACATCCGGGAGGAGAAATCAAAAGAAAATTAAAACTTAAAATAAAGGGAACATTATCTAAATACCCCCTACTATGAGGCCCCTTCAAATATACCCTTATCAACTTTACAAATACCCCTAAGCCTAATACATTACTAAAATACCCTCTTTTATATAGTGAATATACAAAACCACCACCACCACTATTCAAAAAAAAAAAAAAAATTAAAATTAATGCCCACACCACCAATCCACCTGAACACCACCACCACCACCACCCACCACCACCACCGACCACCACCACCACCACCGACCACCACCACAACTAACAACCACCACCAACCACCACCACCCACCACCACCACCACAACTAACAACCACCACCGACGACCACCACCACCCACCACCACCACCACCACCACCGTCCACCACTACCACCGACCACCGCTAACGCTAACGCTAACGAACACCACCATGTCCACTACCACGGGCCACTAACAACCGACACACCACAGCTGCTGCTTAACCATCACCGTCAACCACCATCGCTGCCGCTTAACCACCACCGCCCATGTGGAGTCAACTTGTTGAAGTTGTGTCCATGCTCGGAGGGCAACTAGCTCAAGTTGTCTTCAATAAGAAGAAAACCAGCACAAAGTTGTCTTCAAAAAGTGAAATCAACTAGCCTAAGTTGTCTCCATATATGGAGGCAACTAGCACAAGTTGTCTCCAAAAAATAAAATTATACACAAATAAGTGAACCTAGTGTGAATCGAACACACATCATCCGACATATAGTCGGTTGTGCTACCATTGCACCATGGAGTTCGCCACACCATCGCGCTCAACCGACAATTCAAACAACCACCATACAACACCACACCATCCATACGTGCTACCGCAACTCTACAAAGCTTCATGACCACAACCGTCTATGCACACTTGCAACATGAGCCAATAGGTGCGGTCACTTCCATGCCCCTACTCTCAAACACCATCAAGAACACACAAGCAAGAATAACTTCTTGTTCTTTCAATGCTCGAGTTCATATCGAGTTCCTTCTCTCAACTCCCTAGGCATTCATCTACTCTCTTGACTTTAAAGCATGAGCACCTGAAGACAACCATCATCATCAAATCAACACAACCCCTCAGTATTACCATTGCATCACAAATTGGTCAACTAGCTCAAAAACATAACCAAGTTGCCTCTGAACCGGAATAAACTAGCTCAAGATTGCCTCCCCAATGCTGAATCAACTAGCTCAAGTTGCCTCCAAAGTGAAAGCAACTTGGTCAAGTTGTCTTCAAAGTTGGAAGCAACTAGCACAAGTTGCCTCCAAAGTGAAAGCAACTTGGTCAAGTTGTCTATGAAAGTTGGAAGCAACTAGCACAAGTTGTCTCCAAATAGTAGAAGCAACTTGGTCAAGTTGAATATCACACCATCAAAATGGAGCTATTTTCGATGTTTCTCTGGTTCAATATCACACTATTCAAGCAAAATAAATTAACTGAATCGATAATGGCATCAAGAGAGAGTATACCAAATTTAGCCAACTCGGTTGCGGTAGGGCGCTCTTCAACCGCAACATCAATTTCATAACAACCACTCACTTTCTTCATCACGACTTCTAGGTCCACATTCCATTCTCTCAAATTTGTCTTTGTAAGATAACCTTGCACACCCATTAAAAGCATCATCAGAATAAATTGCAACAAGGTTACCTCGAGCCATTGTCGTTGCATTTCATTTCAGCTCAAATAGAACAACTTGAAGCACAAATACAAACTCCTCATAAAGAACCATTCTCTCATTTGCCTTTCTCAAATCCACCAACTATTCTTTTTCTCCATCCACTGAAACTGAACCCATCTTCTCATTTATAGGCGCACCTTCAAGAATCTCAACTCTAACACATCGAATTATCCTCCTTCTTTTGTTCAACCTTACCAGCACCGCCCCAAATTTTCTTTGTTGACCGCAACATCTTCGCACAAACACACAAGACTCGCAATTGCAATTGCAATTGCAATTGCAAGCAAGACGAACACCAAACTGTTTCCGCACTTGAACACAGCTTGCATTCCCTTGAGTACAACCTGTAAAACCCAACATCATTGGTTTTTTTCTCCATAATCATCTCACCATCTACACCACAACTCAAGACATCGCCATTCAACCAACCGCATTCAATCACTTCATACATTTTGCAACCTCTTGAGTCACGACCAACCAACAACATCCATGAACATCCGACTTTCACTCGTAGCTTCCAATGTCACTTGCAATTACGACACTATTTAGCCAACATTACCTCGCACCACCAATTCAAGCATCTTCCCTTTTACACAACACCAATACAATCCATAACTACCTCAAATCATCACTAGTAACATATTAAAACCCTCACCATTCTCATTACCACCACTGTTCATCCACTATCAACTCTTTTGTAGTAACACAATTATAGAATCACCAACAACATCTTCCGTAGTAACAAATTCAAACTCTTCCGCAACAACAATGAAAACAACAACATCTTCAATTCCTCAAATCATCATACGTCTTGAATCGATCTCCAAATCGAATCGCCTTTCGAAATCGACTGGTTTAGAAATTAGTAGAAATCGAAAACATAAAAAGAACAAATCACGGATCGAAATCATAATTAAGTTTCAATGGTTCAACACTCAAATCATCGAATTCAAAAACCACCAAACCGAAATCTCCATCTCCGATTCTTCATAAACGCCTTCTTCTAATCATTAGCGAACTTCATCGATCTTCTCCTTCATTCTGCCAAATTGATGGCAGCACCTTCATCTCCCACGATTTCTTCGTTCCATCTCCTCTAAAATAAAATAGAGAAAAAAGGTGTAACAAACTGAGAAATAAGAGAAAGACTGGAATTACCTGCTCTGCTGGTGTTGTTTGAAGATTAGCGTTTGGAAACAATGAAGAAACAATATAAAAAGAGACGATGATTATGATGTATAGAAAAAAAAAGTTACAGTAAGAAATTAGGAGTTGAAGAAAGAGATGATGATGTAAATCAGATCAAACTAAACTGTAAAAAAAAGTTGAAGAAAGGAAGACAGATTTTACCCGGCATGTTACTGTGATCAAAATCCGCGCAATTCGTGCCTCATAATCATCAACAAAACTCCCAGAAACGGTTTTTCAGATATATTTTTTCTTGTCGCTAAATCTGGCATAAGATAGATTTGTTTCCCAAATTAGATTCAATCGGAACGGTAAGTACCTACGTTGATGCAGAGTTTTAGCTTTGTTTCTCAAAACACAAATATTCAGGAATATTCGCATAAGTTGTTTATGTGAAAATGCTTTATTTATTGTGGCTAAATTTGGCATAAGGTTAGATTTGGTTCTCAAATTAGATCTAACACGAATGATAAGTACCTAAAATTATGGAATATATATAGTTAGCAAAAATTCGCATAAAATGCTTTATTTTTTGTCTCTAAATTTGGCATAAGATTGGATTTGCTTCTCAAATTAGCTTTAACAGGAATGGTAGGTACCTAAAATTATGGGATATATATGGTTCACATCGGATCAAATTAATTTGGAGCATTAGATCAAATAAATTCAATTTAAAATTAACGGTCACGAAATGTAAGGGGCTAACTTTGATTTGGCCAATCAAGCTAGTGTTTCGTTCATAGGCCAATGGGAGGGGAGGTTTTGCAACTCTCGACGTGGTGTGAGAGATGTGATTGGGTGTTTAGGTTATTGATATATGGTTCACTCGGATCAAATTAATTTGGAGCATTAGATCAAATAAATTCAATTTAAAATTAACGGTCACGAAATGTAAGGGGGCTAGATCAAATAAATTCAATTTAAAATTAACGGTCACGAAATGTAAGGGGCTAACTTTGATTTCGGCCAATCAGAAGCGAGTGTTTCGTTCACCGGCCAATGGGAGGGGAGGTTTTTGCAACTCTCGACGTGGTGTGAGAGATGTGATTGGGTGTTTAGGTTATTGATTGATTGATTTTATTGATATTATTGAAAATATCTGACACGGCTCGCAATAAGAATTGAGTGTCTGACGATGTTTTTACTATCAGGCTTGTCCTTTTAACAAAAATCATTATCCATGGATATTTAAAGCTAAAATCTATTTTCTTAAAGAAAGCATATATAGAGTCACAGTTACCATCACGCTGTTAGTCCGGTTGTACTTAAGGAGCTATGAATCAACACAGGACATAATTGTGCTTTTGATGACAAACCTTGAATCAAAAGGAGCTAGTAAAGACATGAAATTACATCACGAAATACTGTCTCAGACTCTCAGCAGGGAATTTTTTTTTTACAGTAACACACAAAATTGCCTCGGCTATCTATCATTCATGTTTACAAATAAAAAGTTCACTAACAAGTTCACCAAATTTTACGGACCCTACCCACCACCCCAGTGGTCGGTCAGGCTAATCCCTCGTCTGAAAGCTCCAGTTTGCAGCTATTCACTACACCTTCTACACCGGTTAAATCCTTGATTCATATGGAAAACTTGAGAAGTGTTGTTATTGTGTGTAAAATACCAAAATGTAATCTCTGCACACTATTAGTACACTCAGACTGAACTACATGACAAAGACATGATGGATTCGTGTCAATACTCTAATGTTTTAGCTCCTGGAAGTCAGGGATATATATCATAAGACCTATCTACAAAAGTGTAACTAAGGTATCATCACAGATGCAGATTCATGTAAAGTTTGTGGCATGCTGGCGGATCATGAAAAACTAGCAGAATATGAAGCACAAATACTTCTTCCTAAGTTTTGCTATCCTACTCCTGCTGCGACTCCTACCAGCCACATCATCTTTGTTTTCCGATGAAGTAGGTGAAGCTGCTGCTCTAACACTACCATTTGAATTGGATGACGAGGACGATGCCACTTCATCTTGTGATGAATTTGTTAGCTCATTCACATCGCGGTCGCCTGCAGTCTGTCTATTTCGAGCATCCTCTAACGCCTCTGTATCTAGAAGTTGCTGCTCAGCACCTAACAAAAGACGAAACAGAACAAAAAAAAATGAATCATTCCCCATCTGAAAGTACTTGTTTACTGCTTCCTCTGAGAGTTTATTGTGTGAAAACAATTGGACTGTGAGAGATGCATCAACAATTATTATCCAGATTTCCACAAATACTATAACACAAATCCAGCAAAGACTACCACTGTAGAATTTTTAATTTTAGCCTTAACATTAATCAAAAAAGAAAAAAAATTATACCATTGACCAGTGTCTATTGCCTATTAAGAAGGATCTTCCACCAGTGTGACAAGTTATTTCTTTGACATATAAAAGCAGAAGCCGAGAAAAAACTAGACCTACTTGGAATCTAATGAAAAGAGACATCGATATATGATGTATCTATACAGCTAAAACAGGGAGTCTAGCCCAAAACCTATGCTGGCTAAAAAAATATCTGCCACATAAAAGGAATTAAGGCAGATGGTTATGACTTTCAAAATGCTAATCTTGAAACGGAATCGTAGATGGGATATGTTTAATCCAGCCTCAGTAAGTCAGTGGCATGGTGTTATATAGACATCAGGTCCCCAATAACTATTGCACGTCAGCTAACCAGAACAAAGACATAAATGGTGAGGTTGCACCCCTACTTAATGTGTGCATAACATATAGTACACTAAGTGAGCATAGATTTTGCAGGAAGCTTTATTGGACACAAATTGTGAGACCACACCAGTACTTATAAGTGACACCCCCAACATGGTCAGTACCTCGAGGGTTAAATATACAAAAGGCAACGAACATAAATAGGTTAGTAGACCTACCTGAAGAATCCCCTCTGACAGCCGCATTAACTGGTCTGAGTAATCCAGAAACATTATCTGTGTGATTCCTCTGCGTATCCAGATCGTTATCCATATCCCTCAACAAAGCTGATGAATCGAAGTAGTCGAAGTGTTCAGATGAAGCCAGAGTCGAAAATATTGAATTTTCTGAACTGGAAAAAGACGATTCTAATGGATCATCGAGGTCTTCCAATTCCAAGTAATCTCCCATAGAAAAGTCATAGATTTCATTGTCATGAATGGAGTTAGCAGGACTTGGTTGTCTGTCAGACACTTTCGTCGGGTCATGCTTCTCATTCTTACTGATCACCTGGATTGATAATATTAACAAACGGAGGACAGTAAAAATCCAGGCAGTAGGCATATGAAGACTGGAAAGCAAAGAAGAATAACTAAAACAAGCTGAAAATGACCTTCCAAAGCAGTTCTAGAATGGCAGACACACATGGAAGTTCACGAACCTGACACTTGATGGTAGGATGTTTTAAGTTGGGATCTAATTCGCACCCGCCAGAACCATGTTGTTCTTCCTTGTTGCTTGGACTCTGACCTCGATTTGTAAAAACTCTACAAAGTGAACTGGAATTCTACCAAACAATGATTGCTAACAAATCTGACCAAGTTGTTTGGGAGTTACCAAAAAGAAAATTGACAGCTTTCAGGTGCATGAAAGGTTTATAAGGCTTACACACCCCTTCTTTATTGATTTCAAGGAGTCTCTTCTGCTGTATTCTGTATGCATGCATCATCCAGCTAGTTTTTCCCCATCAGGAGCTTGGCCACTGAAGAACTGGAGAGTACTTCTTGAACCAATGGTCGGACTATCTGTATGTATTTCGCACTCCTCCTCAGCCTCCACCCAGTATCCAGTTTCAGAAGCTTTAAGATCCCAGGAATGCAAGTACCAAATGCTATCTGTGCACATTACTACTCAATAAGCAGAGTTCCGAACTAGTAAGAAGATTCTAAGTGTCATAACGTATTACTAAACTAATGAATGCATTATTGAACACATATAAACTGGACTTACTATGAAAGATTTACCACTACGAAACGCAAATCATATCAGTGGTAAATTTTCAAATCCATGAAATGTTGTGTATAGTGAACACAATACCTTAATGTTTTTTCACTTAATGTCAAAAACCCGTAAAGATATCTAGTATGTCACATGACAATAAACCACTAAGCATAATTGAAACAATGTTCAGTCAACTGGATGCAAATCAAACCCTCTAGGCCACCCCTGCACTGTTTTGATAAAAGCATGAGCGATCCAATAAGAGTAAGACACTAGACTCATGCTAATCACACTTGCATGAGTTCATGTAGATTTCAAAATCCCATAGAGTTGTGTAAGTAAAAGCAGAAACATATTTTTTGAGAAGAGTAAGACCAATTAAACCTTACCATTCAATGACCATGGCAAATCAAGGTAAGGGTTTATTTCAGTATTTACGTTAGCCGGGATAGGATCCCCACATATCATTCTCTCCAAACACATAACTAGCAGCTTGCCAGGCCAACTTAAACCAATATCTTCAGTTGTAGGAGAGAAAGGTGCAGATGGACACATTTTATAATCCCCAAGTTAGAAATATTGGTGCTTCCCTGTACAATGTCACAACAATAGATTTTTGAATAAATACAAAAATCAGAAATCCAACAAGTACAACTTATAAGAACAAAATTAGCATTTTTGAAGGTTTCTAAGCTATATCTTTAACAAAAATGATTTTTATTATTCTGAGAGATCTCAAAATAGCCTTATTCTAAGAATCCAACTAACAAAGAATACCAGTAAATGAATTGGATTAAACGTGCAGGGAATCAGAATCAAAGAATCCCCCAAAAACTGAGTTCTTGGAATCTACATCCAAATTTTACAAATCTGATAATGAAATATTCAAGTCAAAGAACCAAGAAATCAAAAAAGATCATCAAATTTCTAATTTAGGGTTCGATTTACCAAACTCTAATCCATGCAATAGCTAATTCAATCCATTCTTAGTATAAACACAAGAAAATCATTCAGATAATAAACAAGTTTCTCGAAATGTAAGTAGCTCAATTTCACCTTTATCTGTAGGGTTTTTGGAATTGGGCAATTTCTTGATCCTCAGCTTCGTCTTTGTTCTACTGAATTTTACTTACGTGACTGTTGTCTGGTGGTTTTTCTTGGAGTGGTTAAATTGGGTGTTTTTGTAGTAATTTTAAGGCAACTTCATTATTTGTAAGCTTGTGGTTAACGCTACTAAGTTTACCCCTGATTACATTTTAACCCGCACACAATTAAGCATCATTCCCCTGATTGGCACATTTGGTTCATTCTGACTTGTTCTAGTGCTACTGATATCCTGTAGTACGGGTATGACTACCACCATGCTCCGTACATTGAATCTGAACTAGAGTATAGACTGTAGTAGACAAGTGGTAAAAATGGGGCGTGGAAAATAATTAGGGCCCCTAGCTACAGGACAAAAAAATGTCATGAAATAGTAATTGGGGGTTATCTCTTATCCCTTTTTTTTAAATGGCTAAACTACCCCAAATCATTAGTGGTAATTGAGTTGATTAGTTGTTAATTAGTTTAGTTAGATTAAAATCAGATTTAGGGATAAAATTTTGATAAAAGAAAAATTGTGTTTTTGTGTTGGAGAAGGAGGTGAGTTTTTGGGGGGAAACTTAGGGTTATTTGAAATGAGTGATTCTAGTGGAGGAAGTGATGTTGGTGAAGGTTTAAAGACGTAGGAAATACCATTAGGTCCTAAAAATAATATATTAGAGAGAGTCTAGTCCAGTTGACCCAGTCAATTGTCTGTTTGGTCCTTTTTGGTAAAATATATTATAGTTTGGTCTAGAAATTATGGTTTGGTCTGGTGATGTCATGAATGATGTAAATGTCATTGTGTGGTGCGTAAATACCTTTTGGGGCCACATATATAGACAAAATCACTAAAAATATCTCATTCTTAGATTTAATTCTCTCTCCTCTTTATTTTCAGATTTGTTTTCTCTCTCTTAATTTTTTCAGATCTAGTTTCTCTGTTCTTGATTTTTTTTCTCCGTTTTTACTGCTGGTGTTTGATTTTTGATGAAGATGACGAAGAATCATATAAAGATTATGAAAACGACGAAGATGAAGATGCATCTTTGATTTCTTTGCTACTGTTGAAGACGAAGACGAAGATGAAGATCGTTTTTATGTTTTTCTTTGGTGTTGAAGACGAAGATGATGATTTTTTGTTTGCTCCTCGTGTTGAAGATCTCGATTTGTTGATGTTTTTCGTGTTGATGATGATTTATGTTTGTTGCTCGTGTTGAAAATCTCGATTTGTTGATGTTTTTCGTGTTGATGATGATTTGTTGATGTTTTTCGTGATGATGATGTTTGATGTTGTTGTTGAAGACGTCGAAGAAGATGAAGATGATGCTGCTGATGTTTTTATATGGAGTTCATTCCAGAAAATGAAGTCTGGTTTGTATATGTTTTTATATGGACTTCATTTCTGGAATGAATTCTGTTTTTTTAGGTTTTTATATGGACTTCATTTCTGGAATGAAGTCTGTTTTTTTAGGTTTTTCTATGGACTTCATTTCTGGAATGAAGTCCATATAAAAAATCAACAAGTCTTCAAAAGACCTTGGTATTTGCTCACTTATCTGGGCGCTACATGGTCGACCCATGATCCCATGTAGCCGGTCCCTCCTTCCGTGGTTAATTTTCAATAAACCATCAATTGATCGAATTAGGGTTTTGAGTCCAAGGTTCATAATTCCAGATTCAAACACTAATAATTTTACGATGATCTCATGGTCAACATTTTATTAATTACACTTGGTTTAGTTGCCGGTATTTAAATTAATATTTTATTTGGTCATGCTATCAATAATTCATCAGACGAGCAACATTTGCTCAGATGAGCAATATTTGTTCAGACTAAGGAATATTGGTTCAACTGTCAATATTCAACAACCCATCGAATGAGCAATATTTGCTCACCTCAACTATCAATATTTACGTGAGAATCATACCTCTATCTCAACATACACGTTCAATTCATGAGTCTCAGAACATTTGCAAATCACGTTCGACTCAACAATACAAGGACTCATCGTCCCATGAAGTCGAAGAATCGACTAACTAAATTACGAGACATCAATCGTGTCACATGGGGGATATTAACTAGGGTTTTGGTCTGGCGGTCTACGGCACGTGTGTTCATACACACGATGAGAATGTGAGTAAGTCGTGCAATAAGTTGAAGGAGTTAACAAAGTAGTGGATGGGAAATCGACCAAGTCTCCGCACGTTGAGCAACTAGTTTTAACACGATTTCCACTTCTCCACTCTTTGATTCCATCAACTGTCACACTTCATGGGATCATGGTGTTTACAATTCTAGCAATATAAATAAGTTCCTGAATCATGATTGAAGGACAAGACAATCTCACGTCAAACATACAACACGAGATTAACAACTCAACGTCTGAGAAATTACTCTCAACAGAGCAAATTCAATCATTCAGAACTTATCTTATTTCAGAATACACAACACACCCACAATCTTCGATCACCATTGATCTCACACATTTCTCGACTTCCTCCTCTGAGATCGACCCATCCTCTCTTGTGACCGAATTTACTCTGGAACGACCATTGTCTTGGTTTAGGCCGGAGTACTACAGATTGATCTCTCGAATTCAAAGCACTCCCTTATTGCAGTGCATCTGTGTGAGGTTTAACAGTTCACTCGGTTCAAGGAGTTTCCTCCGCACGGTCGTCTCCTCAATTCCGTAAAAACCAGCAACTCGTTTTGCCCCATCTACAGTTATTAAAATCATTTAACTTAGACCCATCTATAAACAAGGGACCCCCAGGTGTGTGTCTTTTACGTTTATTTTCTTTATTTTCATAAGTATATAAATGATACCCTAGTGTTTATATTGTACTTTTATACTGGAAAAAAAAATACCAGATTTTGAGAAATTGATAACCTGTCTTGAAGCTCAGCTAAACATATTGATATCATCAAGAAGATTGCTACAGCTTCCCAAGTCAGCCTTAGAGCAACTTTAGTCATGAGTTGACAAATCCCCAAATTTCCATCTCAAAAGTGGTTTTTTTTTTTTTGGCAATTTGGTTTGTGGCGCAGTGGGAGACTATTTCCTATCCTTCAACGCACTTTAAATCAGCGTTTGAGGAGAAACGCTATTAATAAGTCCGTCTGAGTGAAACGGGTTTTATAAAAGCGTGGGGTGAAAAATGTGATTGTAAACGACGTCTCGTTTTACGATGCAACCCGTGTGAGTGATAAACAGTTCTTAAAACCACGTTTAACTTGGTTTCTAAAAGCAGCGTCTAAGATAAACGCTATTTATAATCGCGGTTCTTCCACACGCGGTTTATAAACCCGTCACATAATTTACATATAGTCAATCCAAAAACATGTATTTGTTTCTTCTTTTGTTCTCTTTCTCGACTAGTAGAGACCCTATATCTCTGAAGGCTTGAAACTCCGACGGATTTATCAAAATTATTTAACCACTTCCAATATTATTCATCGAAAATCTGACCGTTATTGAATTTTATACGTTCACATTCAAACACATTCTTTAATAGCGTTATAATAACTTTCAAAATGAAACGCTATCATAGTTCACGTCTGGAATGAGACGCCATTAATAAATCCGTCTGACCAAACGGATTTTTAGATTATGTTCGAATGTGACGCTATTTTTAATTGCATCCCACACCAGACGCATTTTACAATAGTGTTTCTCAAGACGCAATTTTAAAAACCGTCTCAGCCACACGCGTTTATAAACCACGTTCCATTTACAAAACACTAATTAAAAGAATGTCCAACATGCAACGTCTTTTAAAACTTCGTCCAGTATTCCCACGGTGCTTATAACAGCGTGTATCTATATATGAGAATTGCCAAATAAATTTCTCATATTTAGCAAACTCATTTGAGAATATGGGAATATGACAACTTTCGCAACCCAGATTGCGCCTCGTTTTGTTGCCATATATGGCTTATGGCAACAATATTACGGTTGCTCGTAGTAAACAAAAGAAGGTCATTCTCAAAGAACAAATGTGATATATGTGTTGATTTAGGAGTCAATTTGGTTTCTTGGACTTTTTTTACTGTTTTCAGATGGCACGATGGCGGAGAGAACTTCCATACGAGCATGAACAGAGATAAGGGTATTAAATGAATTTTGATACTGTATAATTGTACATATATGTATGTATTTATTTATTTATTTTTATTTTCTCGATAGGTTGATGGCCGAAGAGGCCAACGGGGAATGTGGCTGGGATTTGAGCATAGATCCACATATCATGGATTTTACGCGGACTAGCACAAGATTATAAGCAACATCATTAGTTATTTTCTTGAGAAAAATGAACTTAGCTTCACGAAAACAAGAAGTATAAACTTGATATCTTCAATTAGTCTTTTTCTAAGGGATCCTCAAGAACTGTCCATTTAAAATTTGGACGATAACTTCACAATCACCTTTAATAATAATGAAATGAAAATTCATTCTACTAGTCAACTTGAGAGAAGGAATAAATGATCATTAACTAGGTTCAACAATAACAGTCTCACAACACATTATGACCTGATGACTCTCTTGCGATGGAAGCATAAGAACCAAGGCCATTAACTATGTCAGTATCAATACTTATTTTAAAGAAAATACCAAAGGGATGACCAAGAGGTACTGACCTCATTAACAACAGTGGAGCTACAAATAATAGATGGAGATTTAGAATGGTCTTCATTTTTCCCCTGGTAAAAGAATTTTGAGAACCAGTAATTTGAAACCTTGAGAATCTGATGGACCTGGGGAGAGGCACCATTAAAATACGCATCATTTATTGTTTTCCACACATCCCAAAAAACACAATACCCATAGCAGAAACTGAATTTGTTGTCTTTCATAACATACCAATGCATAACCACCTCTTTGAGAGTTAACGAGTCATTCAGAACTCTAAAACTTAATGAGGAACCAAACAAAGCAGCTTATGAAAGTGTGCAATGCAGGATTAAATGATCAGTCAACTCAACTGCAT
This sequence comes from Papaver armeniacum, assembly GCA_023531295.1. Classification (NCBI taxonomy): domain Eukaryota; kingdom Viridiplantae; phylum Streptophyta; class Magnoliopsida; order Ranunculales; family Papaveraceae; genus Papaver; species Papaver armeniacum. The sequence continues at coordinate 22,007 of JAJJWW010004645.1, forward strand.
TGAAACGGAATTTGCAATGCAGGATTGAGTATTATCTTCTCTAAGATTGTGATTTCTAGTTGATTGAGTCTGACTGTCTAGTTGATTCTCTTGAAAGTATATTGGAGTTAGTCCATACAGATTGCCGAAACGAAATATTGGATGAAGTTGTTAGACCCCCTCTTTTTCACCCAGTTGCTAGAGTTCTCCTTTATATAGTTTTCAAATCAGGGTTTGCAATCTAAGTTACCTTGGTAACAAAGCATTCAATATTCACCGTTAGATGAAAACCTGATTAGATTCAAGCTAATATCTTTCAACCGTTAGATCGAACTTAGCTTTTTATACACAAATGAAATGTACCTTCATTTAGGTTTAAGTAACCGTACATAAACATGTACACCATGTTGGCTCAACAGTAGTTAACCGAAGTTAGCTATATGAACACTCTCATATTCATCTTAACCATAACTAGTTTAAATGACTCAAATGAAACTAGTTGAAGAGTTGTTCAATTGCTATATTCTCATAGAAGTATACAAGAACATAATTGAAGCAAAATCGGTTTGATTCACTCGAATCAATTCATGAACATAATAGCCACGGTTTGCAAAGAATGCATTCCTTAATATATAAATGTTTTAGTTCATGAACAAACCGATTTTAGAACTTTAACCACTCAAGTATGCAAACGGGTGCGCATACTTAAGTAGCCGGTCTGAGTTTGGGTTCGCCGGTATGCGAACGTGTACGCATACCTTAGTACACTTCCAAAACCCAGCAAAATTTCTCGGACCTATACCTTACGCAAGTATGCGTACAGGTATGTGTACTTGGTACACGGAATTTCACAACTACAAGTACGCATACGGGTATGCATACTATAGTTCGGTCATGGATCACATACATGCAAGAATGCATACTATGTTCATAATTCAATAGTTCTAAACTCTATTTCAATCATTGAAACTTTCTTAGAGGATGACAATAGTCGTTTTCACACACTATTAGCATCAAAGCAATTTTCAAGTTATTGAAATAATCATAACGAAACATTCAAAGTCTACACCAAATGATTGTATCACACAAACCATGTAAGATGTTACTCAGCGATTTTCACATGATCATCTTTTGACTTTCGTCAAGAATATAAGATGAACTTGGTTGAATCGAAAGCTTACCAACACATATTTCGAGAAATATGTATGCGAGTTAATCTCAGCTCGAAATCTCAAATGTGCATAATCAAATAATATATAGTAATATGACTTTTGTCTCAATATAGGAGATAGAGTAGAAATAGACTTTCCAAGTGATAGATGAGTTTTAGTCTCCACATACCTTTTGTTGATGAAGTTCCACAAGCTCTCCTTAGTAGTTCTTCGTCTTCAATTGATGAACGCCGTGAAATCTAATGCTCAACTACACAATCTATCCTAGTCCGAGACATCACTATAAGTAGACTAGAAATCAAGACTTATAGTTTTGATCACTAACATTGACAAACAAGCTTGAGATAGCAACGCTTGTGAGTTCGACCGAGCAGTACTCTAACAATCTCCCCCTTTGTCAATTTTAGTGACAAAACTATCAATACATATGAATTACAAAATAAATAAACTTTGTAGCTTCTCATCCAAATGCTTGATCTCCTTGTTTTTTCAACATTACTCGAAATCTTCGTCACTTCCAAGTACTCCAATGATTCTAAATGTGTTCAACTCAGTATTATAGTTGTTGAAGATCCGTAGCAATAACAATGAGAAAGCAATTGCTCTCAATCATTGTTATACAGTGTCATAGTATTATTACACAACATCAAAGTTCAATTGCATCACAACTTTGACAAAAATACTATGGTGATATGTATCACTCCCCCTTAGTCAATACTTTATCTCACAATGAAAACCACTCCCCCTTACATAATGATCCGTAAACCATATGTATTTTTAGTGTGAACTACACATTAATTCTCCCCCTTTTTGTCAATATAAATTGGAAAAGGTACTAAAACTAGTGGGATCCTCATGAAATTTTCATAGAGATACTTCATGACCAAAAGAGAACAACATACCAACTTGTTTCGATGATTTCACATAGTCGAAACTTAGTGTATTCATAAGGAGTTTATAAAGATACAATATAACTCCTACAATATTCCACATCCGCACTCCCCACAAAGATTTGGAAATTAAGCACAAGTTCAATTAAGAACTGTCCCCCATAAAATGTCATTCCCGAAAGAACAACAAGAGCGACCTAACTTTTACAAGAAACGAAGGATTTCTTTGGACATTAACAAATTACATGAGACATGAATTTGTATCCAGAAAACTCAATTAGATTAACCAAAAGAGAACCCATGATTAATTTAATTAGAAATGCTCAACATAAGAAAACTTACGGAGCCGCACAGTACTTACACAAAGATGTGGATCAGGGAAAGACCAATACTTCGGAATAATCAAAGATTCATTCTATTTTTCATCACTATTTGCACAATGACATATAATAGACTTAATCTTTGTAAACAAAAGTTCATCCTTTCTTCCATCAATATTTGCATAATGACATAAAAGGCTTAACATTTGTAGTCAAAAGTTCATTCTATCTTTTATCATGTAATAGAGTTAACTTTTGAACAAATATGGGGCAGTCAAGGTTCAAGGACGTAAACAACATATCCCATAATAATTTGCAATATATAAAACCATAAAGATTAATACTGCAAAAATCATCTTCCAAATAACTTAGAATTTAAATAAATAAATCTAAAAACATTGCAAGATGAAAATCGTTAGCAATAGCTATATGTACTCACAATAATGGCTATTCCAAACCCTAGTTATCCTTCTTAAAAACACAAGATAAATTCTCTTAAGAAGTTTCCTAGATAATAACCAGAAGAACAAAAACAACTCTAAAAGAGAGAAAACCGGTCACAAACTAAAATCAGCGTTCATGTACGGAAGATTCATGGGTTTCAAGACCTTCAAGCTTGTGACAAACAACATTTACAGTTTCTTCGGAGAAGATATCCTCTTTGAGAAGATCCTTAACATGTGATTTCATGAGAACAAGGTCAGAATTAACCTTTTTCAACTCAGTTCGTAACATATCAAGATCCTTCATAGAGTTTCCAATCTTCAATTTTGCTTTCCCGAGATCATTGAGAAAACCATGAACCACTTCAGCAGAAACCATCTCGGTATTTTCTCGATCTTGATGAGAATATGCATAAAAGAATGATGCACCAGGAAGAAGGTTGTCAGCTTTAACAATGGTTCTTTTCTTCTTTATTTCGAACTCGAAGTAAATAGATTTATCAACAAAATCTTCCGACAAATCCCAAGAACACTGAAGAGCAGCCATTCTAGATAAACAAAACATGGAGTATACGTACTCAAGTAAAAGGTTTGGTATTTAAATGGTTTCTCAGGAAAACATATTTTAGGGTTTCCAAAGCCGGTCCGTGACATGTAACAAGGGTACCCGTACGAACACAAACTTGACCCATAGCCGGAAAATACCCAAATAGCAAAAAACATGAAATAAGAAAACTGTTTGTACATCAATGTTTTGCGGCATCAGATTTCTGACACCGGAACTGATAGCTTACACCCTGCAAGCCAGTTCAGCTTTCTGATACAAGTCATTCATAGCCAACACCTTCACATTCTCAACACCTTCTTCGCTTCCCTCCCTAAGATCAACCCCATCTCCTTCACTTTGTGACCGAAACAAGTCTGGAACGGCCATTTCTTGGTTTAGGCCGGACTTGCACAGATTGATCTCTCGAATCTACAAGCACTCACCGCGCAGTGTATTTGTTTAAGGTTTAGACTCATTTCTCATCCACACATCCCAAATTACCAAAATTGGCAGAAATAGTTTTCACCCATAAACAATTGGCGACCACGGTGGGAGATTAATCTCTCGGTTGTAAAGTCAATTTCTTCGAAATCCGATTCAATTTCATCAATTTCAAAAAGGGTAGATCTTAGAATCAATTCAATCAACAATTCATTTCAAGATGGTGGAATTAAGGTGCTGGATCAAGCAATCAATTCCGATGGAGCTAGTGTGGATAACAATCCCGGTGTCGAAGTCGGTGGAGCTACCGTGGTCAATACATCTCGTGGAGCCGTCACTTCTACCATCGCACCGGCGAAAGCAGAAATATTCCAGTAAGTGTAACACCTCCCATCACCAGAGCCAGAGCAGCCGCAAATCCCGGAATCTCCTCAAGTATAACACCTCCGGTAGTCACCAGAGCAACAAATTTCACTCCCTCATCAGGACGAGGAGCCGGAGGAACGAGAGGAGGACCACCATCCATTACCATTGCAAACCTGATGGAGAAACAGGAAGTTCTTGCTAAGACTCAAATAGATATGGCCGCAACTCAGAAAGAGGTACTCACTTTCCTTAAGACCTTAACCGAACGATTGCCACAAGATTCACGGCAATCCTTGGAGCCAACAAGAGATGCCTTCAATGCACTCGAACAGGCGTTTCCACTCGAGACCCACATGAGTGAAGAAGCTCGTGTTGCTCCTGAACGCCCAAGAGAGAGGGACCAGCCATCCAACTTCATCACACGTGAGGACCTGGAACGACTTCTCCAAAACCGAGGCAAAGGAAATCTGATGGATGCACACCAACATCAACCGTCGTACCCTCAAGATGTGCAACGAATTCCTCTTCCAAGAGGTTACACCTCTCCCCAGTTTTCCCTCTACGACGGTACTGGTAATGCTCGTGAACATATCTCTCGATTCTTGGAATCCTTGGGGGAACATGAATATAATCATGTTCTACGCCTAAAAGAATTCTCAAAGTCACTTACGGGGAGGGCGTACACCTGGTACAACAACATCGCGCCTAACAACATATGCAATTGGAGCGAGATGGTCGGTGCTTTCTACAAGAGAGTATTTCTTCGTGTCCAGCAGGATAACCTTTTCGATTTGGGAAGAATCCTTCAGCGGAACAACGAACATCCCAACGACTTCGTTAAAAGGTTCAGAACCCAAGCGCTAGATTGTCAAGACCCGAATGTCACCGAACGACAATTGGTGGAGTTGTGCATCAATGGGATGATACCCATATACCGCGCTCGTTAGAAAATCAGGCTTTCAAACGTTCTCCGAACTCCATGAAGCCGCCAAACGTTCAAAGAATTTGCCCAAAGATTGCTAGAAAGAACCGAGTTGTTGAAGTGAAGATTAACGTGAAAGTCGAGGAAGCAGGCGTCTCACGAACAAGCAATACAACACTGGTCCTTCTGTGAGTGTAGTGGGCGGAGAAGAAAAAGGGAAATCTCCAGCGACGGAACAACAAACTAAGTGGGCATCCCCGGCACACAAGACTTCGTTACAAAACTCCTGCACAAGACACCGAAGATAAAGGTTTTCCTTTCCCCATGAATGAGTGATAGAACTCTTGGAAGCGTGGATCCAAGACGATGCCATCAAGCTGCCTCCTATCAGACGTCCTCCAACCGAGAAAGACATGGCGGATCCCAAATCACATTTACTACCACAGATTCGTCCACCATCCGACCAAAGATTGTAACAGGTTGAAACAAATATTCAGGGAAAAGATAGAGACAGGAGAACTCCAGCTTGGAAACGAAGGTGTTCGTAAAGACCCTCTTTCTATCAGGAACTGCATGATTTCTGGGGATTCTGTTCGCAAGACTGTGCAATCTACGATGGAGCACTTGTGTGAAATCTTGTATTTCTCCAAAGGACAGCGTCAAGACATATTTACTGGCCCTCAACCGCATTGTGTCGGGCGGCGTTTGTATCCGAAAGCGATCCAGAACCCAGTCTTTCCCTGAAGGACGCGAGCAAGGGAAACTGGGGACTCTAAGCTGTCACTCGTTTGAGAGACGTTGAGTTCGATAGCGCGTTGATTGATACGGCTTCCGAATTTAACATCATTCTTGTCAAGACCTTGAGAGCGACAAATATTTTAAAGCAGGAAGCTACTCGTCACCCAACTGTGGTTAAAGATTCAGAAGGAGAACTCAGAGATGCATATGGATATATCGATCTTGAAGTCAAATTGGGTGATGCCACGACACAAGCAAAGTTCTACATAGTCAAAGATCATCCCAACTACGACATGACTCTAGGACACTCTTGGATGCATGACAACAAAGCATTACTAGAAGTCTGTCCTCTACCGGTTTCGATACCTGAAAGAATCTCCAACACGCCTTCTGGATCTCCTGGTAACTGTCTGTTACCGTACCAACAACTTTCCAACGTGACACAACTTCCCGGAGAAATCCTGTCAACATACATTGAAAGGTTCCGATCTCAAGTAAGTCTCATCACGCAACCCTCTTTACAACCTACCGCACCTCATTCTGACAAGTCATGGGGACTGGCTCTAGCCAAAAAACCAACCTTGGCTAAGAGATGCGAATGGGAGGCCGGCCCCTTCAAACAGTTTACCAGGAGTCTAGAAGCTGTCTTGATCAAAGACGACAAAACCAAGACCCCGATGTCCACACGCCAAAACCCGTTTGGAATTGGGGACCTAGTAACGAAGACAACCGCATTCAAGGTCGGAAGCATTACGGTGAGAATGGCTATCCCACCTGATTCAGCCACCGAGAAGGAGGATGAACCGTACCTGGTAGCAGATGTCATCCTAGGCGGCTACTGCAAACTCATCAACGCTAACAATCTAGAAGGCATAACAATTCACTCACGATGGCTCAAACCCTACCGTACTTAAGACGCTGTTCCATCACTTTCCAGCATCCTACACACTTTAAGACGCTGTGCTACTTCCTCCGGCGTGTTTCCCTTTACAATCTCACATCATATTTGCAATTCCTCTAGAGAATGATTGCAATACTTGCATTCATAATTAGGGTTTCAATTTTCGATTTTCAGATTAATTAAAGTGTTATTTCCATCTGAGAACCTCTTTACCCCTAAAGATGCAAAGTCCAACCTAAATCAACCCACTAGAGCAGGTCAGGAAAGAAACCCTAAGCAAAAAAAAAAAAAAAAAAACATCCTGGAAAGAGTTGAGGGAAAAGATATGCACGGGAAGGGAAGAAGCTTCGAGCCACTCACCCCAGTAAGAAGGCGGGAAGATCTTGCATCAGGAACACAGGTCCGTAGGTGTTCCATTATGGCATTATTTCTTTTATCACAAAGAACTACGTGTGAAGGCGCACCCTTGCGCCTGAGAAGTTTCAGTTGCAGTCTTGACGAAGGGTTATAAAAAAAAAAAAAAAAAAGGAAAAAACCTTTATTCAAACAATCAAATAGAAGAAAAACCTTGAACTCGGCCGCCACTGAGTACAAGGAAGATGTTCAAATGTACGGAATATACTTGGAAAGAGGGAAAAGAAGAAAAGTGGTTTTAGTCGCCAAGAGGGTCGCCTGCACCACCGTTAGGTTTTGCTCCATCGCCTGTTGATGCTTCTCCCTTCGGATCTACCTCAACTTCTGCATCAGACATCTCTGCAGCAGCGCACTCCATCCCAACATCATCAGCGGGAGCATCAAAGGGCACAACAACATTAGGAGTCGTGCCGATTGCTTTCAAATATTCAGGTTCGTCTGTGTCGGAGTCAAGAATTATCACGACGTCCTGGATTCGGTAATCACACTTATCTTCATTCAGAGGTCGTTTATGCTCAACCCTCCGCCTCTTCAACCGCGCTGCATATCTCTCTGCCCTTGCGCTTACTAGTGCTTGCAACGTCTCCTCGCACCTCCACCGCTCCTCCATGTCAATCATGGTGAAAGTTTCAGATGCGTCCCCTGGCAATACGCAGGTGCAAAATAGACATCCCCTGTATAGCGCGACCGACTTCGCGAAGTGGAAGATCGATCTTAGCCATTACTTCTTCGTGCGCATGGGTTTCAGGCTTGTCAACTTCGAAGCTTCTTTCTGGAGAAGTGACAGAATGATCGTCCACCGCTTCCATGATAAACTACAAAGGAGAAGAAGTTACGAGCACACAAAAAAAAAAATCAATCGGTCAGTCAATCAGAAGATAAGATAAGTGTGGAACAGTACCTGAGATATAGAATAAACGACTACGTGAGATGATTCCTTATAATCTCGCAAGTCGACAGAATCCCAGGAGAAAAGAAGTCTTCACTTGCCACCTATAAAGGCTACTAATTCGGGATATCAATCAACGATGCTTATCAGATACATCTGAGGAAAGCTGCTAGACGAAAGGGAGTACACCTGACCCAAGGAAGGGGCCAAGCTCTGTCCAGATATGTACAAAGGGAACCAAAGCGACTCACCAGATCAAGTCCTGTTTCCTTCACAACCTTAATCAGAGTAACCGGTTCCGTGGCAACGCCCGACGATGTCGACCTATCCAGGTAAATATGTATTCACTTTAGCTTGGTCATTTCAAGACACAAATTTGTCACCATCTCATGCCTACCCCACAATAGTGTAACCATTATGTGCTAGGCGGGGGACTTAATGTTGATGGTGGATTTTCATTTAAGGTTAAAATTGTAAAAAACCAGAAAATTATGCGCTAACATCTTGTAAAAGATAAAGCCATTAATAAGTGTTGAATACTTCTTCACTTTACTAATTCACCTATAATGGAGCATGTGACAACAATCCCATTATGTGAATTAAAATACACGAATTTCATCCGAGGTTGGAGCATGTAGCAACAATCCCATATACCACGTGAATTTATAGCATTATTAATTAATGCGTGAGAAGCCTTGTATTTCATGTACTCATTATCGGTGCGGCATGACGACTCGAGTGTTGCTCTCTACAGAGCAACACGAACCTCCAAGCATTATAATGAAAGCATGTACAAAATACCCGTACAGGCTGCAACTCTCGGTGTGTTATACTAGCCCGATTGAGCAACTCTCGGTGTGTTATACTAGCCCGATTGAGCATCCGGACTATCCGTATCAGTCTGGATATGATCTCGATCGTCCAACTTCACCAGCATGATTGTATGGCCCAGATCAATTCCATAACCCCCAAGCAGGTATGGAATATTCATTGTCGAACCAACGCGGACCCGCATGGTCGGTCTCCAGATTGGCATAGCTTTCCAAAACGTCCAAACCAAGAGCGGTATGGGCGAAAACCTAAATTAGGGGTTTGCGGCACATTACATGTGTCACAAAACAGTCTCAACCATCCATCTTCGCAGGTATAGATGGAGGGTGTAGATGTAGATTCAAAAGGCCCAGAGCATGTCAACACAATCACCGTGGGCCCGCCTACATACCTTACCAATCGGTTAGGACCAACCATGGTTGGTCATCCCAATTCGTGCGCCCGAATAAAGCATGGTTACACGGCCGTGAAAGCCAAAATTAGGGTTTTGAGCATCACGAGTGTCCATCTTCTCTAAGCACGAATGGAGGGTCCAAGATTAGATTAGCGAGGTCTGTCATACCAACATGACTACCGTGGACCCATCAATCTCCTCGCCCGGTCGGCCAAGGCATACCATGCCTGGTTATCCCAAATCGTCCGCCCAAACTAGCGTGGTTACACTTCCCAATTGTAAACTAATCTCGACCGCTCAACTTTGCCGGACGATTTGAGTGGCTCAGATCACGTTTTCACGGGACAGTCAGGTATAGGCGTGAACACCATCCTACCACCTACACGCCAGACCGATCGGTCAAGACCGACCAAGATTGGTCATCTTGGAATGCGCGCCCGAAGTGGGCATGATGCGCGGCTTTTGCGGCATCAGATTTCTGTTGCAAAATCGATCTCAACCAGTCCTCTTTACCGGTCAAATTGAGTGGCCTAGATCGCACCTTCATGGGACAGTGAGGTACGGATGTGTACACCGGGCATGCTGTCTACACGCATGCCCGGTCGGTCCTTTCCAAAATACTTCCCATGCTTGGTTTCGACTAAGCTAAAGAGTGATGCCTGCGCACCTCTTCAAAACCCTAATTCCATCAACGGTCGCAGATGAGTGTCTCAAAGATCATCTCGTCCGTCCAACTTTACCGGCTTGGTTGTACAACCACGGTCGAGTTAATTGATCGAGTAAAGGCGTCTTGGTGATCACCACCGTCACTTTACCACACCATGATGCAAAGACTGCATAAAATACACACGATACTTCACAAGTATCGACCTCCCGAATAACGCAGTTATTCAATTTAGCATTACATGCTACTTTACGTGGGTCCCACGATCCACACACTCGAGACATCAATCATGTCACAAACCGGGGGATACATACGGGGTATTGGTCCGGCGGTTTACGGCGTGCGCGCGTTAACGCGCCATCACAAGAACGTGTCGGGAAGTCATGGACGGTTAGTGATGATGGGAGAAGTGGGCAAGACTGGTCATGTTACACTAACACACGACTCCCCTACTCCATCACTCCACTTTCTCCACTTCCCACGAGATACGAAGGTTAGGCTAAAAGACTTGTATAAATAGGTTCTCCTCCCCTATTTTCCAAACACGAAAAACAAGAAAAGTCCGGACAACGAGAGGTAAGTGTTGATACAATCGTATTCAAACACCGAATCGATAGCTTACACCCCGCAAGCCGGTTCATCTTTACGATACAAGTCATTCATATCCAACACCTTCACATTCTCAACACCTTCTTCGCTTCCCTCCCTAAGATCAACCCCATCTCCTTCACTTTGTGACCGAAACAAGTCCAGGAAGCCATTTCTTGGTTTAGGCCGGACTTGCACAAATTGATCTCTCGCATCTACAAGCACTCACCGCGCAGTGCATTTGTTTAAGGTTTAGACTCATTTCTCATCCACACATCCCAAATTACCAAAAACGGCAGAAATAGTTTTCACCCATAAACACATACCTAAATTTGAAGAAGAAATTAAAAATCAAAAGCTTGACAAAACAAAAGCACACACATACTTGTGCAAAAAATGTTTGTGAATGATAATCCGGCTATGAACGATAACAAAATAGTTAGAGAATCAGAAAACACTTTGCCATCAAGTATACCTGATTATATCTCACTCAACCAGGAATTTTTGTGAGTAAGATTTCAATCTTGTGATTAATTAGCACAAGTATGAGCCTTGAGATCATCAGATGAACGTTACTTTCGGTTAAACCTCTTTCTCCTGATCTTTGGAGGAAAACCATTATGATGTAAAAAGTTATCATAAAATTTACTATCATCAAAATACGATGTATAGTATGTATTCTTACCTGAAGAATTTTGACTAGAGGGAATTGACAACCTGTTAATAATTTCTTTATAATCTTCAATTATCATTATTAGGTCATCTTCCATCTCTCCATTTTTGCTTCCTTCTTCTGGTACCTTTTTCACATTCCGAACAACATTATCTCCCTTTTTGATAGAAGGAAACCCATGAGTTCTTCTTGAACGAAATGGTTTAGGAAGACTGTTTCGCATTTGAACATTTGAGGAACACATCTAACTGACTTTCCTGGTGGTGTACATAGGGTGAGTACTAAAACCAATTGGTTTAGATATACGAATGTAAGTTACACCTTTGAGAATTAAATCTAAGGTGTGTTGAAGATGATCAATAGAATTGTCATTCAATCTAGATTTCCTCTTTTTTTCACCATGTCCTTTTGAATCACAAAAGAGACACACTTTCTGATCACATGTGTGATTAGACAGAACAGTCTTAATACCATCGTTGGGAGATATATTCCTTCCATGAGATGTGGATCTTCCTTGATTAGAGGAAAACACATGCACATATTTTCCAACATGAAGGGATTTCGATTTTGAAACTGGAACAAAAAAATTTCCAGTTAAATCAGAAGCAGTTGGTATAGTGGACTCTTTGAAACATTCTTGAAGAAAGAGTTTACTCAAAAGAAGTTCAGTTTCCAAAGCATCCTCTTTGAGATTTCCTTCAAGCTGAGTTCGGGAAGAACAGACTGAGGCGTTTTTCTCTCGAATGACTTTTAGAAGAGAGTCACGCTCATTTACCATACCAACAAGGACACTGACTTTGTGTTTCAAGCGATTGTCATCATCAGCCTGGATTCTAACAAGTTTTAGAATCACTGCACTCTCTTTGGCTGCATTCCTTTCGACTTCAAAGTCAGACTCGTCGGTAAGGTAGTCAGGGTAACACTTGTCAATGCAAGTCTGTTTCATTGGAACACAGGGTTCATCTTTATTTGAGATTGACAAATCTTTCTCTTTAATAGATTTCATAAAAACATAACTTTTATTTCTGGTGATGCGTTTATCAGAGATAACACTTCTGTCCATATTCAGATCGCTACAAACACAGACTTATGAGGTATTAAATGTGTTTGCCTGCTCTGATACCGATTGAAAAAGCGGGGGTACAACAACCACACCCAATATTTCGTTTGGCAATCTGAATAGACAAACTCCAATATACTTTTAAGAGAATCAACTAGATAGTCAAACTCAATCTAGAGAAAAGTATATCAAAGAGTTTATATCTCTATCTCTCAATTCAATCTGCAATCAGCAAATAGGAATTTGCGAGCCCGATTGAATATAAGAGAGGTAAATTGAATGGTACCAAAGACCAATGTTCAAGGATCAATCGACTTCAATCAACAACCAAAGGTTGGATTTACCAATTGATCGATTCAACGCATAACCTGTGATATTTCAATTATATAACAAAATATAGTGCGGAAAAGAAATAACATAGACACCAGAATTTTGTTAACGAGGAAAACCGCAAATGCAGAAAAACCCCGGGACCTAGTCCATCTTTGAACACCACACTCTATTAAGCCACTATAGACACTAGCCTACTACCAATGAACTTCAGAATGGAATGTAATTGAGCCCTAATCAATCTCACACTGATCAAGGTATAGTTGCGCTCCTTACGTCTCTGAACCCCAGCAGGATTCTACGCACTTGATTCCCATTATACGCACTTGATTCCCTTAGTTGATCTCACCACAACCAAGAGTTGCTACGACCCAAAGTCGAAGACTTGATAAACAAATCTGTCTCCCACAGAAATACCTACGAGTTTTATTCCGTCTTTTGATAAATCAAGGTGCACATGAACCAATTGATAAACCAGACTTATATTCCCGAAGAACAACCTAGTATTATCAATCACCTCACAATAATCTTAAACGTATGGTAGCAAAACAAGATATTGTGGAATCACAAACGATGAGACGAAGATGTTTGTGAATACTTTTAATCTTACCCATCAGAGATAAATCTTAACAAAGATAATACTCAATCATGATAGAAGAAGTTAGATCAGAACACGCAACTACAGAGAAAATAGTTGGGTCTGGCTTCATAATCCCAATGAAGTCTTCAAGTCGTTAACCTACAGGGTTTCGTGAAAAACCTAAGGTTAAAGGAGAATCGACTCTAGCTTATGCAACTAGTATCACAAAGGAGGTGTGGGGATTCGGTTTCCCAGTTTCTAAAGTTCTCCTTTATATAGTTTTCAAATCAGGGTTTGCAATCTAAGTTACCCTGGTGTTGATGGTGGTTTTTAAACAAAGGGTAAAATCGTATAAACACCCAAATAACCTAATGTTACCGGTGACACATTTATTAGAACGTTTAATGCATGTAGTCAGTAATTAATAGGGGGTATTTTTTCAAATTAGGGTTACGACGAACAAAACCCTAATTCCCTCTGTGCCAATGGCAAATCATGCCAGCCACACCTAGCCCAAGCTAGCCGCGCCATGCCAAACGCACTCTGCCTTGGCCCTAGCTATGCTAGTCACACCAAACGCGCCAAAGCATACCAACCATGCTAGCCGCACCTCCGTGCCAATGGCAAATCATGCCAGCCACACCTAGCCCAAGCTAGCCGCTCCATGCCAAACGCACTCTGCCTTGGCCCTAGCTACGCCCGGGTCACGCCATGCCAAGCCAAACACCCTTACCTTGGCCCTAGCCACGCCAAGCCAAACACCCTTACCTTGGCCCTAGCCGCGCCATGCCAAAGTAGCGCCCGCACCTAGGCTTGCAAAAAGTGCAACCTAGGCCAAATTGGCCACGCATGCCATTGGCACATGCCAACACACATATTCGGTAGCTTTTCTTACCAAACCATGGCCCTAATGGCCGAGCATGCCATTGGCACATGCTAACACGCATCATTGGAAGCTTTTTCACCAGGGCGTGGCCCTAATGGCCGAGCATGCCATTGGCACATGCCAACATGCTCGTTGGTAGCTTTTTCTCACCAGGGCATGGCCCTAATGGCCGAGCATGCCATTGGCACATGCCAACACGCTCGCTGGTAGCTTTTCTCACCAGGGCGTGGCCCTAATGGCCGAGCACGCCATTGGCACATGCCAACACGCTCGCTGGTAGATTTTCTCACCGGGCGTGGCCCTAATGGACGAACACGCCATTGGCACATGCCAACACGCTCGCTGGTAGCTTTTCTCACCAGGGCGTGGCCCTAATGGCCGAGCATGCCATTGGCACATGCCAACACGCATCGCTGGTAGTTTTTCTTACCATGCCGTGATCCAAATTGGCCACGCATGCCATTGGCACATGCCAAACATGCACGCTGGTAGCCTAACTTGCAAACCGTGCAACCTACCACCAAGGCATTCCGCACATGCCACACACGCCACTAGCAGCTCTAGCATTGCCACTTACACTCAACGTGCAACCTACCACCAAGGCATTCCACACATGCCATTGGCATATGCCACACACGCCACTAGCAGCTCTGGCATTGCCAGTTGTGCTCGAGGTACAACCTGCAACAAAGGCATTCCGCACATGCCATTGGCACATGCCACACGCGCCCCTAGCAGCACCACTTGCATTCAAGGTGCAACCAACACTCGAGACATCAACACAAACTGGGGAATGCTTTCCAGGGTCTTGGTTTGGTGGTCACAGCTTGTAGCGTACACTACGCTCACATTAAGAAAGCGTGAATAGGAATAAAGCGGTCAAATAAATGAGGAAATAATGGTGAAAACGTTTTCACCCATAAACACCTTGCGGTTACCACCTCCTCCCATTATTTCACCCTTTACTCTCTTCTTTCATGAGGCCGGGTGCGTTTCAATCTCGACTTGTATAAATAGGTCTTACCTATTTCCACCGGACAACAAGTCTCGGTGGGAGAAAAACACAACACTCTCAGAAAAGGCAACTTTGCAAGCTCTCCAAAAAAGCTTTCATCTCTTGCAAGCTTCCGAAGCTTTCACTTTCTGATACAAGTCGAGACGCTACTCTTCGAGAATTATTTTGGTCTCAACACCTTTCTTTGCTTCCCTCCCCAAATCAACCCTTTTCCTCCACTTTGTGACCGAAGCAAGTCTGGAACGGCCATTTCTTGGTTTAGGCCGGACTTGTACAGATTGATCTCTCGAATCTATAAAGTGCTCACGTGCAGCACATTTGTTTAGGGTTTAAACCAGTTTCTCACTCACCTACCGAGTTTACCGAAATCGGCGGAAACGATTTTTACCCATAAATACCTGGTAACAAAGCATTCAATATTCACAGTTAGATGAAAACCTGATTAGATTCAAGCTAATATCTTTCAACCATTAGATCGAACTTAGCTTGTTATACACAAATGAAATGTACCTTCATTTGAGTTTAAGTAACCGTACCTAAACGTGTACACCATGTTGGATCAACAGTATTTAATCGAGGTTAGCTATATGAACACTCTCATATCAACCTTATTCATCTTAACCATAACTAGTTCAAATGACTCAAACGAAACTAGTTTAAGAGTTGTTTAATTGATATATTCTCATAGAAGTATACAAAAACACAACTGAAGAAAATTGGTTTGATTCACTCGAATCAATTCATGAACATAATATCCACGGTTTGCAAAGAATGCATTCCTTAATATATAAATGTATTAGTTCATGAACAAACCGATTTTAGAACTTTAACCACTCAAGTATGCAAACGGGTACGCATACTTAAGTAGCCGGTCTGAGTTTGGGTTCGCCAGTATGCGAACGGGTATGCATACCTTAGTACACTTCCAAAACCCAGCAGAACTTCCTGGACCTATACCTTACGTAAGTATGCGTACCGGTATGTGTACTTGGTACACGGAATTTCACAACTACAAGTACGCATACAGGTATGCATACTATAGTTCCGGTCATGGATCACATACATGCAAGAATGCATACTATGTTCATAATCCAATAGTTTTAAACTCTATTTCAATCATTGAAACTTTCTTAGAGGATGACAATAGCCGTTTTCACACACTATTAACATCAAAGCAATTTTCAAGTTATTGAAATAATCATAACGAAACATTCAAAGTCTACACCAAATGATTGTATCACACAAACCATGTAAGATGTTACTCGGCGATTTTCACATGATCATCTTTTGATTTTCGTCAAGAATATAAGATGAACTTGGTTGAAGCGAAAGCTAACCAACAAATATTTTGAAAATATATAAGCGAGTTATTCTCAGCTCGAAATCTCAAATGTGCATAATCGAATAGTATATAGTAATACGACTTTTGTCTCAATATAGGAGATAGAGTAGAAACAGACTTTCCAAGTGATAGATGAGTTTTAGTCTCCACATACCTTTTGTTGATGAAGTTCCACAAGTTCTCCTTAGTAGTTCTTCGTCTTCAATTGATGAACGCCGTGAAGTCTAATGCTAAACTACACAATATATCCTAGTCCGAGACATCACTATAAGTAGACTAAAAATCAAGACTTATAGTTTTGATCACTAACATTGACAAACAAGCTTGAGATAGCAACGCTTGCGAGTTCGACCAAGCATTGCTATAACAATTTCTTTTTTCCGCATTATATTTGTTTATATAATTGAAATATCACAGGTTGTGCGTAGTACAATCAGTTTGTGAATCCGACCTTTGGGTTGTTGATTAAATTGATTGACACTTGGATATTGGTTTTTGATACCGTCCAAGTTATTTCTTATATTCAATCGGGCTCGCAAATTCCTATTTTTTTGATTGCAGATTGAATTGAGAAATTGAGATAAAACTCTTGGATATATTTCCATTGATTGAGTCTGACTGTCTAGTTGATTCTCTTGGATTTTGTCCATACAAATTGCTAAATGATAGTTGTTATAAACACCTTTATATTTATCTATTTTTTATGCTTTATTTGCTATTTTTCTTGTGAATTTTGCATCTTATGTGTGAATTTGAGTTGATTAGGTACAATGGAGTCATTAGGAGCAAAAGAAGAAAAAATCATTCATTTGGAGCGAAAAGCACAAAAAGGTCAATTCACGGGCGAGTGATATTTGGAGCCAGCTAAGGTGCACAAGGAGGTGAATACAACTATCAGTTTCTCGTGATTGACAGTTGAGTTGATTAGAGATTTAAGCTGTCGGTTATTCGGAACTGACAAGCCATATATATACTTGGTGGTCCTTATCAATTTGCGGGTGCCAATATGAATTTCAACCATTACAACCCTGAAATCGTTGTTCTCCTCTTCATTACAGCATACCTAGAATTTAGAAAAGAGAGTAAAAGAGGCAATGCTGCAGTTACAGATCGAGAAGGAACTGGTTATTGTTGAACGGAAATTTCAGCCAAGAACATCTTGCTTCTGATTGATTGATGATGGCTAGAAGGTTATGACAGAACAGATCGAGGGTTTACTGTAGTGGAAGAATTGAATTCTGATGTTGAGTTGGTGAAATTAGGGATGAATTTGTTTTGGTTAATGTCTGAGTTTGTTGATGAAGAACCCAGGGTTCTGAGAAGAGATTAAAGATAAAGATGACAAGCAGTTAAGAGAAGAACTGGTGGTCGATGTGGCCGTAATAAAGATAAACTGCACATGAGGTTTGCTCATTTTGAAGATTCAACAGCTGTGAACGGTGGAATTGGTGGAGAAATAGATTTTAGGGTTTGAATTTGGGTTTTATCAGATTCAGACATTGAGAAGAACATGGAAGAAACCAGAATCGATGGAGTTGATTTGATGCTGTTGTTAGCAATTGAAGTTGTTATTGCTGGTGGTGGTGATAAATCTGCAAGATGACCAGTTGTTGCTGTTGCTTTGAGCTGGAGGATACAGGGAAGGATTTGAATTTTTGTTGATGGGTATCTGTTGGTGAATCGATTGAAGTTTGTGAAGAATTAGAAAGGGGATCTAAAACAAGAATGATGCTGTAATGATGATTATTACTGAGATCTGGCTAGAACCTGTAGCCGAGTCCGAGAAGGTTCAGATGCAGAAGATGTTGTTAGGCGAGATGGATTGAATCGAAATTGCGGTTGGTCGAGTTCTGACTAACAAGGAGCTACAGGATACGATCTTGCTATGAAGTGCACCGGAGTTGTGGGTATAGGCTGCAGTTAAGTATTGCGGAGGTGGACTTGAGTGGTGATTCTCGGTGGATTCATGAGTGAGTTAATGGAGTTGAGGTTGCAGAACAACAGATGATATGAATCCATGACATGGGTTCTGGTGCAGTTGAAGCTATAGATTATTGAGTTAGATGTATGTTTAGGCTGCATAATTGATGGATGGATTTTTCTATAAGAAGATGCAAGGGACAAAGTTCAAATGGTGAGTTGACAATGCAGTTAAAGGAGTTATTGCTGCGGTGGAGAGTCTACAAGGCTTTGAGCAGGTTTTGGTGATTTCCATGGACTGAGTAGCTGGTAGTGCGGAAGCTGCAGTGACTAAATGAATGTCTAGGTGTAGATGGTGGATTTTCGACAAAGGCTAAAATCGTAAAACCATAATTATAAGTATTCCTGATCCAGCAATCAGATGAATATTGAGGCTCATGTCTCTTATCGAAAGCATGAAATCTCATGCCACAAGAATCTCTCGATCGAGAATACTGTCTCTCGAGTATATATGGATATGTAGTCTCTAAGCCGAGGCAACGGCATATCTCATGAATACTTGAGCAATTTCAAGTAACTACTTCTTCATAGAATTGAAAGATTTGACGGCTCCTAGATGCCTTACGCTATTATAGAGCAATAACGTCTTCAAGATGTAACAATGTTTTCCCTGACTATATGAAAGAAATATGACGCTTCAACAAGCTCATAACACTAGATTCCTGAATAATTAATGCTCCTAGACGATCGTACTAGTATAGAGCCATTAATTAATTATTCTCAAAATCAATAGATTCATTAACTGAATCCCTAGAAAATATTCAATATTTTCATAATATTTCGTTACTTCAATTTATGGTTCTTCCCAGCAAAATTCCATGGGTTAGTAATAAATATTTAGTACACGGGCATCTGAGCTACCTTTGAGTAAGCCCCGATCAAAACGGTGCAAGTGTATTTAACAATAATGCACTAACGAGCACCTGAACACACGAATGCGTATTTCGGAATACGACGAGACGATGAAGCTATGCAAAATAGGAAGAAAATAATAAATAATAAAATATTAATCAAGGCGCTAGGGGACTGGGCTCACCGGATGGTCAGTCATGCCGTGACCAGTCCCACGCCCAAATTCTATATTTTATCATATTTTTATTATTTTCCTTGATCTCATGAAAATCCTTTCATTTGAACAAATATCCTTTGTTTTAAGGAAACTCCTCAGTTTCATGGTGTTTCCTTCGTATCAAGGAAATAATATAAAATTGGGAAAGGTGTCACGGGACCATGTTCGCTAACCGGCCTGGCTATGCCCTAGTCATGGCCGGTCCCACACCTCATGAATCCTCAATATTTTATTATTATTTCCCTAATTTCATGAAAACTCCTTAATCTCATGATATTTCCTTGATCCCATGAAAAATAATATAAAATTAGGAAACCGTGGGACCGGGACATAGTCAGGGCGGTCATGCCCTAGCTGGCCCCACATGTCTTATTTTATTATTATTATTATTATTATATTTTTCATGTTTCCTTAATCCCATGAAATTCCTTGATTTCATGATGTTTCCTTCAAATTATGAAAATTCCTTCAAATCATGAAATAATGCATAAAATTAGGGAAAACTCATGGGACCCGGCCCTAGCCGGCCAACCATGCCCAAGCCGGTCCCACACGTCCCTTATTTTTTTATTATTATTTTTTATGTTTTCCTCATCTCATGGAAACTCCTTGATTTCAACAAAACTCCTTGGTTTTATGATATTTCCCTAAAATCATGACAACATAATAAAATTAGGAAAAATACCATGGGGCCCCTTGGCTGGCCGTCGGCCATGCCTTGGCCATAGTCGGTCCCACACTTTATGATTCCTTCATTATTTTATTATTTTTCCTTCATCTCATGAAGTTTTCACGGTCTCAGCAAAAATCCCCGATTTCTCCATATTTTCTCAAAATGTTGCTCAAACGCACACCAGAAAATATCAAAATTCTCATAACTGAGATACGAACACTTTGGTGACGTGAGCATGTTACCTTGACCAACCAGGGTTGGCTATTTGGCTTGCAAGAGACCGGTCCCATGTATTTTGACAATTTTGACCTAATTTGCGCAATTGCACGTATTAGGTCCAACCAAACAACTTGGAACTTCATAAGACGATCAATATTCGATCCCGTGACTACCCAGGGCCGGTTTCATGACCCCTTGGTCGGTCCCTCACATCTTAATAATTAATTAGGTTTTATTACCTAAAGTTCAGACGAGCATTATTTTAATAAATGATTAAACCAAACATTTAATCATCCTTTCATCAAATCAACTGGTCTTCGGGAGACCTTGATATTTGCTCACGTGAGCATCCCAGGCGCTACATGGTTGATCCATAATCCCATGTAGCCGGTCCCTCCTTCGCTCCGTGGTTAATTTTCAATAAACCATCGATTAATCATCAATTGATCAAATTAGGTTTTGAGTCCAAGGTTCATAATTCGATTCAAACGCTAATAATTTTACGTTGATCCCGTGATCAACATTTTATTTATCATACTCGGTTCAATTGCCAGTATCTTATTTGGTCATGCTACCAATAATTCATCGAATGAGCAACATTTGCTCAAACCAAGGAATACTTTGGTTCAACTATCAATATTCAACAATTCATCGAATGAGCAATATTTGCTCATGTTAGATTATTCACGCATTATATCTCTGTCTCAACAGACATGTTCAATTCATGAGTCTCTGAACATTTCCAAATCACGTTCGACTCAACAAAACAAGGACTCATCGTCCCATGAAGTCATGAAGTCAAGCAATCGACTAACTAAATACACGTACGCCTTGAAGACTCCACAATCACACGAGACATCAATCGTGTTACATGGGGGATATTAACTAGGGTTTTGGTCTCGGCGGTCTACGGCACGTGTGTTCATACACACGATGAGAATGTGAGCAAGTCGTGCAATCGGTTGAAGGAGTTAACAAAGTAGTGGATGGAAAATCAACCAAGTCTCCGCACGTTGAGCAACCTGGTTTTAACACGATTTCCACTTCCCCATTCTTTGATTCCATCAACTGTCACACTTCATGAGATCATGGTGTTTTCAATTCCAAGACAATATAAATAAATCTCTCGAATCATGATTGAAACAAGGATAATCTCACGTCAGACAGACAACAAGAGATTAACAAAATTACTCTCAACAGTAGAAAATTCAATCATTGAACTTATCTTATTTTCAGAATACACAACACACCTAGAATCTTCGATCACCATTGATCTCATACATTTCTCGCCTTCCCTCCTACAGATCGACCCATCATCTCTCGTGACCGAATTTACTCGGAACGACCATTTTCTTGGTTTAGGCCGGAGTACTACGTGATTGATCTCTCGAATTCAAAGCACTCCTTCTTGCAGTGCATCTGTGTGAGGTTTTACAGTTTGCTCGGTTCAAGGAGTCTCCTCCGCACGGTCGTCTCCTCAATTCCATAAAAACCAACAACTCGTTTTGCCCCATCTACACTAGGTTTCAAATACACATCGCAGGTGCAAGTTGGTGGATCTGGTGGTGTCAAACGGGTTGTGCCATGTTGGTTACAACGAAATTATGGGAGACTGCAAGGCTAAGATGGTGTCTGGCGCAGCTACAAGTAAGAATTGGATTGTGTATGAATTACAAGCTAAAAATGGAGAATGGAAGTGGAGTTGTTGCTATGTAGAGCTGAGTTACAGTGAGTTGTGTAAGTAATGCAGCTGCAGTTGAATGAGCAGATGAGATTTGAAGCTACGGAAGACATGAGTCGAGGTTGAGGCTAGAATGGATGGCGTAACTGAGATAACTGTTACTGTTGGTTGCTGCCAAGGGAAGTTGTAGCTAAACAGGGAGGAATCTTAGTAATGCTGTGATGAATGGACTGGAGTAGCTTGCAGCTGCACAAGATTGACAAGGTTAGAGATTTTATGTCCTGAGCTGTGAAATAGATGACGCAACCAAAAATGCAGAAACTGTGCGAAAAGTGGACGAGAATGGTGAGCCGGTGGTACTAGCCTGGGATGTAGGATTTCAGAGGTTAGAGTATGGATCATAAAGTTTCATTGAATCGCGAAGGGGGTATGTGTTGGATGCATGATTCGGCCGCGGCATATATGAGTTTGGAGCTACGCTTTTGGGTACGTTTTCGCAAGAACAAGGAATGGCTTAGATGGTATTTTGTGAATGTTTGAGCTGTAATGAACTAGAGTTGAGCCGCTGGAAGTATGCAAATGTCGGCCGCGCCGGAGGCGTCTCGGTGGCCATAGTAGTTTTCCAATGACCGGAATCTGGCGACGGTGACCGGATCCGGTGATGACGTCAGCAAGCCGGCGACCTAGTTTTGAACCCAGAATTTCCAGAAGAGATATTTTTCACATATGGGTTTGGTGGACCACATTGGATATGGGCTTTTTGAGGATTGACCTAGTTTTGGAAAGATAAAAAGCTACAAAAGGAGAAAGTTTCTACTTCCTTTTTTTGGGGCATCACGTATTTTTTCTACTTGGAGCTTTGGAGGAGAGCGGCGATTTTACTAGGGTTTGCTTTCATTTTTTTGTTTTTCATCTTTTATTATTGAATATGATGAACTCAAAAGCTATGAGTAGCTAAATAACATATTATTGGTTATGGGATAAAGTGGATTTCACAACATGATATTTGATTCAATGCATTAGTTTTGTCTCAACTTTATTGTTTATGATTCATGGTTTATATTGTCATATGATTTGAATACTTGTTAGGTTGAGTCCGGAATCAATCCGATTTGCATTCATTTCTAGAGCTATATTAGGGTTTTCAATACGAAAAAGTTGTTTATCCCTGATTCTAAGTAGCATAATTGTGGGTAGTGCTTGTAGTGATATATCCTACTAGTCACAAATGAATCATAACCTTGTTAAATCGAATTAGTGCTTTTACACGTTTGATTGCCTTGATTAGTCTTATTCCGTAGAGCTTAGTGCTTTAAGGGAGTTAAACTTTGTTCTTTTACACTTTAGGTTGCTTTCTAGGAAGAATTCACATATGCATCTTTTAATGTGGTTGTAATGAAATCAGGGAATTAGCGGGATATTCTTGCGATCAAGGTATCCTAGGACTTTTAGTAAATTAGAGATTAAAATATCAATTCTAGTCATTGATGAAAATACATGTTTGTGAATGATACTATCCCGTGACCAATATCTTCTCCTTATTGATTACTCCATTTATTTTATTGCTTTCAATTATTTTTATTGCTTTGCTTAAACAAAAATTCCCCCCCTTTGGTTACTAAGAGACTGATATTTTATAACAACAAAAGCCTCTCGTGGGAACGAACTCTTTCTTACCACGTACTTCATTTATATTAGTAGAGTGAGAAAGTGAATTATTTTTGACGCATACGACATCGATCACTAAACGAAATATTGGGTGAGGTTGTTAGACCCCTTTTTTTCAACAAGATTGAGTTGTGAATTTATCTTGATTGGTAAAGCTCCAAATAAATTTATCATCACTAGTCTCCTTGTTGAGATAAGTATTTACGATTTGGGAAGCTTCAAAAGTCTGAAAAATATGTTGAACAAGTTAAACATTCCATTTTCTTTCATTAGGGACAATGATATTGCTAACCTTGTTTATGTATGGGTGGTGAGTTGACTTGGGAGAGTGGGTTTAAAACCTTCAAGTGTGGGGAGCCAAGGATCAATCCATATATAAATATCAATGGTTTCATCACCATCTGACTAAACACAACCATCCGCTAAGATCTTTAATGATGCATCTTATTCTCATCCATTGAGTGACACCACCAAAAATTCTTGATTATTTGAGTCAACTTATTAAGAATTCTTTTGGGGACAGTTATAGTAGCCATGTAAAAAAGATGGAGTAAAGCAAGTACAAATTAAATTAAAGTTATCCTTCCCGCATGACTAAGGAAATAGCTCTTCCACCTAAATAACTTTTTTTTCTTCAAATTTTCGAATCAAAAATTCATGAAAAGCATATTTCTGTCATGTTTTAAGATTTAAATTCCCAAGTACTTATCATCCACACTCATTCTTTGAACACCCAATCTCAGATCACTTCTTGTTGTCTATCTTGAGAAACCTTTTTATCAAAGAAAATAACTAATTTGTTATAATTTACACATTGTGCAGACCAACAGGAGTATTCCCTTAGTAAATTGATGATTGCACTTATGTTATCATTCGAGAGGATACCAAACAAGAAGATATTATCTGCAAACACAAAATGGGATATAGCAGGTGCCCATCTATTAAGTTTGAAACCTGCATAGAGCCCATCCCTCTCCATTTTATTATCAAGTTGGTTAAACTTTGGAAGAAGAGAATAAAAAGGTATGGTGAGAGAGACACCCTTTTTTTATACCTCTTTAAACAACGAAAAATCTTTCGGTATGACCATTGAGAAGCACATAATAAGTAGTAGTTTTGGCACAATTCATAATACGATTATGAGCATGACCATTTATGCCAAAACTACACAAGACATTACTTAGGAAATCCCAAGGAACTCTATCATAAGCTTTACCAAGGTCAAGTTTTAAGGCAAATAACCCCACAAGAGAATCAGAATTGTTCATGGAATTATTAATTCCTTAGGAAATACGATATTATCAACAATTTTCCTCACATGGACAAAAGCATATTATGATTTATCAATAAGCTTATATAACATATGAATGGATCTAGAAGTGATGATCTTGTAAAGGACATTGCAAAGAGAAATTGGTCTGAAATCAGCAGGCTTTGCAGGATGTTTTACCCGTAGGAACCAAATTAAGATGACTGTGATTAAAGCCAACATGGAATGAAGCAAATTTAAAAAATCCTGAATGAACATGGTGATATTATCCCAACATCTCTTGTAAAATAAGGTTGGGTATCTATCCATACCAGGAGCTCTAAGATATCCAATGTTCTTTATAGTGGAAAATCATCTTGGTAGGAATTGCTGCAAGTAACCTACAATCAGCTTGAGAGATGAAATTAGTAGCATCAAAATAAAATTGATGCACATTAAAAGTGTTATCCCTGGTGAACATGTTGTGAAAATGGGTGATAATATTTTTTCTAATAATATTGAAATCGAGGTCCAAACAGCAGACTCAAGCTTCAAAGCTAAAATGTTATTTTTGCTTTTTCTATAAGTGGCAGATATATAAAAAGCCTTAGTGTTTTTGTCATAATCTGCTACCCAATAAGAATGGTTTCTCTCTTTGTAGTAAGACATTAATCTTTTCTTTGACAGGATAGTCTTCACTTCTAATATCCATTAGATGAACCCTTGACTGAATCTCAGCCAGATTATATTTCTCATTTTCAATCTCTATAGGAATATGACCAAAAGTATTTTACTCCAAGTGGATAAATGACTACCCAGAAATGAAAGTTTAGAGGTGATGCAAGATGTAGAATCATCCCAGCTCTTTCTGTTTTCTTCTATGAAATTAGGATGACTTGTCCATTATTACTCAAGCCTGTATGGTCTTTGTAGATAACCGAAAAATACCAAGGAGGAAATGTGGCTACCCCATATCCGAAAGGAGGAATAGAATAGCACCTTACTGTAGCTACCCCATATCCGAGAGAGGGAACGGAATAGTGTTTTGCCTAGAAGGGAAGCACCACAGTCGCCCCTTATCCTGAAGGGGGTGTCGTTGAACAAGCCATCCATCCACAACAACCAAATGCACGTGTGGTGATCAAGAAAGGACATGTCTTCTAGAAGGATCTAAAGTACGGCTGTACGGTCAGGAGAGGTAGTAGCAAGATAAGGGAAATAGGAAAGGACACACACCTGACATTTCCATTTGAGGAAATAACTATAAATAGGGGTCTTTTCCCAAGGGAAGGACTCAGTGCTATCATTGTGGGAAATTGTGTTCTACTTCTAGGAACTAGTCTCTACTACCTACTTCTATCTGTACCCTGTATATTCCTTACTGTGAACATTTTGGCGACCACAGTGGGAGGCTAGGTCATTAGATTAGCGCACAATTCATCACATGGACACTGAGAGGTTCACACGCCAGGCTCAGCCACGCGTGTATGGGCCTCTCACTGAAGTGGAACAAATGTTGTTCGACATAGAAGCGAACGATCGCGTAAACAAGTTCTTTTAGCAAGAGCGGCGCTATGGATCCACCGCTCGAGGGAAATCAAGAAGGATTGGATTCGCCTCGTATGAGTCTCGGAGGCGACTTCGACCAGACCAAAGGTTTCGGACCCCTCGTGGCGATCACCGGTGACCGATCCGCTAACCGGTCTATGACAGAGGAACAAGCCCGGATCGCCTTATCAGATGGGAAGTTTACCAAGATGCTCGAGGAAAAGTATGGTCTCGAGACTCAGGCTAATGCCTATACCATAACATCGCCTATCCCGCCCGAAATTCTGTCTAGACCAATGCCAACCAAGTACAAGACACCAAAGTTTAGGCTGTTTGAAGGGAGCGTTAATGCGACTGAACACATGCATCGATTTACCATGTCGCTTAATGAGTACGCCCATGATGAGGTTGTATGTATGAGAGAGTTCGGGAAAACCCTGACAGGGGATGCTTTTACTTGGTATATCTCCTTGAAACCGAACATCATTCGATCGTGGGGAGAAATGCAACAGGTATTCATGCAAAAGTTTTATTCCAAGCCTGTGAAGATTTCTATTTCGGACTTGGGAAACACCAAACCACGGAGAGGAGAGAAACTTAAACCGTTTGCAGTACGCTTCAGAAGCGAGTCTCTCAAATGCCGGACAGAGGTACCTGAAGGAGAACTAGTGAACATCTGCATATCGATGCATGAGCCTAAGACACGCCGGATGTTCGAGAACGCCCAGATAACCATGTTTGCTGATCTTGAGGAAGCGTTTGCTAGGACCGATGTGACTAACGAGGAAATAGAAGCCCGCAGGAAGTCGTGGTCTCACTCGATTTGCCTATGCCAAGGAGGAAGGTCTAGGAGCCCCAAAGAGGCGAGGTCCATCAGTGACGACAATAGGCGAGGGAAGAGGAGAGCGAGAGAGCAGAGCCACCCAACTTCCCATGTTCTTATGAACAGGCAGTTGGCCTACTAAAAGAATGGGTCAAAAACGGCGACATTGTCCTTCAAGAACCTAGGAAAGTGCCCACTGACGCTGACAAACACAACCCACGCTATTGCCTTTTTCATGGGAGAGTAGACCATCCTACTAGGGAATGCCGGACTTTTAAGTGGGCGTTCTACAACAAGCAACGCAATGGAGAGATTGAGGTAGAGGGCGATAATGGTATACAGGACAACCCATTACCAGAACATACGGTAGCGGCTCTAACCCACGACCCTCAAGAAGGGGAGGAGTGTCTAATGGAAGTAGCCTAGGAGGAAGTATATGTTGTATCCTCGGGAGGTACAACCGAGCAAATAGTCGAGACAGTGGCGAAGAAACCTCTCTTCTCAAACTTCTTTGATGCGCTGGGTTTCGATGCCGCCCAGAGACATTTGGCGTCAGTATTCCTAACCAGGATAGCAGCTAGAGAAGATGTAAACGCCTACCTAGATAGGAAGTACCCATCGCCGACCAATGTTATAACCTTCAGCGAGGAAGACAAAGCCGTGAACAGCGACCACACACGCCCATTGTGTCTCACAGCTAAGGTAAAAAAGGACACCTTCAAGCGAGCATTCATTGATACTGGTGCGTCGATCAACTTAATACCCTTGCATATCTTGAAAAGCATTGGCGGGAAGGAGGCAGAGATTAATAAGTTCCAAACGAGGATCCAAGGTTTTGGCGGCTTGAGCCAGCATACGATTGGGACGATCAACCTCGAAGTCAAAGTTGGCCCGATCAATGCAATTGAACCCTTTCATGTAATGGATTTCAACACAGCATACCACATCTTGCTAGGAAGGCCGTGGCTACACAAACATGGAATAGTGTCTTCCACTTATCATCAATGCGTCAAATTATCCTCAAAGGGAAGCAGAAGAGAGTTAGAGCCACCGAGAATCCCTTTTCTGCCGACGAGGCGTGTTACGCAGAGGAAGCCTTCTTTGATGGTTTGAGCGAACCAAACGAGGTAGTGACCCGCATTCATTCCATCCCGATTCCAGATTGGGAGGCGACTTACCAACAAGAGGGCACTAGCCAAGCGCGAAAGAAGGACTATGTTGAAACAGGACAAGCGACGTTTCCGAAAGGTGTCACGCCGGATGGATGTCATGTGTACCGCTTATAGCAATTAGCGGGGAATCCTGACATCGGAAGTCAACATTCTTTGAAGCGATGGAAACTCGAGAGTTGAGGATGCCCCGCATGCTTGGGAAAGAATGACAAAGAATGCGCCTCCGAAACATGATGAAGCGACACGGGAAGGTCAATTTGGGAACCGAGGAAGACCCAAAGTGGATTGAACTCGGGGCTGCCCTGACAAAAACAGAGGAATATGAGCTGCACGAATTGCTAAAAGAATACAAAGACGTTTTTGCCTGGTCTTACGAGGATATGCCAGGACTAAACCCCGCCTTAGTTTGTCATGAACTAAAAGTTAACCCAAGCAGTAGGCCCATAAGACAACCACGACGACAGTTTCACTACGAAACTGAGGCACAGATAAAAGCGGAAGTAACAAAACTACTAGAGGTGGGATACATCAAGCCCATACATTACCCAACATGGCTGGCGAACATTGTGCCAGTGGAAAAAAAGAACGGGACCATTCGATGTTGTGTGGATTTCCGAGACCTGAATCGTGCTTTCCCCAAAGACGAGTTCCCACTCCCTAACATCGACATGACGGTAGATGCAACACGCGGGTATGAAATGTACGCATTCATGGATGGGCATAGTGGTTACAATCAAGTAAGGATGAAGGAAAGCGACGCAGCCAAGACAGCGTTCTCCACACCCATAGGGAAATTCTACTATGTTGTCATGCCCTTCGGGTTGAAGAATGCTGGGGCGACTTACCAACGAGCGATGATGTCTATCTTTCACAACATGAACCATGAAATCGTTGAGATTTACGTGGATGACCTTGTGATTAAATCAAAGAAGCGAGAAGAGTTTACCCAACATCTTCGTCGAGTCCTTCAGCGATGTCGAAATTTTAATCTAAAAATGAACCCGGCCAAATGCGTGTTCGGGGTTACCAAAGGAAAATTCTTGGGATACCAAGTCACTAGCAAAGGAATCGAAGTAGACTCTGTTAAGGCGGAAGCCATCGTATCAATGCCGCCTCCAAAGAACAAACAAGAACTCCAAAAGTTAATAGGAAAAGTCTCTTATGTAAGACGCTTCATCCCAGGATTGGCACAGACCCTAAACCACTTCTTCCCGATGCTCAAAAAAGATGCGAAGTTCGCATGGGGAATAGAACAACAAGAGGCTTTCGATGCAATCAAAAAATGGCTAACCCACCCGCACATCCTACGACCGCCCATCAAAGGAGAACCTCTCTACCTGTATTTGGCACATACCGAAACTACAATCGGAGTGTTGGTCGCTCAAGATATGGGAGGAACTAATCTCATTCCCATCTATTACCTAAGCAAAACCCTGAAAGATGCGGAGCTTCGGTATACGCCAATGGAGAAAGCCTGCTTACCTTTAATCCTGGCAGCACAGAAGATACGCCACTATCTCGTAAAGCACAAGTGTTATGTTGTTGCGGCGGCCAATCCAATTGTCTATCTAACCACTAAGCCGATCCAATCAGGCAATCTAGCTCGATGGTCAATGCAGTTATTAGAATTCGATTTCACACCAATACGACCCCAAGGAGTCAGAGGACAAGCGATCGCAGACCTTCTAGCGGCTTTTCCAGGATTAGATACTTCTGATATCCATTCTGATCTCCCGGGTGAGATCGCTACAGCAGAAGAAATATAGTCTCCAAAATGGAAGATGTCGTTTGACGGTTCCTCCCATGGGAGCCATGGAGGCGCTGGAATCGTTTTTGATTCACCCGAAGGTAAACTCAAACCATACGCCTACAAACTTGACTATCCTTGCACAAACAACGCAGCGGAGTACGAAAGTTTTCTCATTGGGATGCAAATGGCACTGGAAATGGGCATCCGTAATCTGGACATCACAGGAGACTCGAGGCTTCTTGTAAACCAAATGGAAGGCGACTTCCATGTGAAAGAACCAACTCTGGCGATCTACCGTGATAAAGCCCAACGGCTAATGCGACGTTTTGATCACATCACCATAGAACACATGGGGCGCCTAGTTAATAAGCATGCAGATGCACTAGCAACGATGGCGTCAAAACTGCAAATGTCACAAGGAGATGAGGAAGTTATCACCATCATCAAGAAAACTTCACCGATGGCTTTAGAAGAAAGAGTCGCTATGGAGGAATTGGATTGGCGACGAGTGATAATAGCGGATCTCAAACGCCCACCTGAAGAAAGACAACTCTCGTGGAAGATGTTAAAATCTTATACCTTACTTGATGGAGACCTGTACTTTATCACAACTGGAGGCGGACTCTGCAGATGCCTTGGCCCAAGCGATATCAAAGAAACACTGTAAGAAATACACTCCCAAACTTGTGGTCACGCTACGTCCATCATGCTGCACCGACGAATACAGCGAGCAGGATTTTACTGGCCAGATATGGCTGAACAAGCTAAAAAACTCCAAGACGATTGTCTGACCTGCCAAGGCGCCCCCCAAGAGGCAGAAGTCTGCGTCGCCGAAGAGGATTTAGAGGATTGGCGAGAACCATACATCGAATACCTGGCGAATGGCATACTACCAAGCGATAAAAAGGCCGCTCTTCGTTTAGTTAAGAAGTCCAGGAGATACTTTGTCCTTGACCGCAAACTATTCCGCAAAAGTTTTAACCAACAAACTCTGACATGTCTGGATAAAGCGGAAGCCCTCAAAGTTATGGATCTAACTCATGATGGCGAACACCAAGGGAAAGCTAGGTTGTTTGCTCAAATCCATGAAGCGGCATTATCGCCAACGATGGAAAGCGACACGAGAGTACGTCCGGAAATGTGAACAATGTCAGATTCATGGAAACCTGATACACGCCCCACATACCACGCTGCACAACGTAGCTGCCCCTTGGCCCTTCCACACTTGGGGGCTGGACATCATTGGACCCATCACACCGAAGTCCTCGAAGCAACATGAGTACATCATAACAGCTACGGAGTGTTTCACCAAGTGGGTAGAGGCGATACCGTTAAAAAACACGACTGGCGCCACCATCGCCGCTTTTATTAAAGAAAACATCATCACACGTTTTGGAATACCTATGTGCATCGTGTCCGATAATGGTACGCCCTTCGTTAATAGCGACGTCAAGGACTTGCTGGCGTCCTTCCACATCAAGCGCAAGACGTATACTCCTTACTACCCAAAGGGGAACGGGCAAGCCGAAGCCACCAACAAAATCTTACTTCGAATTCTCAGCCGAAGTTTATATGATAATAAAAGATTATGGCATGAAGAATTACCCATGGCACTCTGGGCGTATCGTACTGCAAAAAGATCCTCCACTGGAGTTGCACCCTATACCCTAGTCTATGGAGAAGATGTTGTTCTACCGGCAGAGATCGTCATTGCTTCCGCCCGAGTCATTGCAGCAAGTGGCCTCTAACCCGAAGATAGCAAACGGTTTCAAGTGCTGGACACAATTGAAGAAAAGCGAGACATCGCACACGCCCACGCTGAGAAATACCGAGCAAGAATGGCACGAGCTTACAACCAAAAGGTTAAACCAAGGAGCTTTAGTGTAGGCGACCTGGTTCTCGCTATTTCACACCATGTTCCTCGTAATGAGAGTCTTTGGAAAATTTGCACCCAACCGGGAAGGCCCATTGAATTACCAAGCGACGGCGGATAGCGGCTACTACAAGATCGAGCATACGGACCAGTGCACGCCAGTAAAGGGAAAGCCCAACGACAAAATCAATGGGAAGTGGTTAAAAATCTTCTACATGGAATCAACCAGCTATATGAATAAAGCGTGTTTCGACTCTCCAACGCGTATTGAATAAGTCCTCAATGCGCCCACTCTTTGGGACATGAGTGTCTAAATCCTCAATGCGCCCACTCTTTGGGACATGAGTGTCTAAATCCTCAATGCGCCCACTCTTTGGGACATGAGTGCCTAAATCCTCTGCACCCACTCTTTGGGACATGAGTGCCTAAATCCTCAATGCGCCCACTCTTTGGGACATGAGTGCCTAAATCCTCAATGCACCCACTCTTTGGGACATGAGTGCCTAAATCCTCAATGCACCCACTCTTTGGGACATGAGTGCCTAAATCCTCAATGCACCCACTCTTTGGGACATGAGTGTCTAAATCCTCAGTGCACCCACTCTTTGGGACATGAGTGTCTAAATCCTCAATGCACCCGCTCTTTGGAACATGAGTGTCTAAATCCTCAATGCGCCCACTCTTTGGGACATGAGTGTCTAAATCCTCAATGCGCCCACTCTTTGGGACATGAGTGTCTACATCCTCAATGCGTCTACTTTATAGGACATGAGTACCCCGGGCGTCCTGGGTAATGTAAAAAAAAAAAAAAGAGCACATTTTCCTCTTCCAACAAGGAAAGGACCTGGCGTTCTTAACAAAACAGGCGCCCTTGAATACAGGTTCCATTCACAGAGTTTCAAAAAAAAAAAAAGGGGAGAGCACATTTTCCTCTCCCAGCAAGGAAAAGCCCTGGCGTTTCTAACAACACAGGCGCCCTTGAATAAAGATTCCATTCGCCGAGTTTCAAAAAAAAAAAAGAGAAGGGGAGAGCACATTTTTCTCTCCTAGCAAGGAAAGGCCCTGGCGTTTCTAACAACACATGCGCCCTTGAATAAAGGTTCTATTCGCCGAGTTTCAAAAAAAAAAAAAAGAGAAGGGGAGAGCACATTTTTCTCTCCTAGCAAGGAAAGGCCCTGGCGTTTCTAACAACACAGGCACCCTTAAATAAAGGTTCCATTCGCCGAGTTTCAAAAAAAAAAAGAAGGGGAGAGCACATTTTTCCCTCCTAGCAAGGAAAGGCCCTGGCGTTTCTAACAACACAGGCGCCCTTGAATAAAGGCTCCATTCACAGAGTTCCAAAAAAAAAAAAGGGGAGAGCACATTTTCCTCTCCCATCAAGGAAAAGCCCTGGCGTTTCTAACAACACAGGCGCCCTTGAATAAAGGTTCCATTCGCCGAGTTTCAAAAAAAAAAAGAGAAGGGGAGAGCACATTTTTCCCTCCTAGCAAGGAAAGGACCCGGCGTTTCTAACAACACAGGCGCCCTTGAATAAAGTTTCCATTCACAGTTTCAAAAAAAAAAGAAAGAAGGGGAGAGCACATTTCTCTCCTAGCAAGTAAAAGCCCTGACGTTTCTAACAACACAGGCGCCCTTGAATAAAGGTTCCATTCTCCGAGTTTCAAAAAAAAAAGAATGAAGGGGAGCTCATTTTTCTCTCCTAGCAAGGAAAGGCCCTAGCGTTTCTAACAACACAGGCGCCCTTGAATAAAGGTTTCATTCGCCGAGTTTCAAAAAAAAAAAGAGAAGGGGAGAGCACATTTTTCTCTCCTAGCAAGGAAAGGCCCTGGCGTTTCTAACAACACAGGCACCCTTAAATAAAGGTTCCATTCGCCGAGTTTCAAAAAAAAAAGAGAAGGGGAGAGCACATTTGTCCCTCCTAGCAAGGAAAGGCCCTGGCGTTTCTAACAACACAGGCGCCCTTGAATAAAGGCTCCATTCATAATTCCAAAAAAAAAAAAAAAGCGGAGAGCACATTTTTGCTCTCCTAAGCAAGGAAAGGCCCTGGCGTTTCTAACAACACAGGCGCCCTTGAATAAGGGTTCCATTCACAGTTTCAAAAAAAAGAAAGGGGGAAGACGGGTAAACATCTTTCAAAATATTAAATGACATTCACAACTAACAGAGTCGTTTAAGAGGTTACAGAAAGCAACTGAACATCACTGACAGCACTGTCTAAGATGCCGGTAAACATATGTGCATGCACATAATCATCATAACTACTATTCACCCGTTCAAAACACAACTGTCGCCGCTCTAAAACAGGAAGTGTTGCTGGAACGACATTGGCAATAGCTTCTTGCAATTCCCGCTCATGCTCCGCCAAGAGACGAGAGTAAAATCTATATCGTTCTACAAAGTATTCAAACATTACACGTGCCGCTTTAGCCATGCGCTCAAGACGCCCAACCTCCAATAACAAATCTTCTCGAGTCATCATTGCTAAATTAAAGAGGGGTTTGAGACCAAAATGAATCGACAAAAGCATCACACAAAAGCCCATTTAAAGAGGGTATAAGGGACCCACCAGACATCAATTCTGCAAACCAGTTAATAAAGTCTGATACTTCCTCCTCCACCATAGACAAACTACCGCGAGCTCCATACATCGCTTTGTGTGCATTTGCACGAGCAACCCCAGCCCACTGAAAACGACGCTCCACTTTACCAAAGGCGACTTGTGAAATAACCCCTTTCTCTGCCATGTAGTAAGTATCAGCACATTCTGACCAATCTAAACGCGCCTCGCCCAAAGCCTTCTCACATTTCCGTAGCTCTTGGATGCATTCCTCTTTAATTCCGATCAAGCGCTGAATCTCCTGCTCATAAACTTCCTTCAAGGGGTGCTGAGTGGCAGCCAAGGCCAGAACCCACTCCTTAACAGGGCGAGCAGCAGACATCAAGAAAGAGAGAGAAGAGTAAGAGAATGGAAAATGATCAAACATGACATATATATATATACACACACACTGGCCTAAAGCCACGTGTCCTAAGAATTATCGACACGTGTATGAGTAGCAAGCTCAGCAAAGCCTGAGCAAGAGCCATATTGATAACACCACGAGAAGCGGAAATGTATATCAAATCCAGACCAAAAGCCACTCGGCGGCTCTTTAACTCAGAACGATTGACTGATAAGTTCACGAGCGACTTATCGCCGGTACGCCTGAGTTTCTCCATACGAAACTCCACATCTACCAGCATTTCATGCGACTCTGCATGGCCCCTGTTCAAGGTAATTACGTACAATGGGTTCAACATCTAGAAGTCGCCTTAACAAGGCTACCTCCACAACCAAGCTACAGTAGCTAGCCATTAATGGTTTAATACATAAAATGACCTGACAAGCCATCATATTTAAAAGGCCCTGGCCTCGAGACGCGAGCACCATCCAAATAAAAGTCATAATTCAACATTGAGACGTTCGTCAAAAAAAAAAAAAAGAGAGAGAGAGGGGAGAGAAGAAGAAAAGCGGAAATCAAGAAATAAGGTTACAATCCAACATAAAACAATAGGAAGAAATTGACAACAAAGCCCTCTCCTCTCCCGAACCATCGAGGTACTCATGACTTGTTCTGCTCCGCCATTTCTGCCTTGGCGTCCGCTAACAAACGCTCACCCTCCTCCAAGGTCTCCTTGGCCTGAGCAATCTGATCGACGACCTCACTCGTCTCCTTAATTAGACGCTGCTGAGTCGCCCGCAAACTCTGCAAGTTAGCCTGATAAGAGGCGACTCTTTCCTCCAGACCGGCGACGATTACTGGGAGTTGATTCCGACAAGCGGTTGCCCTCGTCTCTGCCTCCTTCCAGAGAGTTTCTATCCAGCCAATGTTAAAACGCATGTTGGCAGCATCATCAATGATTCGACGCCAGCTCTGTAATTGCACGCCAGAAGGGTGATCACCAACCTCTACCATCTCGCCCAACACATCCAAGATGTTCAATGTGTGGGACACAAGAATGTTGGCATTGGGGAAAACCGCGTCAGAGGCGATGTGGCCATGTTGCGTTGCTACCTGAGTATATAACGCCTCATAGCGAGGAGGCACCCAAAACCCAAAGACCAAAACATAGCTATCTCCATCACGAATCTGGCGCTGCTCCATGGGTTCGTTCAATAATAGGAAAGCAGGCGGATCCTTACGCCCATCATTAGCCAGCAGGCTAGAGGGAGCAACCGACTCAGGAGCTGGGACATGGCGGCCATGATCGCCCAAAGTTTTGGTCCTCTTTACTTTGTCACGACCATCTCTAGTTTCTGAACGATCTTGTTTACCCATACCCTACAAATTATTATCACAAGGAGGCGAGTCAAAAGAAAAAAAAAATAAAAAAAATAAAAAAATTGTGACTCACAAAGGATGAAGTCGCAATGTCTTGGCGACTAGTAGAAGGAACAGAGGAAGAGGAACTCCCAGCCGAAGCACCCGAGTCAAGAGGTTGCCCGTCTTGCTGCCCTAGAGAGTCCAAAAAAAATGAGAAATGAGAAACTCCAGAGGAGGAATGATATCTCTACTTCTCCCCTTGTGTATATATATATATGGTATAAGGCAACATGCCGGTCAAAACATTAAATAAATAAAAATAAATGAACACGTGGCAATCTGATGAACAAAGCACCTGACGATCCTTGCTGAGACATCACCGGTTGATTCGGTAAAACACCAACACCAGGCACAGAGCCAGAACTAGTACCCATGGACTGACGAGGATGATCTCCTGATGAACGCCCTCTGAGCAAAGCAGCAGCTCTATCCGTAAAGGATAATCGAGGAGATCGAGGAAACCGCGGAATAGGAACCACACCAGCATCACGGCGTGCTTGCATCTTGGCGAATCTCGGTGGAAGTTCCTTCACGTTCACATTAAGCCATTCATGAGCAAAGTATCGTAAGGGACCATGCGGAGGAGGATCCAACTAAAAGATTAACAGTAATAAGCGCCTAGGAAAGGCTACAAGAAAATGAGAAATTATATAATAAATATATATACAAAATAATAATTACTACCTTCGCTCCTTGAGGAACAGCCCCGCAAAGGTTACGAACGACATTTCTGATCTTTGAGGACGATGACCCCCTTTTCCCTTTACCTCGAGACGGGGGAACCTCGACACGCCTGCTCTTAGCACCAGAAGCTAACCCATGAGAACGCATGACGTCCGAGGGTATCCTAGTATGTCCCAAACGATAGAGTTCTGGCACGTCAGGCGGGGGAGCCATCACGCCATCAAGAGACAAGGCCTGATGCACGTCCTCCATTTCACCCGCCCAATATAAAAACCACTTATGCGTAACTTTTAAATCCCGGTCAAGTTGAGGGACTTTTAGAGGATTGAAAGGTGGCCGACAGAAGCGAGGCCTTTCGCCCTGAAAGACAAAGCGCATAAAGCTCTCCTCCACCATGTGAGGGTCTGAAGAAAATGAGGGCGAAAGGTAGGAACCAGTCCCTTGGTCGAAACCTGCCTGACGAGCAATACGATTCAAATTATAAGCTTCAGCATAAAACTTGCCCTTGTAAAAACCTGGAAGATAACCCGGTGTCACAGCGGCCACAAAATTTCATGCGTCCAATGTAGGAGTGTCTGAGGCGACGTCCACGTAATCCTGTGGGAAGAGCGATACAAATCGGTGGGAGGTTTCGCCGCACGCACCGTCGTCGTATGGTCGAAAGGTGAACTCGTTGATATCATCTAGTAAAGGTGCCAAGGCGAACAGTTGGTTTGGCAAATGACCTTTTCATAAAGGGTCGTGCGAGGAAGGAAACATGGTAAGTGATGGTGCTTTGTGCCATCCTCCCTCATGGTCACAACTCGCTCATGGTAAGACTTAAAACTTTCATCTCTGGCCTATAGCGGCGGTAATACTCCCATGCCCACATCTGCATGAAGTTGGCGGGGAGAAATGTCTCGACTGTGAAGGATGTATTGTTAGCCCTCTGAATATCACCCACCAACAAGTCCAAGTGATGGTATAGCCCGCCTAGGAACATGGGCACCAAAGGAAACGAGACACCGCGAGATATGAGTATTGCCATGATCATCGATTCATCCCTCACGGCGTTTGTCGGAGAATGCTCAAAGACTTCGTGAGAGAGAAAATAAGACAAGAAAGCGGCCAACTCGTGTTGCTCAGTAGATCCGGCAGGCGGAGAGGGAGGTTCCCAGCTAGACCCATCTGTCAACCTGGGTGCCCACATTTTCACCCATAAGTTCAAGGTAGCACGCTTAGCATCCCCTCTGGGGGCAGTATGGGCGGTATCTTCTGTAGAAGCCGCCTCCTTTCCCTTCCTTGACGATGTTCCTCTGGCACCCTTCTGCGTTCCAGAAGGCGCACTTGTCTTGGCGACTAACTTCCTCGACTCCGTGCGCGCCTGTTTTAAAAAATCCAATTTGAATTTGTCATTGCGGACAAACTACTCGACGCTTCCTTAAAGTCGTGACTTCCATAAGGGGAAGGCCAGTCAGTGTCACCACGTCTTCTAACGTGGGCGATGCTTCTCCCCAAGCGAGGAGGCATGTGTGAACCAAAGGGATCCATCTGAGGGACAGGCGAATTATATCCCGATTGTTCCTGGTAAGATGCCTATAGCGTGACGAAGATAGAGCCTCCATCAACCCCAACTTGATAATCATGTCTTTGCAATAGGGGATCGAGAGCATGTACTCGATCCACGGCTGCCACTTTGGACAAGGAGTCGCCCTGGAAAGAAATTCTATCTTTGGGAGGACGAAGTCGCCACGATTGAGGCGAACCCGACAAAAGGAGGTAATTGGAAGAAGAGGCGGATGATCGATTTCCCCCGCCAAGAGCCAATCGCTGGTTTCTTCGTCTACCACAGGAGGATCGAAAGATGATGGCTTACTAACCTGACGAAAAAACTTATCATCCAGGAGGGTAGCAATAGCCACGCACGGGGTAGCTGCCCGCCTAAGCTTTTCAACAAAGACTTCGACTAGACAGGAGGGTAGTCAAGTTTTTACCCGCCCCGGGAGTAAAGACTCTCTCTTCCTCAGGAAGAATAGGAAGAAGATGAGGCGCCTCCTCCTCACCAGAGGAGTTGCTACCGCCAAAAGAACTCTCAGTCGTTGAATCCTCATAATCGCTCATTGGGACCGCCCAAGAGGAAAGCTGTGATAAAGAGGGAAGAAGAAAGCTTGATGCCGCCTGGAGAAAAGAGATGAAAAGAGAGGATAGAGAATGTTTTAGGAGTAAGAGTGAAGGAAATATGAGGCTAGTATTTATAGACGGTAAAAAGGCACGATCAAGGGTAATTGAAACGACGTGATGAGAACATGAAAGGACGCTAACCCTAGTAAATGACCATAAAATGTAACCACTTCACCTATCCCACGTGTCATTATGGTAACACGTGCCATCACGGAATCCACCAGGAAAGCGCACAAATGGAGAAGAATGGAGTGAGGTCGCATGGAGACAAGGGGACTTGCAAGGGAGCAAGTTCAATGATTTTCAATAACAAGGGGACTTGCAAAGGGGAAGTCCCAAGGAATACAAACAAGGGGACTTGCATGGAGCAAGTCTTTGGGAACGCAAAGTGGCGAAACCCATAGAAACATATAGACGAAGGAATGGAACGAGGTCGTACGGAAACAAGGGGACTTGCAGAGGTGCAAGTCGCTCAAACATTAGTAGCGACAAGGGGACTCGCTAGAAGCAAGTCCTAAGAAACACCAAGGACAAGGGGACTTGCAAGGCAAGTCCGAGATTTGGGAAAGTCGAGGTCTCCAAGGGAGGATACATACGCTGCGAAGGGTCGCCTCACAAAGAAAACATCTCCGCGCAGGGCATCTTAAATGAACAACGAGTGGATACCGCTCGATGCCTTAATAAGAAGTGCCCTACCAAAAGACGAGCCTCAAGAAAGATCGCCCGAAAGTTGTGATAGACTGTTGAGGAGACTAACGCCTCGCCCAAACAGCCAGGGGACTTAAGGTAGATACCCGAAAAATACCAAGGAGGAAATGTGGCTACCCCATATCCGAAAGGAGGAATAGAATAGCACCTTACTGTAGCTACCCCATATCCGAGAGAGGGAACGTAATAGTGTTTTGCCTAGAAGGGAAGCACCACAGTCGCCCCTTATCCTGAAGGGGGTGTCGTTGAACAAGCCATCCATCCACAACAACCAAATGCACGTGTGGTGATCAAGAAAGGACATGTCTTCTAGAAGGATCTAAAGTACGGCCATGCGGTCGGAGAGGTAGTAGCAAGATAAGGGAAATAGGAAAGGACACACACCTGACATTTCCATTTGAGGAAATAACTATAAATAGGGGTCTTTTCCCAAGGGAAGGACTCAGTGCTATCATTGTGGGAAATTGTGTTCTACTTCTAGGAACTAGTCTCTACTACCTACTTCTATCTGTACCCTGTATATTCCTTACTTTTGTACAGTCTTCTCTTTCTTTTTTGCTTCCTCACGGTGTTAAGGATTATAGCAGATTCAAAGCAGCATCCGGAAAGAGCAATCTCCAAGAAGTATTGAAAATAACTCGATTAAGTCTTTCATCAGCTTGAGAAGCATTATTTAGATCACCAGGTAAAAGCAGGACCTACAAATCCTAAATCGATGATATCACGATCTTGTAAGAAGTTGGTGAAAGCTTAAAAAATATTAGGACTTTCGGTTCCCCCTTGCTTCTCATGAAAACCCTTATCACATTCAGATCCCTAATGATACAGTAAAGAGAAGATATACAAGCAGGCAATTGAGATATATGATTCCAAAAGGGATTCCTATCATGATAAGAAGGTGGTCCATACACACAGAGCAACTCCCAACTTGGTTTATCAAATTTTCTAGGAATCTGACAATGAATGAGATTTTTATCAGCCGAAATAATAAGAAGATTAATATTTTCCTTCTAAAGAACTACAGACCCACCATTATGCCCCATCGCAGGAATAAAATGAAAGTGATGGAATGAAAGAGTATTGTAACAATCTAAACTCTTCTTAAAGTTGAGTCTGGATTCAGATAAGAAAAAATTATACTGGTTACAAGCTTTTATGAATGAATTATGATATTGAACTGTCGTTCCATTCCCATGACTACGGAGTTCCAGGACGTGATTAACATTTTCCTTGTAGTTGTTTAGGGTCAGCTGCCAAAGCCCTTTGAGATTGCATCTTCGCACGTGGATCACATTCCATAAGTGAGGGTATTCTAATGGAACTAGAGTGAGGTAAAGTTTGGTTGTTATCGGGGGAAGAGTTGACTCTAATAGCCCATTTCCATCTTCTTTTGGCGAGTTATAAGACGTTGGAAACATAATTTCATGTTCAGGGAGAGTTATGGAGGACACTTTGGAAATAAAAGTTTCAATTTGTAGTTTTTCTTTACGGGGGT
Organism: Papaver armeniacum; assembly: GCA_023531295.1. NCBI lineage: Eukaryota > Viridiplantae > Streptophyta > Magnoliopsida > Ranunculales > Papaveraceae > Papaver > Papaver armeniacum. The sequence goes on from JAJJWW010004645.1 coordinate 63,508, forward strand.
AGAGTCGACTAATTGGGCTGGTGGATGATGGACGTCGTTTACATAACAAATTAATTACTTCTTTCCACACAATTAACTGGTAATATAATGGCAAGGAGTTCGTTCCCATGAAGAGCAGGGAGATTTTAGTTGTTAAAAAGTAACCAAAAGGGGGGGTTTTTAGATTTTAATCAAAGTAAATGACAAAAGAAAATATAAGAGATTTGTTGTAAATAATAAGAACGATGACTAGGGAATCCTTCGCCGTCACTGAACTGAAACTTAATTGAATACAAGTTTATCTATTGTTGAATTTATATTGTTACCAACCGTAGAATAGCAATAAGCTCTGCTATCCCCCGGATTCCTATTATCACTGGATACGGAAGCGCTCGACTACCAGTTTCTATCCAACTAACCTACCAAGAATAAGCTGTCAAGGTGTAGATTAACGAATGCTTTACACTCTGTGAATCAGGTTGATCCTAGCATCAGACGCATAGGCTCGGCCCGCTTACTAGTGTTATCTTTATACACAATTTCTTAACAGAATCCCTCTGTCAGCTCTTGCGATTTACTACTTGTGTAAAGAATTGAGTGACAATTACACGTATCACCAACCGCAATACTAGTAGAAGAATTATCGATTGGTTAATTTGATTGATCACTTTAAATAACCCCTCAATATTCTTAAACATTAAAAATAATAAAGATAATTAACAATAAAATACAACTTGAAATAAACTTGGTTTAAGAAATTAAAGCTTCATTGTTCAGGACTTTGAAATCATCCATAATTAATAAAAAGATTAGCTACTCATAGCTAGAAAGTAATAATAATTAAATAAATAAGAAAGAAAGAAATTGAAACTAAATATAAAAGCTCACAAGAAAAGCCAGGAGAAAAACTTTATTTCTCTCTCTGTTTTGTCTCTAACCACATACGGAATAATAAAAGAAGTGATTTTTTTCTTTGTTTTTGGTTGCTATTTATAGCCTTCACAAACCCTAACGGATCCACAATAGTCGTAAGATGCAAAGTCGGTGGAGTTTATCCCACTGATAATTGGGTGCATCGCGGTACACTCTAGTAACGTGCATAAGGCTTCTGATCCGTTTGATCCTCTGAGGAATCCTTGTGTTATCATCTTCACCGTAGATCTATCCAGTTTCAATCTTGCGCAATACACTAGATCATCACTATTTCCATATCATGCCAAAGCTTGCGCAGAAGTTACGTAAACACGGCCCACCACATGCTCCACCCGCTTTCTTCGATTTGTACGTGAAAGTAGAATTTGGTAGGTCCCCCGTCACACGTCACAGCGACAATAGACTACTCCTTCCTTCCTCACCAGCAAGAACAGCGTCTTGTTCTTCTCGACATTAATGGCAGCATCCTCTCATACTTCTCCATTTCTTCGAAACCATCACAGCTAACCCCCAACAACAACTCCATTGCCTCGTCGAGCTTCACTACGTCTTGTCATCGTCGATCCCACGAGCTCAACCCATTTCAACTATCTGCTCCTTCACCGTTGATCAACATCAACCGCACCTCCATCTCTTATCCGTTAAAGCAAAGCCTCGAGCATCACTGCTGTTAGTCACATTGATCGATTTATCGAAATCAGACAACAACCCATGTTTTCTACCACCTCCAAAAGAATTGAGATAATATCCATAAGAACCCGAAATTCCCTCTTGAAATTCCTCGCAATCGTGATCATCACGATCGTCAGAATCACCGGCCATTGGCGTTACGTGGAGTTAGAGAAGAAGAAGAATGTGCCCTTAGTAAAATGGTTGGTGCCTTTAAACACTATTTGAATTTGACCTCCCCCTTTATAAAAGACCTGACTGCCTTTAGCAGTTCGTTTGAAAATTGATTGCTCCTTAGCAGAGTGACTGCCCTTAACATACAGTGGGGGTGCCAATAGTACTTGTCTTGTAATATGACCATTTTGCTCTTTTAGTCTTCCAAGTTCTTGTTTTGCTCATAACTTATTCATACGAACTCAGAATGACTCCGTTCTTTCGCCATTGCCTTCGTCTTCTCGTCCTATACAAAATGAAAAGTAGAAATCTTGTACTTGAATAAGTTCCAATTGGTCTTTGGCCCTTCTCTACTTGTAGCTAGCTTCTTTTATTGCACAATTAAGTGCTATTTCACTTCTTTTGGATGATTTACCTAACAAAACACAAATAAGAGAAAACAAGCGTAATATACAATAATTTGCAGGAAAACCAACAAATACTAGCATGGAATTGACACCAAATATATGTGAAATATGCACTTGGATCAGGGTTTAAAATAGGATTTGGCCAGTTACCTATTCGGTTCACGGTCAAAGGGTGGAATGGATGGGTTAGATGGTATGTTGGGCTATAGAATTGGGAGGCTGAGAGTTGGATTGAGTGGTGGGTTTGACTAATGAATTTTGGGTTTGGGAATCAGATTGGGTATGGGTGTTGTTGATAGTGTGATTTTTTGAAGGAGGGGTTGGAATTAAATGGGCAGTGGGAGTTACACTCGCTAAATTACGACAACCAAAATTATAATCAGTAATTGCTCGATTTTGAAACTGATTGGCAGAAATTAAGTGGTCGTTTTGCTGCATTTGTGGTGGGATGAGATGGTGGCGAGGACCACCAGAGGTTGATGGACTACTAGTGGTTGAAGGATTCTCCAGTGAATCAAAGAGGCTGAGATCTTGTTTGTTAATGGTAGTATCAGATTGAACGGATAGTTTAGGCTTGTAGTTGGCTCTAATGTCATATGAATACCTTTCAAGATCAGGATCATTTGTACCTTTGAATAAAAGTATCTTTATCGCTAAACTCGATAAGATCAATGGCTACGAATAAGATTGGACACTTCTTCATCAAATGACCAAATAACCAACAAAAATAACATAGTTTTGGAAGTTTTCATACTTTAATTTCGCCATGAAAAACTTGAAGGAGAAGTCTACCTTCACTTTTTTCTTAGAGGTTTAGTGATACTCTGGCATATCTACTTGTAGATGGTGGATTTTCGACAAAGGCTAAAATCGTAAACCCATAATTGTACATGCTCCTGATCCAGCAATCAGATGAGTATCGAGGCTCATGTCTTTTATCGAAAGCGTGAAAGCTCGTACCACGAGAATCTCTGACTGAGAATACTGTCTCTCATAGAATGTGTAGATGTGTGGTCTCTCAGCTGAGGCAACGCCATATCTCATGAATACTGAGCAATTTCAGTGCTCACTTTTATATAGAATTGCAAGATTAGACGGCTCCTAGACAGCTTGTCTGCTAGTATAGAGCAATAACGTTTTCAGGATGTAACAATGTTTTCCCTGACTATATAAAAGAAATATGATGCTTCAACAAGCTCATATCACTCGACTCCTGAATAATTAATGCTCCTAGACGATCGTACTAGTATAGAGTCATCAATTAATTATTCTTAAATCATTAGATTCACTAACTGAATCCCTGGAAAATATTCAATGTTTTTCATAATATTTCGTTACTTCAATTTATGGTTCTTCCCAGCAGAATTCCATGGGTTAGTAATAAATATTCAACACACGGGCACCTGAGCACTATCGAATAAGCCTCGACCAAAACGGTGCAAGTGTACTCAGCAATCATGCACTAACGAGCCCCTGATGCACAAACGAGCATTCCAAAACATGAAAGAACGATGAACCTATGCAAAATAGGAAGAAAATAACAAATAATAAAATATTAGTCAAGGCGCTAAGGGATTGGGCTCACCATCCGTCCAGTCACGCCGTGACCAGTCCCACGTCCAAATTCTATATTTTTATCATATTTTTATTATTTTCCTTGATCTCATGAAAATCTCTTCATTTGAACAAATATCCTTCGTTTTAAGGTTATTCCTCAGTTTCATGGTGTTTCCTTCGCATCAAGGAAATAATATAAAATTGGGAAAGGTGTCATGGGACCATGTCTACTTGCCGGCCGGCTATGCCGTAGTTGTGGCCGGTCCCACACCTCATGATTCCTCATTATTTTATTATTATTTCCCTAATCTCATGAAAACTCCTTGATTTCATGACATTTCCTTTAAATCATGAAAAATAATATAAAATTAGGGAAACTCGTGGGACCGGGCCCTAGCCGTACGGTCATGCCCTAGCCGACCCCACACGCCCTTATTTTATTATTATTATTTTTTATGTTTCCTTGATCCCATGGAATTCCTTGATTTCATGATATTTCCTTCAAATTATGAAAATTCCTTCAAATCATGGAAATAATAGGGAAAACTCACGGGACCGGGCCCTAGCCGGCCGACCATGCCCAAGCCGGTCCCATACACCCTTATTTTATTAATGTTATTTGTTTCCTTCATCTCATGGAAACTCCTTCACTCCAAGGAAACTCCTTGATTTCAACAAAACTCCTTAGTTTCAACAAACTCCTTGATTTTATGATATTTCCATAAAATCATGAAAAATATAACAAAATTAAGGAAATGCTATGGGACCGGGCTCATTGGCCGGCCGGCCATGCCCTGGCCATAGCCGGTCCCACACTTCATGATTCCTTCATTTTATTATTAAGGTGTGGTTTGAGTGTTTGGGACAGAGGAAGATGGGTTGATGTTAAATTTGGAATTCAATGCAGGGTAGGAGATACATGGGGTTCACTGATGTGATTTTAACAAGTTGTAGAAAGTGGTAGTAAAAGTTCGTTCAACTTGGGCTTGTAAAGGTTTGATTTAAGAAAATACTAAAAAACAAAGAAAATATATATACAAGGTTTGTCACAATTTCGAGAGATACTGAGACTCGGGATTCCACCATAAACTCATTCATGCGATTCATATATTTATTCCAAACAATTATAGCTCAAATAAACTATTGACTCTGTTTCTTTGCCATGGTAGATTTTTGAAAAGCAACGACTGTATATCTAAAGCATGGGATATCAAAAGACTTAACCTAAGTATAACCCATCAATTGAAATCACAACCATTCAATAAAAACCATAAAACAATTAACAATTCATGCAAAAAGTCATGAAAGAATTAAATATAATTACCACAGCATGAAATATGGCTTCCTCCGTCATCCCAGTGTTGGGGTTTAGCTCCTCATATTATTCACGTGCTCAAAATAATTGTTCATAGCTCAAATAGGTGAAAAACAAGAGAAAACTAATAAAACAGACAGTTTGCAACGCTGTAGCGGCATTACAAACAGCTCTTACAACGGGTGGTGAACTGTTACAGAGAAAAGATGATAAGCTTATGATATATGTGATCTAATATTGTTGAACAACGATACTTCTTTTGTGCTGTTTGAATACGACTGCCTCTGCGACTTTCCTCGTCTGTCCAATGTTCTTCACCTTCGTCTTCTTCCCTGAAAGTGCAGAACTCGTCTGCAACTTTCTTTCATCGCTCTGCAACCTCCCTTTAGGCCCCCAAAACTCTCGACTTTTCCCTATGACTCGCAACAATCCTTTTTATACTCAACAACCCCCAAGTTTCTCGATCAAATCTCCATAAATATCTCTGTTTATTTTGGAGAATGTCTCGGCTTTTTTTCCTTTTATTTCTATACTTTCTGCGTTCCTGGATTGTGTAGTACTCTCCAAACTTCCTAAGGATCGAACAGAATCAAACACAAGATATATTTCTTCCACTCGCACGTAATATCCAAAATTGAATCCAAACGAATGTCGAGAATAGCTCCTTCCTGTTTTAACGAGATATATGTAGAAATATTCTTTCTTTCCAAAACAAACTCTCCTACCAGCCCTGTTTTATCGTCACACGCCTACACCAGTTCAAACTGTACCAAATCTCCACGAAAATCACGACCAAAATCCGTTCTCAAAATTCCGCAGATGAAACTAACTTTTCCCGCCAAATTCGTCTTTTGAATGATGAAGAAGGGATGCCCCTAACAGAGTAGGGGTGCGAATAGTACATGCCCTGGGGTTACCCCTTATCAACTGGGTACCCCTTATCCAAAATGAGAGTCCGAATAGTAATTTTCTCCCATGAGCGCAAATACCACTTTTCGAGCCAATTTTCCCGCAAAAGCTTATTTAACCAAAAACACCTACAAAAACATAAAATAATCAAATAAGTATAAAATCGAGCACTAACAATACACATTATTGAGAACAAAATAGACACATAAATGCGTCTATCAAATACCCCCAAACTTATTATTTGCTAGTCCTCGAGCAAATCTAAAATAAAATAAAAATCCTAACTCACTGTCGCAGGCATCGTCGATTGCATTTAGCGTATGCAGTAAGCCTTTAAACCCCTAGGTGGCCCTAGTGGCCGAGTTATAGTCTCGGGAGGGCTTACCAGAGATATACCCACAAAACCTTTACTCTCAAGACCTTATCTATCTACGCAGAACCTTGGAAGGCACTAAAGAATCTCCTTGGTTGGCATACTTATTGACTACAGAAGGAAGTACCCTGATGCGAAATTCCAATTGTTGTACACGAGTTTGCACTCAAGCATACTAAAATTCATATAAAGTGACAGAGCTCTATTCAGATAGTTTCTGGACATCATAACCGGAATCAACCAATCACATGGATAGATTAAGAAGATGGATGTAGAGAAAAACGTAGATGGTTTTGATGTTGACTAGGTGAATGGTGTTTCTCATATCCGTAAGAAGGCCACTTTGCCAAAACGAACCTATCCTAATGGTGAGATCTGGTCTAGACTAATATCAACATACTTGGCATATACAAGGGAACCAAAGTGGTCGATAATCCTAACTCTAGGTCAACTCAAATGGCATATACAAGGGTTCCAAAGTGGTCGACTTTATTGAATTTATTAGGTTGGTCCGATGGTCGGTCTCAATTTTTTTTTTTTTTTTTTTTTTTCAATTTTTTTTCTTTTTTTCAACTTTTTTTTTTTTGTATCTCAATCACTCTATTTCACCCTAGCAGTGGTAACAACTTGAATCGTGAGCCCCACCTAATCACTTAGAGAAACATATTTTAAAGAAAACAAAATAAAAATAGAAGCGAAAAGGATTCAACGAGATATGGCGAAACTACCATGTTTTTTCTTTAATTCTAACACACGAGCTCGTGCTTTTATGAATAGACTCTTTAGATGTTTCCATCTAATCAGATTGGTTCCTCAACTCCTACAACCAAAATGCTTCCATCCACTTAGATTGGTTAGTGCCATCCTTAATAAGCATAAATTTCTAGGCTCTGGAGTTAAACAATGCAACTAAAATGTTTCTCCTATACCCCCAAACTTAAATCTAACATTGTCCTCAATGTTCTAAAGATAGAATTAAAAGCATGAACAAGGAGAAACTGTTACCATTTGAAGTAAAAGAGATAAGGAAAGATATTACCGTGTCGCATGAATATTGGGTTACCTCCCAAGAAGTGCTAAGTTTAAAGTCTTCAGCCAGACTAAGAAAGGATTAGTCACCTCACAAGATCATAAAGTAATAGCCGAAATATCTGTGGGTCATCAAAACCAAATAGAGCTATCACAAGTAAAAGGAATCTGCAACATGCCAAGAAAATTAACAAATAAAGCACACCCTTGTCTAGTTTCCTGTTTAAGATAACTACATCTAGCTGTGGTTCAGGTTCAGGTTCTATAATTGGGTCCAAATAAAATATTTTAATGGGTCGCATTTCCTCGTAGCTAAGATCCGTTTCAGGTATTAGAGTGTGGAAATCAAGTAAAAACTTAGAAGCACATAATAAGAACCTAAATAACTGCGGATCCTTAAAGTCAATCAGGTTTGACTCACATATGTGACCATATTTGTGGTGGTCATTCTTAATCAAATGTGTAGATTCTAATATCCTAAGGTACTTAGGTTTAGTCTCAAAACTTAATAACTGACACATTTGAAACTCATACATTCCCACAATTGGTTGAAAAATATTTGGTAGGAAAACAAAATCAATCTGGGTACCATAGCCTGGGCTAACCACATCAACCAGAGGATGGGTTTCTAACAACTGAACTTCCATATGGACATCACTAGGCTCAGGAAAACGTGTATGAAGATAATATTTTAAAATGGGTGAGGCACATATGTCAAGTCCCAAGTGAGGGACCTTTCTAAGAGTTAAAGCACATGGAGAATGATAATCACCCCCAAACTTAGTGTCTCTAGAAAGACTAGTCACAACTTCCCTAATTTCAAGGTCATCTGATTCCTGAAAATGGTCAATTGATTTTCTAAGTCAGGTTCATCCTCACTCATCTCTACGAGTTCATTTTCTTTGTCTAAGACTAATGTTTCTAAATCGCTAGACTCTAAAACAATATTCTCAGAAGAAACTCGTTCCTCTAAACCATTATTAGCTTCGTAATCAAAAGGAATAATACATCGTCTAAAACGGGGGTATCTCTAGACAAATCCTCGTCCTTTTGAATAGGTGAATAATTATTAAAATTATTTGGATTTGAACTAGAAACATTATCATTATTAAGCTCAATTGGAGTAACAAATTCCTGATCACTATGCCTACTTATTTCAAATTCTTCATCAACACTATCCTCATCATAATCATTATAATAACATGAAAATGGTTGAACCTCATCTAAACAAGTAGTGTTACCAATTTTATCCTCGTCATCTTGATTATGCAAATAACTATCCTCATTTTCAAGGGTATTATTGGAAACACTGTATTGGAAATCAAGATTATTTCGAGCAATTCTTTCGTTCGTCTCAGCTATCATCTTGAGGGATTCCTCTATAGAAAGTTTTCTTTCGTCATAAACTAAGTTATTCATCTTAGCTAACTTACGTGTCGACTCCTCTAATTTCCTGAGAGACTCTTTTAAAGGAGAAATATAATAATTTTGCTCGTATGACCCGTGCGTGTGTGGATAGTAATTGGGCTCATCATGGTATGAGCCATAACCTTGAAAAGGCTGATGTTCCCAACCACTATTCACACTATGGTCAAAGTAGTAACGTCCATTTTGAAACTCAGTCGGATATTCGTTGTATTGGCTATTGTAATACTAGTTCGACATTCTATTGCAGGGGTGTGAGTTGTCACATAGAATAACACCCACTGACAGGGGATTCGTGGGTGAATAGAGTCTTACCTCCCGTACCAGACGGGCGATGAACCGTTGAAGTCGACTCAGGCCACCGACTCCTATGTCAGTGTACGAACCCGAGGGGCCGAGACAGTATCGTAACTGTCGTCCTTCCCTGCAAACAGTTTTATTTAATTTTTAACCCTTCCTTAGGGTTTTAAAAATATTGTCCAAGTCCAAAAATAAAGTCCAAAAAGTGTCCAAAAATAAAAAGAAAAATTACAAAAATACAACCCTATTTACAGTTTCTAAAAATAAAACAAAATAACTATATACAAAATCTTCTTCTTCACTCCTTTTGAATTCCTCTTTTCTTTCCTTATTTGGAAGATGATTTCCTTTTATAGCACTTTTTATTTCCTTGTAGTTTCGCTCCAAATCTGAAAAGAATCGAAAAATACCAAAGGCGTAAAAGAGAACAAAAAATATAAAAAATAAAAATAGAAATAACTCTAAAACCTAAAACCTAAATACAAGTCCGCGTCAGCGGCGCCAAAAATTGATGTGATTTTAACAAGTTGTAGAAAGTGGTAGTAAAAGTTCGTTCAACTCGGGCTTGTAAAGGTTTGATTTAAGAAAATACTAAGAACAAAGAAAATATATATACAAGGTTTGTCACAATTTCGAGAGATACTGAGACTCGGGATTCCACCATAAACTCATTCATGCGATTCATATATTTATTCCAAAGAATTATAGCTCAAATAAAATATTGACTCTGTTTCTTTGCCAAGGTAGATTTTTGAAAAGCAACGACTGTATATCTAAAACATGGGATATCAAAAGACTTAACCTAAGTATAACCCATCAATTGAAATCACAACCATTCAATAAAAACCATAAAACAATTAACAATTCATGCAAAAAGTCATGAAAGAATTAAATATAATTACCACACGCATGAAATATGGCTTCCTCCGTCATCCCAGTGTTGGGGTTTAGCTCCTCATATTATTCACGTGCTCAAAATAATTGTTCATAGCTCAAATAGGTGAAAAACAAGAGAAAACTAATAAAGCAGACAGTTTGCAACGCTGTAACGGCGTTACAAACAACTCTTACAACGGGTGGTGAACTGTTACAGATAAAAGATGAAAATCTTATGATATATGTGATCTAATATTGTTGAACAACGATACTTGTTTTGTGCTATTTGAATACGACTGCCTCTGCGACTTTCCTCGTCTGTCCAATGTTCTTCACCTTCGTCTTCTTCCCTGAAAGTGCAGAACTCGTCTGCAACTTTCTTTCTTCGCTATGCAACCTCCCTTTAGGCCCCCAAAACTCTCGACTTTTCCCTATGACTCGCAACAATCCTTTTTATACTCAACAACCCCCAAGTTTCTCGATCAAATATCCATAAATATCTCTTTTTATTTTGGAGAAAGTCTCGGCTTTTTTTCCTTTTATTTCTATACTTTCCGCGTTCCTGGATTGTGTAGTACTCTCCAAACTTCCTAAGGATCGAACAGAATCAAACACAAGATATATTTCTTCCACTCGCACGTAATATCCAAAATTGAATCCAAACGAATGCCGAGAATAGCTCCTTCCTGTTTTAACGAGATATATGTAGAAATATTCTTTCTTTCCAAAACAAACTCTCCTACCAGCCCTGTTTTATCATCACACGCATACACCAGTTCAAACTGTACCAAATCTCCACGAAAATCACGACCAAAATCCGTTCTCAAAATTCCGCAGATGAAACTAACTTTTCCCGCCAAATTCGTCTTTTGAATGATGAAGAAGGGATGCCCCCTAACCAGAGTAGGGGTGCGAATAGTACATGCCCTGGGGGTTACCCCTTATCAACTGGGTACCCCTTATCCAAAATGAGAGTCCGAATAGTAATTTTCTCCCATGAGCGCAAATTCCACTTTTCGAGCCAATTTTCCCGCAAAAGCTTATTTATCCAAAAACACCTACAAAAACATAAAATAATCAAATAAGTATAAAATCGAGCACTAACAATACACATTATTGAGAACAAAATAGACACATAAATGTGTCTATCATTCACGAATCACCAGCAAGTGCATTTCATGAATCACCAGCAAGGTGTTTGAGAATATGCGTGAGAGACAAGTTCTTCATGAGTTGAAATCTCCGCGTAGCAGCTGCAGACAAGGTAAAAAAATTGAAATTGTATCGATAACGAGCTTTTTTCATTGATAGTGCAATCTGATATAAACTTAAGGTGGTCCTTTAGTCAATGCTAGCACTTGCCTGAACGGAAAAATAGTAAACCGATAAGATGGAACTAAGTTTTGATTTTAAATTATTTGTAGTCAGTATATATCCTTAGATGGTATATCAGTGGGAAGGAATGTAGACCTTCGTTCTACTTCAGTGGCGGTGTCTTATGGTTGTGATGAGTCTAGGAAGAATGGGTCGAATTAGCTGAGTTTCAAGGTGATAAATCAGGGAAGAAAACAAGTTTTGAGTTGTATTTGCTACCGGAAACCAACCATTACTCTCATTAATTTAATATGATGTATGGTGTGGATTTCGCAGAAATTAGTGTCTGCATATGTTTAGGAATATTTGGTTTCCCTTGAATGTGAAATTGCTCCAGGAAGAAGATAGAATGGGCTTAAGAATCATCAGAAAGTTCAAGACTGTATCACCAGCATAACGTATATAAGGTGTTTATGGAAATGCCCAAGTGATCAGTTTTTGGAAGATATAAGTTCAGTTGCCATTAGTTTCTTGAACTAGCATTGTCGTCAGCAAGATAATAGTTCTGGTGGGTATTTGAAATGAAATATGAGAGGGTTTAAAATTTGAGAAGGGAAGTGGAATTTGTGTTTGAAAGGTTTGTTGTTTTGGACCAGTTTAAAGCCGTGAAAACGGTCAAAAAGTGTTGTCTTGGCCAATAGGTTTTGGTGTAGAATGGCTAAGATTTCGTAGCTTTTAGAGTTTGAGTTATACATGGATTCTTGGGTTCCCTATCCTATTGGAAAAGGGTTAAAATTTACAGAAGAAAAGGACATATTACTGCGGCTTACACATCTAGTGTAGTTTGCATACATATTCTTGGTTGTGTTATGTTAGTCGCATTTTGTTCTTACTACCACCAGTCCACCATTCATGACACCTCTGGCGCCTACCATCCAGTACTAGGCCACAACCAATTTCTTTACCAAGATTCTTACTGCGGCTAGCCAGGGGCCAGCGCCTAACTTGGAGGTTGGTATTCAGGATGAAGTGATCTTAATGAAAAATGCAAGTGTGCAGTGCCATGTATGCAGTGCCACGTATGCAGTGTGTGGTGACGTGTACAAAGTCAACCCGTCTTGTTGGGTTACAATTACCGATTCAAAGGACTAATAAGTCCTTTTAGGTACATCTAACAGTGTTAACTTTCCGTCCATCATTTTTCGTCAAAACTTGCCTAGTTTTGTAAGGAAAAAAAAGAACAAGCTTAGTTTTGTAAACCATAAAAAAGAGGCCTAGATTTATAAAAAAGCCCAAGACTATACACATAGGTTGATTCTCGAACCATGTATAATGATTTATTCGGTTTGGAAAGTTAGACGAAAAACTAAAAGCTACTTGATGTTCATTTAACACCTAATAAATTAATCATGACTCAAACACATAAGTATTTAATAAATCAATAAAGTCTTAGAAGTGTTTAAGAGAGTTTTAACAATGCTAAACATATTAAAATAATAAGAACAGTTTTCCAACCGCAAGGTTTGTTCACAAGTCAGGGTGCTACAGTTCCTAACCAGTTCGCCAACCCTACTATACTACCGTACTCAGTTGACCTCGTTTCGTGAACCGAGTTCGAAAACTGCTAGCCAATTAATCCAACTTATAAAATCCAGTTCACCATGATTCGCCAACCGGGTTCGTGAATTGTTCCCAACTGAACTTGTGGTTTGCGAACTGGTTCTCCAACCTTCCCGTGTTTTTGAATCTCAGATATCTATGGTTTGCAAACTGAGTTCACCAACCTACACTGAGTAGAAATTCAGCAAGTTCATATTTCTCTCTTTTCATGTTTGAAACATTGCAAGTTATATAATCATCTGCATGGGAAATTTTCAATTGATCCAAAGATTAATTCGTAGAACTAATATTGTTAAGGACTTTTGAACATCTAATCGCTAAATCAAATTTCGAGATTTTTCACAAGACAAGCTTGAATCGAAACATCTTCTTTTTAATATACTATAAGTCATACGACATAGTCTCAATAGATATAATGATGGTATAGTGAGTCAAATAGAATGGTTCAGTCTTCACATACGTGATACTGAAGTTCTCCAAATGTCTTTTTCGATCTTCATTCATCAAGGGTGGTCTCTGATACTCAACTACAATTCTAACCCATCTGAAACTAGACTTAGTAGACTAGAATTCAAGATATAGTTTTGATCACCTAACATTGACAATAAGCTTGAGATAGCAAAACTTTTGGTTCAACTGAGCATTTCTCTAACAGAGGTTAGTAACACAGACTTGACTTATCCATTTCTATACATATTTCTTGCAAGTTGTTTATATTGAAAAACATACAAAGTTTATTTGTGTGTCTTTAGTATTGGTGACTTATTATTTTATTATGATCAAAGTATCAAAGAAAGATATACTAGTTGTTATACAAATTTGGTATATGGAGTTACGAAGTGTATTTTATCTATTGAACTTCGTAGATTCGACATAACACTATTTAGAAACTTGTTATTATTTAGTATGTTAAACTTTCAGATTGATTTCATACCTACTAAACTATGTTTACATAAATGAGTTTAAGAAAGTAGACATATGAAAGTTGTTTCATAGTTGAAAGGAATCAAATGATCTATTCTATGACAGATCCCTTAAACAATGATCGTTACTAGGACCGATCCTAAGGATATCTAGTATGACCGGTCTCTTACCAAGGATCGCTACTAGGACCGGTCCCAAGGATCTCTACCAGAACCGACTCTTAGTTTAACCAAGTTTGAGTTTTGGTTTGTCTATTACTTTAGGGTTTGCAAGGATATCGAAAATGCATTTTGGTTAAGAAGGAAAGTTCACAAGATGTCGACACAATATATCCAAACATGAGCTAAAATCTTATTACTTAAGATAAAACATATGTTGTATACTAGCTAATATTGGTTGTCGACGAAGAGATATTTCAGTACATATGTTGGATTATATGTTGGGAATAAATAAAACCAAAAATATATATATTTATTGTATATCTTTAGGATTTTCTGATTTAGTAATTCCTTGTTGGCCAAATATGCCTTGGTCATTACAAATAATAGAGCTTGTATTCTTCCAAACTCATCCATTTTAAACGCTACTTAATTGTTTATGTAGGAAGCCCACTAGTAGTATTCTTGTAATACTCGTTCGAGAGGAGAGTATCCTAATCAGGTGAAATCTCTTATGTGCGGTTCGTTTAAAGACTATTATGGGATCAAAGAAGCTCTAGTAGTACCGCTGGTGGAAAACTAAAAATCGTATTGTTATTTTATTTTTTGATTATTTATTTGATTGACTAACGGTAAATTTGAGAGATCTAGTTTGTTTATTCAGTGATATTTCTCTTCCGATATAAGGTCACTTGAACTAGTTCAAGGATCGACGATTTCAGATCTGCTTTATTGTATCTAGATCTGAAGACATGACTTTTGATTATCCATTGTTAATAGATTTCCTTCGGTGTGTGATCGATCATTAGTGGAATCAAGTTTTCCGTGCAGGTACTTTGAAAACTGAAGATTGAAGACCAGAAGATTTATTTTAGGTAATATGATTTTTGCGACAACTTCGTGCACATTTGATTTACTGGGATCCGACAAGTTGTTTATTTCGAATAGACTTTTTAAAGCCCGTTGTAAAGATCGGTAATCTATCTAGGCGTATCTCTTTGAGATCAACTTTGATAGTTTGTAAACTGAGATTGATTATTTCGATAATGTTGATCTTAGTTGATCTGACTGAACAAAGGAGTTTATATATATATATATATATAAACTAAAAGAACCTTCGTAGTCATCTTATCTCTGATTAACTCGGCTGTCTTGGAGATTGATAGAGAGGTTACTGAAACAGATTAGTCTTTTACTGTTTCGGATTACGATACAAAGGAGTTGAGTTGCTTAAGTCATCAGGTAAAGCGACTTAAGATAGTAGACTCTATCTCGAGATTCACGTGTGTAGACCAGATTGGTTGTAGGCACAGGTATACTGAAGGAAATGAGTAATTTGGAGTTATATTACTTGGTCTTAACTATGCAAGGTTGTAGTAGTCTTTGTGTAGCAGCTTAATTCAGAGAGTTTTCAAAACTGAACTACGTCCTGAGGTTTTTTTGTCTTGTAGTTTTCCTCGTCAACAAAATCTTATTACGTGCCTTTACTTTAATTTCCGCATTATAATTGTTGTTTTAGTTATAATTAAAGTAATAATAATGTACGTTAATCAAACACTTGGTTTAATCCCATAAATTGGTTCGGATTTGAACTTACATTATATACCAAGTGTACATCTTGTTTGGCTAAAGATTTACACAAGGTGAGTTTGCATAAGTTGATATTGAAATATTTTGGTGTACTTGGTACCCTCTCATTTCAATATTCATGAGTACCATTGGCAATCGCTTATTCTAACTCCTTGATCTTTTCAGAAGCAACAGATAAGGCTATTTTTATGGTTCACACAGAGCTACACGAAGAAGGTGGAGCACTACACAGAGAAGGAGGATCATCTCGTAGACGTTTAAGTTCAAGACGTTGTTCTCCAATCTCAACTCGAGCGACTTTATTTCCTTATCCACAAAGGTTTTTTTCTCGAGAAGGATCCTTATTTTTGATCTCTTTCATTAACCTTACATATCAGATTATTGAATTTTTCTCAGCCTGATGACCTCAGAAGCATGTATTCTTATGTGCTTTAGAATTTGGCACTTTCTTTGGCTGCTATCCTTTCTACTATTGATTCAGACTTATCAGTAAGATAGTAGGGATCAAATTTTTCATATAAAGTTTTTTGGGTTAAATCCCCTTTTGATAAAAAAAAAGAAGAAGAAGACGAAGAAAAAGGATTTTATGTAAAAATGAGGTTTAAAAGTCACATATTTATAGATAGTAGAGAAAGTTATGTTGGAGATAGAGTCTCCACCAAGTGATGAACTCTCCACCGCTGGTGATAGAGTCTAGGTCGAGACCCTGTCGCTCAATTCATTTCCCATACCGTCTGGGCGAGTTTGCCAATCCACCTATCATGGTGGCATGACTTAAAAATGCCTCTTTAAATTTTCTTGGGCCAGTAACCGGCAACACAATGGTTCAATGTGCAATTTTATGAGCCACAAGTGCCTAAGCCTTATAAGTCTGCACTACCAAGTGCAAACAACAATAATCCTTCAGATTGGCAACAAAAGACTTACCATTTCCCTCTTCAACTCTTAACACTTCTCATACAATGCAAGAGGGTCTTCCATGCTAGTATTTCATGAGATTAAGGGAAAGATAAAATAACAAATACCAAAGCTATGCAAACTGAATCCATTTTATTGCATGAAGGGGAAGACAATAATTTTTCCCAATAATGGACTTTACAAGCTTATTCGCTTGAAGTGAGCTTTGCTCTCAATCTTCTAACAAGGGGTTCTTCGACCAAAATGAAGACTACTAAACTTATTATTCTCCTGGCCTATTTATAGTTCTAAAGCAAAAATTATGTGCAACCAAGTGCACAAGGCTATGGACAAATGATTGTCCATATGCAGTTCCTATAACCACCAATGTGCATTTCAAACGCTACATTTTTGTATTGTTCGCCAATTGATGCTACACCTATTCTTGGTGGTTATGCTAGCCAAACAATGGCCACCACACGTGTAATGCACATAACCGTAGCAGCTGTCATCCTGAGCCATGCTTGCACCATGATGGCGTTATAGTTGGTTTGGCTATGCATTTTATTTTCTTGGATGCTATCATATGAGTAAAGTCACACCATTCCAAGCGTTAGTCTGCTGCTTAGCTCAGCTTCATAGATTTGCAATCATGAGCATGTTTGGTATTGCCATTGTTCCGATGCATTTCCAAAGCCTTCGATAAACCTTAGGTCAATACCTAAATCATTCCTTGACTTTTGTTGTGTCCTTAATTCATTCCTTGAGATGGGCCAATTCACAATCCTCGTACATGCATCATTACAACATCACATGCTGCATATGTCAATGACTTTGATTGTCTTTAATTATGAAGCTATATTTTGTCGACCATTGTGCTTCATATTGAGCCACAGACTATCCAGCATAGGGCCATCATTGTGAATTTGTCATCCACTGTGCTTTATATTGTGCCACAGACTATCCAGCGTAGCGCCATCATTGTGCTCATCAACGCTTGGTCATTTGTCAAATGGGGGTTGATATAATAGGATCCTTAGTTGATGGTACATTGAAAAGAAAATACCTCATCGTAGCCATTGACTACTCTACCATTGGCAAGAATTGGAGACAAAAATGTCTTTAAATTTTTGTTTGGATATCGATACATGGCAAATTGCAAAAAAAAAAAAAAATGCCACTGCATAAGAACCAGGCTTAATGGGTATCCAAACATGCTACTCCCCCGTCCTAGTTTACTTGCCTAAACCAGGGATTTTTTTTTGTCCTAAATTACTTACTAGGTTTCATATTTTTTTCCACTTTTTATCCTACTATACCCCTATGTTGGAATCAGGTCATAGTATTGAGAATTGTGTAAATCTATTTCCTATGGGGAATTTTTTTTCTAGCCTAAATATTTCTTTTTTGATATCTAAAACCCACCAATATGTTTCTATATATGTACATTCCAAAATTAGTTATAAAAGTATTTCTTTACAAAAATAACCTTCACTTAAAATAAACTAGTTAATTTATTTTTTAAGAAAGAAACAATTAGTAAAAAAAAAAGGGAAACGTAATCTTTAAAAAATTCCTAAATTAACGCATCCGTTAATCACGCCTTCTCCTAAAACAAAACTCACTTTATTAACTCAATTAAGATTAACCATAATTGGCGTTTAAATAACTCCATAAAATTTGTTTTCACTTCTTTTATGTACGAGTTTGAAGGTGAAAATTGTAGTTAAAATTCCTTTTCATCATCACGCGTTTAAATGTGAACATTCAAGTTTTCACAATTTAGTGATAATTACGGCTTTAACTAAATCGAACCTATTGGGTTTTATTTGAAATTTCAGTTGTCAAATTATAATGATAATCACAAAATTTCACCCGCTATTATGTTTTGTGAAAATTGCAACTATCAACAGGTCTTGAAAACTCGATTTTTCACAATTTAGTGATAATCTCACATCTTATATTTTGTGAAAATCGCAATTATCAGAGGTCACAGGTTTCTGAAAACTCGATTTTCCATGATTTAGTGATAAAATATAAATAGTATTTACTAAATTGGGTGCGTAGGATTCTTGCAAAATTAAGTCTAAAGGTGCAGTAAAGCCTACATGCCCAAACTCTTCTAAACATTTGGTGATAATTACAATTATCATTTTGAATGATAATTACACTTAGTGGTAATTACACAAACGGTACCAACAGTTTTCACAATTGCATTATAATTCCACTTATCACAGATGTGAAATACAGTGATGACTTTAATTATGAACGCGCAATTGGGGGATATAAAAAGTAATTGGGGGATATAGATTACTTCTCCCAACCCATGGTGTGTGTTAAGGGGTGATTTTTGGGTATGAAAATACTAAAATACCCTTTGGTTAATTAAAAAACATTATGAAAAGACCAGAATACCCTTTCTACTAAAACAATAAAATCAAAAAACCAAAACATATATCCCCCATTTCTAATTCAGTACCGGCACTGTTAGGGCTTTAGTTTCTGGAAAAAAAAAATCAGTGTTCTTCATCGTTCTTCGTCGATTAATCGTCGATTCAAAAATTTCTTCGTCGATTAACCAACCCGAATCATTAACAATGCCTCCACGAAAGAAACCAAATGCCCAATCGAACTCAACATCATCGATTGCTCAACAAAAACAAAGGAAAGACTTGCTAAGATTGCTCAAGAGCAAGAACACGAAGAAGCAACGTTATCTGACGATCAACTACACAAATATATGGCTTCTGTGAGAAGGTAAGTCATTTAAAACTACTTTTTAGGTGTTTAAATCGATCTATGGCAATGGGTTCAGGTTAGAATCGCGAACCCTAACTAAAACAGTTGAGTTTCAAGAGAGTCTAGGCATTGAAATTTATATGAATACAGTGCCGGTTTATGAGTTCCGGCATTCAATCTAGGATGAATACAGTGCCGGTTTACAACCCCAGAATAACCAGAGACTGAATTTTCACTACCGGCATTCAATCTAGGATGAATACAGTGCCGGTTTTGTAGTACCGGCAGTGTTTGATAATAATTCGTGTGTGCCGGTAGTGGACTAAAAACATACAGAAGAGTTTATGAATTTGCCACCAGTCATCGGCATTGTTTTTTGGATTCATTCCATGCCGGTGTTAAGTACCGGCATTCGTTTCTAATATTTCGAGCATGCCGGTAGTACTCTTAAAACATACAGGAGAGTGTATGAATTTGTCACTAGTATCAGGCATAGATTTTTGGTTTCTTTACATGCCGGTTATTTGTACCGGCATTGTTTTTTAATAATTCGAGAATGCCGGTAGTGGACTTAAAACATACAGGAACATTGTCAACAATGCCGGCATAGATTTTAGGTTTCATTTGTATGCGGTAGTTGGTACAAGCACTATCGACACGATCAATGTGTACTGCTTAGGAACATTGTGCAAGCGTGGTCTAGTTTAAAGTATTCAATGCCGGTACTAAAGCGAAGGTGAGTTGTCTTATATTCATTGCTTTCCGTGTGCTTACGATATAGGTCAAAAGCAAAGGAAGCCAACAAAAGAAAAAATAAAGATGTTGTCACTAAGAGAAGAAGGAGGGACGGTCTTGATACTCCTCAGTCTCTGCCTCCTCGAGGGAAAGATGAAGGTCGTAAGATACGTTTGGGGGCTGGTACAAGAGGGATAATTTGGGAGAGTGGTAGTGACCGTAGTCGACTTGCAAATCGTGAGCAGGATGATCAAGATGAACCCGGATGAAGAGGAAAGTCAATTAGCAAGCCAAAGCGAAGTTGGTGGCCCAAGTCAACAACCAACACAAGGCAATGGCAAGAAGGGGAAGGGCAACGTCAAAGTGAAAGTTAAGGGTTCTAACCTTCCTCACATTGATGACATGATTCCTCACCTTGATCGTGGTAGAATTTGGGGCGAAACTCGGAACCGAAAATACTATTTGGATACAAGGACTCGTGGGCTCGTACTATCTATCAAACCTATGTAAGCATTTTCTATCTTGTACATATGTATTGTTGTGTATTTATGTAAAATCTCTTAATTGTATTGTCTCTCTTAATTGTAGGATCATAAGAAGGTTGTGCGTGTTTGCCGAAACCAAGCCGCGGATGGTTGGGACTTGTCCGAGGAATGTGAAGAGGTCCAAACAATAGTAAAGGATTCTGGTCTATATGCTTTGGTTGAAAATTATGTGAAGCCCGATTCATTCATGTCAATTGCTTCGTCAAAAGGTATCATGGTGAAACCGATACCATGCACTTCCCTTTTGGGGAGATGACCTTCATCCCTGAAGATGCTCAGAACATTCTAGGCTTGAATGTTATCGGCAAATCAATTGCAGAAAGAGTTGAGTCTCTAGACCTAGAATGGTCGAAGTTGCACGGTCTGACTAACAAGCTATTTGGTTGGGACTACAAAACTTCTGTGGAGAGCTTTTATGAATCCACGTCTGGTAAGACAAAGACAATCAAGTTGACGCTGCTTAAGAAGAATTTTGAAAAGACAAAGAAAAGAAGTTTGGAGGATGGATGGGACCCTAAACAAATTCGTTATCTTGCATTTTGCTTACTCGTTGTACATCTTGGGCACTAGGGTATTCCCCGACACCAATGGCAACGGGGTTAGTGCGAACTACCTTCAGTACTTGGATCCGTTGGAAGATGTCTATGGATATTCTTGGGGCACCGCGGTAATGGCACATTTGATGATGGAGATGAGAAGGGCCTCTAAGGCTAAAACCAACCAATTTGTCGGGAATTTCACTCTACTGCAGGTAAATTTGTTCTTAAACTTATGTTATTGTGTATATTGTTCATATGTACTCTTATCGTGAACTTAGAAACAAAACTTATTGCTTCACATTGGAATAGGTGTGGGCTTATGAACACTTCCCAACCTTGTTCAAGGCCTACCCCTCCTTGAAGATCATAGATCTTCCAGAACCCGATACGCCTCTAGCTAAGAGATACGAGTTCAACAGTACTCCAAAGCCCGGTAACATGGGTCGACTGATCGATATGAGATTGGCTTTGGACGCAATGAGTACCAAAGATGTTGTGTTCGACCCTTACAAGGAGGCTAGAGGAAACCGGCAGGTTTTGAGGTTTGGTAGTAACGTTGCATTTTACCATGGGCCGTTGTTCCACCCAAAAGGATACGTTATGGCTAATCCTACGTGTGTGATGCGTCAACTTGGATATAAGCAATTAACACTTTTCCAGGCGGCCTCTTTTCAATGTTTTGATCTCGACCTTTCTCGGTGTTATTCAACTCCAAATCGGTTGCATGTAGAGTATGTTCGAAACCGGACCCAACAGATTGGAGGGATAGGGAACCACGTCGTTTGGTAGATATTTGTCGGTGGGAAAAGTTGGAGATTCTGAAAACGGTGATGAAGTTGATGCGATTACATGGAAGAGTACACGGAATGGTCACATCCTTATGTCGTCACTTTGGATGACGTCCAAGTTCCTCCCCAGAAAAACCCTCCAGTTCCAACTCCCGCACAGGCACCACCTACGATGACCCAACTTAATAACACCGTTGGATTGCTTGTAAGTATTGTTAATTGCTTCGTCGTTTAATATACACATAATCATATTTGTATACTAATTATGTGTTTGTTATATTAAACTAGCGGCGTAGGCTTGGCAAGTTAAAGAAGATGTTGGGTTGCAAGTACCGGGGAAGGAGAGAGTCTTTGTCCCTTGAAGAAATGAAGGAATTCGAGGAAAAGCTTGATAGAATTGAAGAAACCGACCCTAGTGCAAAAGCTTTGTTGGGGAAACTAAGTACAAACCGTCCCAAAAGAAGCAAAAGACCCAGTGATTTAACTCTTTAGTTGTGTTTCTTTTTTTTTGGATGGTGGTTGTCATGTCTTGAACAATTCCGAACTTGTTTTTCGTTTGTACCTCGTGTTAAACTCTTTAGTTGTTTGGTTTGCTTTTGGTTTAGTATACCGGATTAAGAACAATTGATAGCAAAATCCAGTTGGTTGGTTTATGTTGAGCATGTTTTGATTTCTAGTGATTCGTTTATGTTGAATATGTTTATCCTTGCAAGATTTATTTGTGACTTTTTTCCGGCATAGATAAATTAGACTTACAAAGCGGATTTTGGGACCAGGCATTGTTTAATATTTATACATCAATGCCGGTTCTAATAACCTTGGCGCTGAGATTCTTTATAAAACCACACCGGGACAAGAAGATTAAAAATTCCATGTTCTGTATAGATATTCGAAGGTACCTAAAGCACGGTAGTATTTTCTAACATCTATGCGGTTTTACGATAATTTGAAAATTTTCATAGTTCTTAGAAAACTAAGCTTTGTAAAATTGAATACTTCCATGCCGGTACTCTGCTAGTTTTGAATAAAAATCCATTTCGAATGCTCTTCTATTTTATTCCTAATTAATCTATTACATTGGATTTGAAACTTTTAATTAAAACATGTTAAACAACATCGCATGGATTACATTTGGTTAAGGATAATCTATTTCCATCCCTTTTCAACAATTACGGAACCTTTGAGCCTTTCTCGAACCTCTTGAAGACATCGTCAGGGAGGGGGTGTCAAGGATCAACTTCATTGGTTCTTCTTCTCTTTCAACATATTCCTTTCCCTTCATATAACACCCATCACACCCATCGATTGGCTTGCAATGGCCCTTGTGGTTTTCTCTTGACTCTTCTAGTTGAACAGCTTTGTCAAACCATTGAACTCATCGCACTTTGGGTGATTCAAACACCTTAGAAACATTTTTCCATTTTCAGCATCATCGGTTTTGCAATCCAAAACCGGCGTGTCCCATCACAAACTTCTACACTTTGAATAAATAAAAGGACAGTCCATGGCTATATGAGAAGGTGACTTGCAAATTTGACACTTGCAATGATGACTCTGTAAGAGAAGATTATATTAGTCGTGGGTCATAGTAGTGAAGATCATATTGTTAGTAAATGTACTTACTTTGCAAATAGAGGAAGATGATGAATCCCCATCCTTTGTGAAGCTTTAACCGTGCTTGCTTTCTTGAGAGAATGATTTTTGTTATTTGGTTCTTTGGTTTGTGTATAATTTTCCAAAGGAATGGGGGTATTATATAGATATGAATCTCCAACGGTCTTATTTTTCAAAAAACTAGCCGTTTTTTTGAATTCATCAACTACCGGCATGGACGTTATTATAGATTGAATGCGGTTTAATTCTAGGCGTTTCAAAGTGTTTTGAAACCATGCGGTTTTGGTTGCATATTTGTCTCAATCTCTGTTAAAAAATTTCCTACTACCGGCATTGTAAGATTATCATACACCATGCCGGAAGTAGTTCTTGCCGCATTCTATTTCACAGATTACGACAATGCCGGTTGTGGGGATTTTCAAAAAACTAGTCGTTGGGTACTTTTTGCTATAAATAAAGACCTATCTCTACCAAACTTATTCACCCATCACTTTGAAACTTCCTAAATCAGTAACCCATCACTTTGGAACACTAAAAATGGCTCCAACTCCATTCAATAATCTGGAAGATGTTGCTATTGTCAGAGCACACACCACTCTCACAAAGCATTCCGTTGAGGAAGCGCAATGGGTGGCGAGACTGAAGACCCAACCGGAGGGCCTTACCTTGGGCATGATCAAAACACCAATGCTTGGTGGAAACGTGTGTTTAGGGTTTTCAAAGCACTAAACGGAAATCGTTCAAGGAGGACACTCACGCAGATAAGGGAAAGGTACGCTTATTTATACAATGAATGCGTACTGCTGAGAAACAAATTGAAAGCTCGTAAGGACGCTATGCCAAACGAAGACCGCATGAGTAGAGTAAGTTTGTGAATCAATAGGCCGTTCATCAAAAATTATTTATTTGGTTATGCCAAACGCTGACTTATTAAAATAATTGTTTTTCCAGTGTTCTTTGGGTCGGACTCAATACGAATTTAGGTACGGTCATGAGTTTTACGCACGAGGACTGCTACACTCTCTTGGAGGAAGTTGAATGGCAATTCGCCCAATATAATTAAACTCGTAGACTATAACTCGTAAGGTTTTGTGGGTATACCTCTATATAAGCCCTCACGAGACTATAACTCGTCCACTTGGGCCACCAAGTGGTTTAAAGGCTTGATGCACGTGCTAAGTGCATTCGTTGTTAAAATCGACAAGGATACCGTTCGAAATAAATTATAGTTCCCATTTAGTATGTAAACATATTTCAATTGCCTAATGATTCCGGCTTAGTATGTAGTATATTAATCTATGCGGTACCCGATCTTAAAGCATTTACGATAAGTTTATACCAATGCCGGAATGTTCAAAAATCGAGTTACTGCACAACGGCTATTTTTTTGAACCATAAACCGGCTTTAGAGTGCCGGCATTGATTGTAGGTCATGACAATGCCGGCACTAAATAGCCGTTGTGCAATCATCTATATAATGCAATGGATTCACCCATTGCACTTGATACCTCAATGGAAAATCCTTCATCAACTACCGATTCCATCATTGCCATGGAAAAAGAAAAACTCAAGAAGAACAAACTATCCACTCCATTGGGAAATCAATTATCAACCACCAACTCGGTTTCCCTTATACTAGAAAAACTTAAAAAAGGGAGAAACCACCAAGTCAATTGCCGCAATGGAAGAAGAGATACTTAAGAGAAAAAAGAAGAAGAAGAGGAAGCAAAGCTTGAACATTATCGCAAAGAAGCTAAAGAAATCCTTAAACGCCAAAAACAATCTAAGATAGAAGCGGATGTCGAGGAAGAAACCGAGTGGATTAAAAATTACTACAAAGTATCCGATTTCCGGGAAGATCACCGCCCTTCGAATCTTTTTGGGGTCTTGTTAGGGACCGGGTCCTTACAAGAATAACTACTTTGAAGGTAAGAAAGGCCGAATGGACTACGGTGATCTCTATGTACAAAATCGAACAATTGCACTCATAAAGTTATGTCGTAAATACAACGAGTTTCTTGCAAGATACAGAGGGAATAGGTTTCAAGCTCAGGACGCATATACCAAATGGAGAAAAGAGCCTTTTAGGCATTTCGAAGCGGCAATGCTTATTGAATCTCGTTCAAGAAATGATGTTAGGTGCAATTGGTTTGAGTTAATGTTTTTAAGTTTATTTACATAAGATTATGTGGTCTATGTTATTTATTTCATCAATTTTCTTTCCTTTGCCGGCATCGAAAAATAAACCAAATACTATACCGTTACCCGTGCCTCCGTTGAATTCTGCTCACCAAATACTTATTGTCAGAATACAGGCATTGAAGTGTTCCATTTGTCAATTAGGCATCTTGTGATTATAAACACAAGTTATGTGGCAGTTACAAAACTCATTCATTCCACTTATTTGTGATTTACAAACTAATTTATCCCACTTATTTGGCGGTTACAAAATCCTTAATACCGGTTTATGCGTCGATTACACACTCCTTCATTCTATTTAAGTGACGGTTTTAGAAAGGAAATCATTCATTCTCCATTTTTATAGAAAGGAAATCATTCATTCTCAAACACAATGGGTAAATTAAACCCGGTGAAAAACCAATACCCAATCTGAAGAATCTGTTGATGATGGTGGTAAATCGAAATCAAAGCGCAACAAGTGCTGAAGAGTCTGTTGGTGAGGTGGAAATAACAAATTTGATGCGGTAAGTGATGTATATGTTGAATTGAAGTTTTTACTTTTAGGGTTTAGCCCATAGTAGAAAACACAAAGTGAAACTTGGTTGTTTAGTCTTTGAAAATCAAATTGAAATTGATTGCATGTTTGATTGGCGGTAGAATACAATTTGAAAATCATGCTGAATATATGTCTGAATCAGATTTTATTGCATGCCTTTCTGGCATACACATTTAATTGAATACCATGCCGGTTTGGCGTCCGAAGCTTTGTTTATTTCATCAATACTATGCCGTTTTATGTGTTAAAATCTCTGTACTAAAATCCCTGATCCGGCATTTAAGCTTACTTCTTAACAATGCCGGTTCTAAGTCTTGGCGTTGTCGATATGTTAACTTACTATGCCGGTGTTCTGTTGAAAAAAATGTTCATTCTCCGTCTAAAATTCAAAGACAACCGGCATCATATATTAATTGATTAGAATGCCGGCACCTATATCCGGAACTCATGTTAAGTTCGATTTCTATGCCGGTTGTCATTATATAACTCGGTTTACATATTGGAACATAGGTCTAGAGCACCACAAAGAGCAAAGGAAAAGGCAAAGTTGTTTTAGAAGCAAAACGTAAGTCTTCTCGACATAGCCGTCCCGATCAGAAGCTCTCTTGCTAAGGTCACAATTCGGGATCAACCTATAAGCTACCCAACCAGCGGTGATGATGATGATGAGTGGGAAACATATCCTGTACACGAACGAGCGGGTGGCTCATCCTCACAAGCGGGTGGCTTAGGACAGACCGATGTCGGGTAAAGCCCCTAAGATCGGTGTAAAGGCACCCTGACCCACTTTCGATAAGTATGACATGATTCCCGGACGCGATGATGGCAAACATTGGGGTGAACAGAGATAAACCCGCAACTCTTATTTGCCTACAAATACTCTTGGGCTCATAGGATATATCAAACTTATGTAAGACGTTTGCATCTTGTTATTATATTATTTATACGTGATCAAGTGAATGTAATTTACTTCGGTGTGTTTTTATAGGACCACAAGAATGCCTTCCGTGTTAGCCGCCATCAACAATCGGATGTATGGCCTTTGAAGCTTGAGTGTGACGTTTGTTAAAGCGTAGTCAAAGCATCTCGGGTTGTATCTGCGATAAAAATTATGTGGCCACCGATACGAATCACGACAAATTTGCTTTTGGAGAGGTTTTATGGTGAAGCGATACCATGCATTTTCCTTTTGGCGAGATGACCATCATCCACGAAGATGTCCAAAGGATAATA
This sequence comes from Papaver armeniacum, assembly GCA_023531295.1. NCBI lineage: Eukaryota > Viridiplantae > Streptophyta > Magnoliopsida > Ranunculales > Papaveraceae > Papaver > Papaver armeniacum. The sequence continues at coordinate 90,887 of JAJJWW010004645.1, forward strand.
GGTCTTGAGGTTCTCGGGAAACCCGTTAAGGTAGGAGATGACTCTAAGGACTTGGAATGGGACAAGATCTATGGCTGACTAAAAGTTGTTTGGATGGGACAAGGAAACCACTTTGGCAAATATGTACAAGACTAGTCGTTCCCAGACAAAGACTATCACATTCGTCAAACTCGTTGAATTGTTTGGGAACACGAAGAACAAGGAATTGAATCCCGAACAAGTCCCAAGCTGCCATGGCTTATATGTTGTTCATCTTGGGCACAACTATATTCCCCGACGCCAATGGTAATAGGGTGCATATGAACAACCTACAATACTTGGATCCTTTGGAAAAGGTTCATGAGTATTCATGGGGCACTTTGCTTTCTTGGCACATTTTTTGAAATCGTCGAGCATCTAAGGCGAACGCAAATCAATTTAATGGGAATTTCTTGTACTCGGTATAGTCAACTACTTTTTTTTTTGATTGTTGTGATTAAATTTGTTAGTTTCCAATTATTAATTTTCTTATACATATCATTGGAACGATCTTTCATTGGCGTAGGTGTGGGCTTATGAACACTTCAAAAAATTGTTCAAACAGTACAAAGGATTGAAGATTTTCACTGAATATCAAGAGAATAGGCCTCTAGGTCAGAAATACTTCTTCGACAATACCCTAAGGCCCAATAACAAAAACGGTTATTAGCAATGAGATTGGCTTTGGACTCGGTGGAGGTCCAAGATGTAGTGTTTGATCCATATAGGAATGCGAGGAGGAGTTCACTTTCAACGGCGTGACAATGTTTCATTTTACAACGGACCGTTATTTCATCCAAAAGGATTTGTTATGCACAACCCTCGCCGCCGTGTAATGCGCCAACTTGGGTACAAGCGAAAGATCTCACGGATACATCTTATCGGAAATTCTCTCATGACTTTCCTCAATGCCAATCAAGTGAGAACCATACTCTCGTGGTTTACGACCCAAAACCTATTCTTGCACATTGGAGTGAAAGGGAAGAAAAAGGACTTGTGTTGGATAGGGCTGATTGGGAATTGGTGAGAACGGTTATGAGAGTGAACCAACCTTCCTAAGAGGCCATCGAAGTTCACGCATCCTTATGTTGTACGCCCGGATATAGTAGTTGTTCCTCCACCACCAAAGACATGCCTCCACAACTCCGGAAACTGTACACCCGCACTTGTACGGCTCGTTACGTTGTTGGTACGTACGTCTTGTTCATTGCCATTCTTTTAATCTATGTCTATGAACTTATACAATCGAACATACTAAGTACATGTTTAAAATTTCCTTAACAGCGTCAGCAGATTGGAAATTTGACAAAGTTCTTTAAGAAAAAGAACAAGAAAGGAGAGGTCTTGACCCGGAAAAGAAATGGAGAACGTCGAGCAAAAGATGGACAAAATTGAAGATCCGAAGGCAAAAGACTTGTGGGGCGAAAGGAAGAAGAGGGTACAAAAGAAGCCAAGAACTAGAGTGATCATGTGTTTATTCTATAGTATTAGTTTGGTTTGAACAATCTAGTGTTGGTTTATGTTTGTTTGTGAGTCTTGAACAATGTGTTTGCTTGATTTGTTTTCGGTTTGGAACCACAAAACTTAGGAGTTTGTTCTTTTATACATTCTAGTATTTTTATTATATTTTTTTATGTTGTTAAATTTGTGTCAAATCACCTAAATTTCTGTGTTTTTTTTTCATAACCGGCATGCTCGAGAACAAGTAAACACAATGCCGGTTCTCTAAATGATGAGTTCGGCATTTATTTGTGTTTGGATACTATGCGGTGTCTGTAATCTCCATGATAAATACGATTTTGTGAAAAACCGACACAGTAATAAGGTTAATGTCAATGCGGAAATGTCACTGATTTCTCTGGAAGTTTTTCATCATATCGGCATTGTTTCAAACAAGATTCTACGCGGGTACACATGTTCCGGAGTAGCCAATATAAAACACAACTATAAAGACTGGCATCAAAATATGATTTAATGTTTACAATTCACACTTCCAAAAAAAAAGAAAATTTTGCGTACTAGTGAACAACATACATCAAAATTATTCATCGTCGCTTCCACACGTATGAAGTTGCATCTTCTCCTCTTGGAGAGGTTTTTGATAAGGCCAACGCATCCCAAAATTGGTGATTCTCCTCATACAATGCCATCCATCCCTTCCAGGATATTGGGATCTAGAGCCTTGTTTTTAATCATCCCACAAGCGGTGGCAATGGACAATTTTCTTTGAGTTTTAGAATAACGAAATGATTACCGTTCTGAACGCCAAAACAACTCTTCTCTTCTTAAGGGATCCTTCGCATTTTTGCCACTTTGGGGTAAATGTACATTCTACGGTGGGGGTAAAATAATGAACAACACATCTAAATGTATCCGCCACGAGATGCCCACAAAGCGGCATTCTCATCCAATATTCAGAAGGAAGAAAGTTCATCTGTTGTTCGGGCCCCAATACTTGAGCATGCATATCATCAAACCCCTCGCCTTCACCAAGCAATTGCTCATAAAAGCTCCTCTTGTTCACAAGTTGTTCGGCCATCCTCGTTCTAGCATATTTGCATGGTGTCATACTCTACTAACCGCCGTGTCAAAGATTCCTAATTGTTCGATCACATGACATGATAGCCACAATTTCCATCTCCGTCGACATCATCCAGTATATAAAATATACTCGCGAATAACCTCGGGAAGTTGGTCTATGTAAGGTTGTATCTTGGTATGATAACTTCTAATTGTCCTACATTCAGGATCCTTATACATCTTCATATTACCCTTTTGTAACAATAATATATCCAAACCATCCTCTGCAATCTCTACACTTGCAATGTCTTCGATATGTGATGGGAGTCCGTACTTCCTTGGCCTACCCCTTCTCCTTCGAACTAAAACTACGTCAACTTTGCTATCACTTTGGTTTGTCACCTCCTTAGCCTCGTCACCTCGTTGTTCTTTGTCACTTGATGATGATACCTTTGGCGGCCTACCCCTGTTCCTTGGAACCTCCGCTAGATCGACTATGGGTATGACTTCGGAATGCTCACCTTGTTGTTCTTTGTCACAAGATGATGTTACCTTTGGCGGCCTACCCCTTTTCCTTGGAACCTCCGCTAGATCGACTATGGGTATGGCTTCGGAATGCTCACCTTGTTGTTCTTTGTCACTAGATGATGTTACCTTCGGCGGCCTACCCCTTTTCCTTGGAACCTCCGCTAGATCGACTATGGGTATGGCTTCGGAATGCTCACCTTGTTGTTCTTTGTCACTAGATGATGTTACCTTTGGCGGCCTACCCCTTTTCCTTGGAACCTCCGCTAGATCGACTATGGGTATGGCTTCGGAATGCTCACCTTGTTGCTCTATTTCACTGGATGATGATACCTTTGGCGGCCTACCCCTCTTCTTTGGAACCTCCACATGAGTTGGCTTTTGGTGTGGATACAGATTCACAGGTTAGTTGTTGACTTAGCGGTTCCTTCCGCGGCCTACCTCTTTTGTTTGGAACCTGCGCTTCCACGAACCTTTGTTAGAAATCTCACATGCGGTTAGATCTCGTTTCTTACTTGCCGCGAGTTCTTCTTCACGTTGAGTCATTTCTTTCAATTCTACCCTTTGTTTTTTTCCTTGTTGTTTTAGTTTGTGGTCTTCTGTTGGATCTCCTTTCTTGGCTCTTCGCTTTGTGCGATCCATGGACGAGCAATTAGCCTTAGTTGGCTCAACAAGACTTGTCGGCTTACCGAGGTGCCACGAGTAAGCTTCGAAGAATTCCTTTGCTTCGTTCGTATCCCATGGAGATTGCCGGGATCTCCCAGAAGGGGAGGGTCGAAAGATAGTTGCTTCCAAAACGGATCAATAACCTCCAAAGGTATCAATTTTTCATACTTCACAAGCATATGACGACATGGAAGCCCCAATGAAGACATGTCGGGACAAATACACACATCACCCGGTTTTAGTAATTTTTCTCATATTCCATTTGTCTCATCATATGTTTTATTGCCCAATGAGAGACGTTGAATTCTATTCCTTGGAGAAAGTTACCATAACGAAGAAATGGAGTCAACCTTTCCATTGAGCTTTTCTCAAAAGCCTCCTTGATCCTATTGATATCTTGCTTAAAGTATTGCTCCATTGCCTCGGTGGCCAGTAACCACATTGCCTTGGCCGGATTTGGATGAGATCTTTAAATCTCCCATGAGCGGCCTCGGCTGCTGCACTAGTTTCTTCCGTCTTGAAGTGTCTATACCGGTTTGTCCATGCACGTACAAATTTTTCCTTGAACTTATCCAACCATTGAGTCCGACAATACCCAGAGACGGCGGTCGGATAAACTTCGTTCCAATCGGCAATAAACTTCTCCAATCTCTTTTCGTACATAACCTCGGTAAGAGACCAATAAACTTTCTCCCAATCTCTTAGAAATTCCAACCACTTTTTATGATTTTCCGCATGTTCTTTGTCCACTCGCTCCTTTATCTTGCCTCTCTCATATTCTTCTTCTGGGGGGATAGTTTGTTCTTTCGAACATCTTCCTCTAGTTGTACCATCATTCTCTTCTTAATATCCGCCTTTGCGGGTTCAAACAAGGCATGGCAAGTTTTTATCACATTATTACGTATATGATATGTACATAGGAAATTTTGTGCGTCGGGAAGGCGTCGGATATTGCTCTCATTAATGCGGCATCGTTATCAGTTACGATGACCCTCGGAAGTTGATTTTCCCGGAAGAACAACTTCAATTGTCGTAATGCCCAATGATAATTATGGTCCCTTTCGTTTTCCATTAAACACCAAGCCAATGTGAATGTTACCTTGTCCGAGGTTTGCCCCACGATGTTGAACAACGGCATATTGTATTTGTTTGTCTTGTAGGTGCAATCCATGAAAAGAACACCACAACATGTATTTGCCAACTGTGAAAGCAACGGATGCGAAATGAATATTTGAAGGGGCTTGTTGTCGGGCCCTCTTTTAATGATACGCGTGTAGTTGTGATCCCAAGCTATCTTCTCAAATTCTTGCATAACGGACCTCCTTCCCATTCCACCCTTCTAATAGTTGCTTGTGCACTATAAATTGTACGTAGAGAAGACACGTTAGTCTCGTCCTTTTCCTTGAAGCCTCGAGAATTTGTCTCGGTTTGATAAATGCTTTGGTCAATCTCTTTACATCCTCGAACTCGTCAGGTTTTAGCTTCGCAACTAAGGAGTGACCAACAAAATCTTTCGGATCCCGATGGTTATGACATCCACACAAAACCTCACAGTCCCAATTGTTCATGTCATTTAAACGGAATACAAGCTTAAAAGGGCAATCATTCTTCCTCGTACGAGTCTTGTATACCCTATTAGTCTTCTTTGGATATACATAATCCTTTCTCTTGTGGCTATTCTTCTCCTTGTATTTCCCACTTCTCTCGCAAGCCATCTCAAAACGCCTATTCGAACCTTCGGTGTTCCTTACTAACACACACATGTTCTTAAGAGCCGTCTCTTTAGCCCAAGCGATTGCTTCCTTTCGATCAGTTATTCCCTACATAAGAACAATTTCGCATTCATTAGAAGGTTCATTACTAGCAATCCATTAGTAATGTTCAAGATACTAGGTGAAAAGTATTATTTGGTCACATCTGGGAGGGATTTTATAGTATTAGACGTATCCCGATAAAGCGGCTTTGCATTTGTTGGATCAATATATGGCACCACCTAAGGATCGAATGAAAATTAGTTCCAAACAACATTAAAACACTATGCCGGAAACCTGTACCGGCATGCTCGACAATTGTTCCGGCATAGTCTAAGTTTACCAAAACGGAAGACCAAATTTGAAACCTATTCCGGCATATGTGTTTCGTAAGACTACAACGCCGGAAGCAAGGATGACGGCATTATCGTAACATATTGTTCCAAGCCGGTACACAATTCCGGCATTGAAAAATAATCGATATTGAATGCCGGAATTTAGCTTTGGAAAACATTTATTCCTGCATGTTTTTTTTGTAGGTGTCGTCATTTAAAAGTTGTAACTTAACAACGCCGGTTTATTGCCCGGCATTATTGATAGTGATGGTACCACGCCGGTACTAAATTCGGCGTTAATGTTTATTAAGTTTCAATGCCGGTTTTTGGTTTGGGATGGAATTGTTTCTGTATGTTTTTCATTCAATCAGGCATGGTAGACGATCAATGAAACCATGCCGGTTGAATATTCCGTAGTATATTCCTTGTTAGGTAAAAGGTTAACTCTGTCCGGCATAGTTTTTGGTAGAATTCTATCTTAGGTTGATAATTCAAATTGGGGGATATAAGTGTCCGGCATGGTCGTAGTATGAATACTATGCGGTACCTTGACTACCGGCATGGTTTTCATACAACTACCATGCCGGCATCGAGGTTTTTCAGAGTTGAAAAAATGGCGGGTTTAAAGAAAAAATTGGATTTTTCGACATCTTAGTGACTTTACTGTGTATTGGGGATGCTAGTATGTTGTGCAAGTTTACTTTCTTGTGTTGGTTCTTCATGAAACTCTCCATACTCGTCAAAATCATCATTCAAGGGTGTTGGCTCAACAATGAGTTGCAATTGAGAGTTGTTGTCGTTAGCTGAAGATTCAAGATATGCTCCTTGTTGTAGTTGAGCTAAAGATTCGGCGGTGACAATCCTCTCTTCACAATCATCCTCCATTTTCCACAAAAAAATTTCTCTCTCAAAATATTTTTCCCTCCTTCTACTCTCACCTCACTCACCCAAAAACAAATAAAACACACACTAATCATTTAACAAAATCTTAAGATTTTACTAATTATTATTAACCACTAAACCTGATTAGTGAGGGGTAGATTAGGATTTAAAAAAATACTTAGATAAGGGGTGACCCCGAATTGATATCTGGATCCAGTTTTTGTCCTTTTCTTGTATCCCCCAATTACTTTTTATATCCCCCAATTGCGCGTTCTTAATTATCACATTAAACAGTAACCGCAAATTACAGTCAATAACAATCGCGGTGTACACATAAACCGTAATGCAATTTACCGTCACTGTTAATCACAATTAGGTCACTTTTAATCACAATTAGCATAAAAACAATAATTGAATTAATTAGTGATGATGATGATGATGATATAACAAGAACACAAACAACCAAACCCTTCAAAACTAGTAATTAAAGGACGGAACACAAACCATCCGGGGCAAGATTATGCAACCAACGTTATTATTATTATGTTAAGATCATAATAATACGTCCAGCCTGCAACAAAAACGAGTCCCCTAAGAGCAACTGCAGTGGTGCGAGTATAACCAAAGACCAAAGAGGGAAAAAAAAGACTAAATTTGGGTTTAGTCCGTTGAGTGACGCAGTGGGAGGAAGACTAAATTTTGGTGGAGCGTAAACTATACGTTCGCCTGGTGTGGGGCGTGAAGTATACGTTCGCCTGATGTGGGGCGGAGGGTATACGTTCGCCCGGTGCCGAAAACTTAAGAAAAGTAAAAAAAAAAAAAAAAAAAAACAACAAAAACAATGGGGCGTTGGTATAATCCACGCCCCATATACATATTCTAATTTTTTAAGTGGGGCGGAGGTATAAACCCCGCCCCACAATAAATTTAAAATATATATATATATATGGGGCGGGGGTATAAACTACGCTGTGGGGCGTAGACTTTACGTCCGCCTGGTGTGGGGCGAATACTATATCGTGTGGGGCGAACACTATATCAACGCTCGACTAAAATTTGGGTTTGGTCTTGGTCGCTGACCAAATATAATCGCCCACTGTTCATTTAGTCTGGGATTTGGTCGATGGTCCGTCTCGCTACGCCTGGTTCAGAGACCAAATAAATGGGTTTAGTCGCCCACTGCAGTTGCTCTAAAACTTAAAAAACAATCAACCACGGAATCAATGAATGAAAGACCAGAAAGAAAGGGATTTAAGTTGATCCCTTTTCCTATTCTTGAACAGTTTCCATTAAGGAAATCCTAAAAGAAATATTAACCTGAAGCAAATGAAACAGAGAGACGTTAGCCATTTTGGTTGATGATGAAATCAAAAAAATTTATCAGTGCGGTAGATCAATTCCTTTTGGAATGAAATTAGTTGACAATAAATATCCGTAAATAATTTATTTATGGGAAGATAGTTGTGTTTTTAAGTTTTAGGGGACTCGTTACGGGAATAACTTATCGGTAAATAATTTATTTATGAGAAGATAATCCGGAGATCTTTCGATCATTATAAGTTGGCTAGTAAAAATAGGATTATTTATCAGGTTTTTATGGAATGAAATTAATTGACAGTAAATAGAAGATAATCCTGTATCTTTCTGGTCATTAATAAGTTGACCGTAAAAGAAGGACTATTTAGAAACAAAAATTGATTTAGTCAAAATTTCTCGTCATCACTAAATTTACCGTAAAAGTAGGATTAAAAAACAAATAATTTCGTTAAATTTGAATGTAAAGGTTAATTTAGTCATACATAAAATATGGAAATTTAAATCTAATCTAAAACTACTAATCTTAACCGTACATATTGTATTTTGGTCTATACATATATAATATCTTAACGATGGGTTTTTGGAAGAGAGATAAACCAAACTTGGGTTCCTCAGAAATTTCCACATTTCCTATACACAATCTTAAATACTCCTCTCTCTATATATCCTTTATTCTCTTGAGAATTGATACAATTTTTTTGTTTTAAATTCTTCAAGTAAAGATCAAAAAATTAGATATGTAAAAACTATGTATCTTAACTACTAAGCTTGGGGTAATTTTGGAAAAAAAATTGGGAAAAATTTATATTCTCTATATATCTTAATCTTTGTGCAAAAACCAATTTAGACAAATAAACTAGGATCGGATGGAGTATACAAGAGCTCACCGAATATCGGACCGACCATATGTCAACCTTTCTTATGCAGTATCAGTAAAACCCCAATTCGCTGAAAGCTTTTCACTTTCCTGGAAAACCATTTACATCAAGAGATCTCAAGTTATCGCTTTGGGTTTGCTCGATTTCTTCCAGAGTCCAGACTGATATTAGGTTTCCTACATGGAAGAACCAAGAAATTCCCCATTTTATAATAGTATCGATAGGATTAGCAATATACCAGAAAACCTAATTCACCACATCATGTCTTTCATGGACATGACATTGTAGTTCAAACATGTGTCCTGTCAAAGAGATGGAAACATCTTTGGACTATTACCCCAATTCTCAACTTTGATTTCAACAAATTCTCACTTGCTATCAACAACAACCAGAATAGTGGAACACCATATCAAAAATTCATCAAATTTGTAGACAAAGTGTTCATTCTTCGTGACAGCTCAAACATTCAGAGGGTTAATCTTGTTTGTGGCAAACAATGGAACTTTGATGTATCAGTAATGACTGATTGTCTCACTACTTGGGTCGTCGCAGCTGTAAGACGGAATATTCAAGAGTTTTATCTGGATATCTCTGGTGTGAAAATATCCAGGTTTCCTCAATGTCTTTTTACTTGCACTTCATTGATTAAGTTGGAATTAAAACTGGGTGGTAATTCAAGTATTATCATTCTACCTGCTTCTATGGATTTGCCTAGACTTACTTTTATGAAACTAGATTCACTTCCCTCTACCGATGTTAACTTGACCAATAGGCTCTTCTCAAAATGTCCCGTTCTAGAATGTTTGATTATTGAAGGTCGTCTTGGTCATATGGATCTTCAAATTTCTTCTTTAACACTTAAACACTTGCAAATAGTGGATTTTGTTAGTAAAAGCTCAAGTAAAGTCAAGATAGATGCTCCGAATCTTGTATACTTAAAGTGCAGAGATTATGCGTCGAAATGGTATGTGTTAGAAAACCTTGCTTCTCTAGTTACTGCTGATATAGACATGAGAGCTACAAAAGAAGAAGCTGCCAAAATAAAGGACTATGCAAAAAATAATTTGTTGCTCCTCAGTGCACTTTCCAGTGTGAAAGAACTAAGATTATCCGAGGGTGTCTTGGGCATATGTTCGGTATGTATGATGGTTTCCTTTTGTGTAAAGTACTTAACTTTGTAATTGGTTATTAGAGTCTTTCCTTTTTACATTTCCTTGATTTTGACGTCTTTAGACAGTAATGATAAGAAAACCGATGCAAGAATAAGGTGCATGGAACTCAGCTTGATAAATCCTAGTTAACCCCAATGATTCGTTAGTCTGTTGATAAGCTAAGTGCTGAGTGATTTATATTTGGATAAGAACATCTAATTAGTATCTTAAATAAGAGTGCACAGTTTACAGTTTGGTGGAAGGCATAGTCATCAGCCATCTGGGACTTGCACGCAGTATTCACATTCAACTTGTAAATCCGTGGTTCCACCATTGTCCCTTGACATTTTCAGCAACCTAAGAGTTTGACTTTTATTACTTAAGATGTGACAAATTGACAATATTAACTGGTAATGTTTTTGATGGAGCACCAGTTCTAGAAACATTATTGATGTTAGAATAACTTTGAGTTTGGAGGCTTTTGTTATTACCAATCATCAGGTAATTACGGAAGTCCAGAGGTTGCATATGTTATTACATCTACATATCATAACTCTAGAGATAAGATAAATGAAAGCACATATTATTTGTCCCATTCTGATGTCGAAAGGGATGATGAAAAAGAGTTCGCCAAATTCCTATAGCATATTCGTTTTCTGTCCGCATGTTCCAAATTTGAAAACATAAACTAATACTCTTAGACAGGAGATTAAAAAGAATGCAACTAAATAATTTATTCGAAAAGAAAGAGTCCCTATTTAAAGTCGAAGTTCTTGACAAAGCTCTTACTCAAGAACAAGGGTTTCGATACAAGGTACTGACTAATGTATCTGTTATAATTTCTTCCGGTGAATACACAAAAAGTTCTTGCACGACTTTATTAGATGGTGATAGTAAACCCTTTTCATTGTTTGTGTTTTTTGTGTGCCAAGATTTTCTATAGTTGTTCTGCCAAAGTTTCCCTTCAGTTTGCTAATCTACGATCCGTCAAATCAAGAACCAGCATTCGAGCTCTAGGATGGTTATTCTCTATGTCTCCTAATATAGAAAGTCTTTCGGTGGTAATTCTAGGGGTAATAATCTAACCCTTTCCATTAGTTTAATTTGATTATATTTATATATCATCACTATCACATGCCGAATAAAAATGAAACATCTACATTGTATCAGAAGTCCAATGGAGAGACTCCTATATCCATTTTGCACCAAGTTATCTAGCATCAGCCTTCCATGAAGCAACTTATATTTCCTTTTTTTCTGTTCCATTGTCAAATTATTAAGTAGTACTGATGAAGCATATTGGGTGAAATATTTTAACCTCCATTTCCTTGTCATATTACAGATGCCAAAGTCGGATATACCCGACAGTGAAGACTATTGGGCTGGAGTATCGCCTAATCATCTTAGGTCTGTTGAAATTCGAGGTCTCACAGGACACTCTAATAACGAGCTGAAATTTGTGGAAATTATGTTCAAGAAGGCTGTAATCTTGGAGAAAATGGTTCTTTTTAGTTGTAAGAAATCCATGACGGATAAGCGCCTAATTACATTTCGTGAGAAGCTGCCAACACTTCCAAGGGCGTCTCCAAATATTGCAACCTTTTTGATTTAATCATTAGAAGGTAATGACTTGATTTTCTGTTTCATATTTAACAATTTACTTTATTTTACAAAAGTTCATTTTGGATTCAGAGCTTTAGACAGTGTTTTTAGGTATATATCATAGTTATAAAAAGGTATGAGGTTTGTGTCCATGATAGCCAGGGCTATCAGACGGACGACGTTTAACGGGGACCCCGATCCGAAGGCCGGGAAGCTCCGGATGGAGTAGTCATTGGATGGCCAGGAAACTTTAAGTTTTAACAATCCGTCCTACGAAGATTCCCTAACCTTAAGGTGGCCAATTTTTCAATTTCATGAACCGTGATCGCACCAAAACATCCTTCCCTATTCGTCCGTCCGTATTCCTCGATAACCAAAATTTTATAACCTAACATCATGTCCAGTGTTAATCAACCGTCGCGGTACCAATCAGAAATCGATTCTGTTTATATCGCAAAACCTATCCTAATCTCTCTTTCCAACGTCATCATGCATCAGATAATCATGAATGCATTTAGGGTTTGTTCATGGATCGGAAATTTAACAAGGTGTTGCGACGTCGAAGACCTCAGTCTCTATATAGATCTAAACGAAGATTTTTTTTGTTCCTTCATCTCTTTTTACAACTGAATCATTGATTAAATTGGAGCTTGCGTCAACCTCAAAATCTATGAAACCAACCATACGTCAACCTCATCTAGCCCTAATTCTTTTTTCTTCTTTTTTTCTCTTTAACCTTCCGTTAATCTCAGGATGTTTTTATCTCCATGTTGATTTGTGGGATTCATCTAGAGCTGCTGATGGTGTTTAAATTGTATCTTTCAAACTCAATTACAATTTGGGTTATGGGTTTATGGATTGTTACTCGCGAAGAGGGTTTCGAAGACTGAGTCTCCTGTTTTCTTTAGGAAATCGACATAAGTTTTATGCATTGTACTATTTTGGTGATCACAGGTACGAATTTGATTTTTCTATATCTTCGATATTTTGTTTTTTACTGTATTTTTCTTTGTAATCAGGAGAACAGTATCAATAGGTCCTTAACAATGAATTTGATTACTCTCTATCCTCTTGGTTTCGATATTCTGATTTTTCTGTTTTTTTTTTTCCCGTAATTAGGACAACAGTATCTTTACAAGAATTTTGAAGCATGAATTTTGTAAAGTTGTGCAATTTGCCATGTAACACCTTTTGACTTAAGGTTAAATTGGAGCTGAGGTCGTAAGAAGCTCGGATTTGCAGCGTACCGTTCAGTTTTATGTAATATTATGTCAGAGTGTATTGAGAGTCACTTGGATTAAATACCTTATTTTGTAAAGTGACCGAATCAGGTTGCAGCTCAATGCGATACTAAGATGAAATCTAAATCTGCCAACACAAATAAGCATGAAGATAAGGGAGGTGCAAGTGGTGATGAAGGTAAGAGTGAAGCAGAAGGTGACAACATTGGGTTGCAAGATGGGAGAATAAAGTCTATTGTTTAGAAGACATTCACTGGATGGGTACATGAATGGTTACATTTTTAGATTTGGAGTCTCTTTTTCGCAGTCCTGTGTTGCTACATAACTGTGTTTTCTCATCTTTGTAATTAATTTTTTTAGGAGTTAATAATTTTTGCACCAAAGGTATAAATCATCCATGATTCATGCCGAAAGACAAGGGTGCAAACCATAGCAGCACACAGGGCAGTAAATCACTGTTGAAAAGGGTGCAAGGAAATGCATACATGGTTCAATGGAGGATACATCGTGGAGAGGCGGTAGCGATATCTTTCAGACTACATTGATTCATGGAGAGCACTCACGGTATTTATAAGTATGTAATTGTTTTTTATTTGTGAGCATTTTGGTCCCAACAATCATTGTTTGTTAATTTTAACTCATTTTTATGTACGCTAAAATGTCATTGGAAAGACAAGCTCTCTTTACCAAATGTTGGAGAAGATTAGGACCTCCAGTAGGCAGAGTCAACAACTAAAGAGCTTAATGGGAAAATACAAGAATGCAAAAGGTAAAAGTTCTTTGGTCAATGGTTATGAGTGGTGTACCGTGGGTATCCAACAATGATACTTTCACCTGCCTTGGTTCATTTTTTGCAGATTTATAAGTAAACTAATTTGCACTTCGACCACTTGCTACTACAAGTCTATGACAACTCATTCTTATATATTTTTGAAAGTTATGTGATTCGTTTCTCTTAAACACGTCTAATTGTATTACAACCAGCATGTTATTTTTAGCATTTGGCATGGTTTTGATTTTTGAATATACATGAGCAAAATTTTACTCACTATTAGTAAATGTGCAGTAAAAGATAATACAATAATAGACTCCAATGGCAATGCTTTGGCATTGCATAAAGATGATAGTTACTTATGAACATGTTAAAGTTATTCTCATAGGTGACATTTTTTTTTCTGTAGTTTTTATAGCTTGGATAAACTATTGAGATAATTTTTGGTTCCATTACAGGTGAATGGCTACACCCAATGAAATCAGCTGATCCACGTTAACATTTAGGAGTTGTGACAGTGATAGCGGAAGCTAGGGGTAGGAAATTTGATCATGTGTATAGGCTAGCAGGAATCGCTGAGATTCTTTCCCATGTCAAGCTCACTCAGGAAAAGTGGTCGTAGTTAACCAAGGTGATTTCCTTTGATAGTGGGTAAACTTCCACTGATATTTGTCTTTGCAGATAAATTTCCTCTCCTTCGCCAACCACTAATTAAGTAAGTAGCATTTTTGAAACTCACCATCACTTGGTTCCTACTCTAATGCCTTTTGAAACTATCCAGCATCCAAAACAACATCCACATCATTTAATGCCATGTATGCCTAATAAATAAAAAAAATAATTATTCTTTCGATTAGAACTGTATATTGTGCGTCGTCGAGAATAAAGAAAGGTTAAAAAACTTACCGATTTCCTAATCGACGAGAAAGGTTAAAAAACTTTTGTGCATCGTCGAGGCAAACAACAAAAAGTTCTTCTCAGTACACACCTTGCCCCTTTTTCGAACTCTCTCTTATGAAACCTCAAACCTAATCAAAGCCAGCTAATTTGAATTACGAGATGTAATCAATAGAAAGTATTCGTGATTGTTTTTGGAATATTATTTGATGTTGAAGATCTTATAATTTGAAGTAGAAGTTATTCCTGAAATCCTAGGGTTTCATTAGGGTAAGCTTTTTATGATCAATAAAAATCCTAGGGTAAGCTTAATTCGATTTTTTTATTGTATATTTGGTATATCTAATTGATCAAAGCCTAAAATTCTTAGGGATTTTGCAGGATTTAGAAAATCAATCAAGTTCAACTATGGAAGGAAGGCCTTTAGAAAATCAATCAAGTTCAACTATGGATGACAATGGAAGGATGATTATGCAGGGAGCACTGATGGAAGAGCAGTTACTGTTAAACAACTTTCTGCAGCTTCTTATCAAGGAAAAAGCCAGTTTGTGGATACATAGCTACCATTACACTTCTTATGTAAATTCTTATATGTGGGAATATTTGATTTTTAAGTTTTTACTTCCAGTTTTTGCTTTTAAGATTCCGTAATCGGAAGTATCAACATTATCATTTGTTGTACAGTATCATTCTATAGCTCCAAAAGTAAAGAAAGCTTATAGAGGAGCTAAGGAAAAGCTTCGGCAATTGTACGCATAACCAAAATATAAATGTTAATTAGGTTCTCTTGACTACTCGACTCACTTACTGTAGTGAATACTATGGACCGAAGTTATATTGTAAGGCGTATCTTCTGCTTTTTTGTTGACCCTAAAGTGTGAAGAAATGAGACAAGGTCGTACAGTTTTGAGATACATGTCTTGATATTTAAATAGTTAAATATGTGTTAGTTACTCCTTGCATTGATGAGATTTATTTTTCTGATGTTAATATTATTTATTTAAAGGGTTAGTGTTGTTTGTAATGCTAGGAAATTTATGTTTGTACAACTAACTTTTAAAAAGAAATATATCTTTGGGAATTTTAGACCGAAGAGAGTGAAGGTCGAATTTTGTTTATCAGTGCTAATATTGTGAAGGTTGTAAATTGCCTAAGTTCTTTACGGATCAATCAATATTCATTGTTCAAGGGGTCTGTTATGAAAAGGATATTGATTTAATATTTGAGTGAACATGGGTTCTTTTTTCAAAATTCCATCTGTACGAGAGGATTGATTTTTGGGTCCCTTTTGGTAGGTAAGACTTAAAGGGTACACTTAATGTGTTCCTCAAATTTCAGCCACCAAATGTTCAATATTTCTTCAAATGAAGAATAATTTAATTACGCATCAAGATTTGAATACTTTGGTATGTTTTATGTTTTCCATTTTTCTTGAAGGCATTTCGGACCATCCATAGAACATCATTCCATTCTTTTAATTATTTTTTGGTAGTTTCATTTTATTTTATTTTTTAAACCAGAGTACTAATAAATGTATATTACCATTAGGCATAGGAATAATTTCTGCATCACCATTGAGCATCATCAAACCAAGGAGAACAAAGGAGAGGGACGCTTATGATATTTCTTTAGAAAATTTATCATTGTTATAAAAAGGTATGAGGTTTGTCTCCATGATAGCCGGGGGCTATCGGATGGACGACGTTTAATGGGGACCCCAATCCGGTGATGGGGATATTCCGGATGGAGTTTTCAATTGGACGGCTAGGAAGCTTACGTTATTGTTAAGTGGGAGGTCGTGGGTCAAAGACAACGTTTCTTAATTAACATACAGGAGTAAGTGAACGAAAAAAGAAAAAAAATCTCCGGACAGGCATTCAGTTCTCTAATCGTCCCTTTCTGCCTTTTCTTCTCTCCAACTCCACAACGAACCGTAATATCGTGGATGCTAATCGTTTTTTCTTTACGTTATTAGTGATTTTTTGATGTAATAATTTCAAACACGATCCTGTTTCTTCTGCAAATCTTTTTGTTTTGTGTAAGTAAACCCTAATTACTGATTTGTGGTTGTCTCTTTGTTTTTCAATGTTAGGTCATTCGTGTGTTGCTTCCCTGGAAGAGAAAACTGTTTTAAGGTATTGCATCGTTCTTTTTTTTCTTTGCAAATTGTGTACAACGTTGTCAACTTAGCCTGTTTAGAAATCTATGAAAAGAAAACTCGGTAGGCTTTAAGACAAGGTATGTTGCTTGAAGAATTAATTCTGTTGTATTATGATATAATTTGATTGTTATTTAGAATGTGGATGTTGATAAAGTTTCATCAGGCAATCTCGGGTTTGGAAATAATTGAAAAGTGGGTTGGAATCTATTTTGATTTACATATTATGGCTCGAGATTGGAGTTGTTGTAGAGGGTTTAGGAGAAGAATTTCAAGATATTGTTGGGATTACAGTCTGAAGAACAAGTAGCTGGAGAAAAATATATGTGCCTAAACCCCAAATTAAGGTTATGTTGATCCTTACACCGCCAGGTAATCAAAATTTTTGATTTTTCGAATTTCTTGGGTTTTATTATTAGTTGAATGTGATTCGGGAAAGATTCCTCTTTTATACTCCCTCCGTTCCATTTTAGATGATGTTTTAGGGTTATTTTCTCCTTAGCTTTGGGCCTTGAATTAGCTATTAGACATCAATGGTATCGGACTTATGAGAGTCGCGCGAGAAGTTTAAATTAGATATGGCTAATTTATGTGAAGAGATTGAAGTGTAAAGTTAAAGGAGCCTTTTTGAGTTCCGAGCTACAAAACGAGATACGGGAAGATGAGGCCAAACAGTTGTTCTATAAATCTTCATAACCTTCTTTCAGCTGTTTGAAAATAAGGTATGTATAACAGTCGATTTGCTATAAAATGATAACCTTCATATCTTCATAACCTGCTCTCAGCTATTCATAAATAAGGTACATGAGTCCATTGATGCAAGTAAGAATCTGGAGTAGATCTTCACCTTCTGCTCCAGGCATCTTTTTCAAAAACGGAACTTAAAGATTTGGTATGGACCTCTCCCAGACTCTTTTTGGTGAGTATCTTCATGACATGTGAATCTTACTCCTGTCCCTACTCCCTAGATCATATGAGTAGATGAAAATTGAAAAAGCTCTTCTACTTCCATTAAGAAAACTATACATAACAAGATAATGACATTGTGATCCCCGTGAAGATGAGGCCTTTGTTCATAAGGTTGTCGACTGCTGGAGTTACAATTATATAGTATCTACAATTGAATTACTACTGAGAAACAAAAGATATATAAACTTGACAGTAAAACTGAATTACAGATAGGTTTTTGTGACATGACTTAATTTTAATTGATTTTGATATAAGGTATTGTTTTTTTTCGGATAAATGATTCTTGCTGTGTAAAGTAATATTATCAACCTTCTTTAGGAAAGATTATGTAAGTTCATATTTTGATAAAGATGAAGCATAGGACTCTTTCCAACCGAATGATAAGTTTCTTCAGTGACCAGAACTATCGTGTTACGGTGCTAAAGAAATTCGTTAATCTCTTCGTACCTGAACAAGTAAAATATACATTATTGTATAAGGTGACATTTCATTACAAATATTCAGTTGTCGTTGGAGTAAGTATTGTGAGTTAGAGGTTCCATTAGGTTCTTACTAATTGCATTGATGGTTACTTGATGCAATTTCTTACAGTTCTTTGACTTATAGGCTATACAGATACTTATATATGGGGAAGGAGTGGTTGGTGCTTCCGGAAGGTGCCGAATATGTATTAAAATGGGGTTTGGTCATGGGGGTGGCAGTCGTTGTTGTTGATGGTGGATCTGTTGTTGTCTTAAAATTTGGTTGATATCGATTTACATATTTCTTACTTTTGTTATCTCTTATGTTTGTGAATTCTGATTTTGGAGACCAAGTTGTTGAGACTGGATTCAATAGTGATTCCACAAAAAAATTCACATTCTCAGAATACCACAAACTAAGTCAGATCGGCAATATTAATCTTACATCTATGTCAAATATCCATTATATTCAATATGTACTTAAATTTTTGGATCAGTGCTACAATATTATTAAATGCCATCATGTTATTTTACAGATCTTGACGAATATGCAAGATACAAAGATGCCTAACTGGAAGGAGTACTAAATTTCATAACTGGAAATTGTGGGCTTGAGGTATACATTTGTCAAACTAAAATTTCTAAGTAGTTAATAATTATGGAATACATATGTTCATTTCAGGAATATATGCATTTTCTGAATGATAGATATTTGCTGCTACTACTAAGTATGCAAAAATTGGGATACAATTGGGTGCAATGATATTAAAATTTGAGTATTGCAGTTGTTTCGATGATGCCATTCTTATTTATTTTGTATCTCTATTGTGTTCTTTTATTTTCTTGGTATTGCAAGTAGGAGAAAATACAGACTGATCTAATGCTTATCCTAAAATCGAGCTTCCGATATCAGAAGAAGTTGAGTAAGTTGAATTAACTTTTAATAACTATTGACTTAAGTTCATGTAGAATAGGAACCTCTTTCGGTATAGCGTTTACTTGATACACTCAATGTCTCCTTTTGGACATTTATTTTGATAATTTCGGTACTTCACTCTTCGTGTGTACCTAAACAATTTATATTGGTTGTTTAGATCTGACTAACTGAGATATTTTACAGAGACCACCATTGAGACGTCCTGTAAGAAATATTGGCATATATGCCCTTAAACATCACTTTTAACGAGGTTGCTTTAAACCTAGCGAATTGAACTGATGTTAATTAAATGGCTACAATAGCATAATATTTTGTTTCGGTTGCACACAACATGAGGATGAGGACTCTAGACTGATCTTTTTTCAGTTACCAGTGTTGACTTCATGTTTGAAAAAGAGATCAGCTGCTGCGGAGGACGACAAAACAACTAACAATCCAAAACCTTTCATTGCCAATGGGACATCAAGATAAAGGATGTTGTTTGGAAGAATTTCCTTCTTGATTCATGGGTAATTTCTTGGTGTACAGGAGTGACAAAGTTAAAATTAATGAAGATCGAAGACACCCTTTATATGTGAGTGCAGTATACATCCACTAATCTACATATTATTAGCTTTCTTTAACTTCATATCTTTGTGATTATATTACTTGGGAAGAGTGTTAGTATGACTTAGTTCTTAAGCGTTCAACCATGTTAAGTAAATTTTCTTTACCTGAGTTTTGTTTAATATTTCATACTCTTGATAGCTATCGATTTCATATAGGCTCCTAAGAACCATTTATCTTTCTACGAATTCATGGATATGTAGACGACATACGTTTTCTCATTTCAGTATATCATCGGCTCTTGGATGAGAACAAAAACGATTCTATAAGTCATTTCTTTGTTCTTAGAAAGGCTAATCTATGTAAAAGGCTTGGAGAAACATTCTTAAAAGTGACTTTATAATCTTTTGGTGTTCGCTAGCATCAAAAGCCATCTTTCCTTTATGGCAGGATTGAAGATCAACAAATAGTTGACTATGTACTGAATCACTTTTGAGGTCATTATTAGTTACTTGATAAAATTGGTTTTGGAGTTAGTATTATATTCACATCAATTTGGTTTATGAGAAGCATTTCGTATCTCATCTTTGTTGTTTCATTGAATCAAACTTACCTGGATGTGCGTGGAAAATTATGTCTTCTTAAATGTGTATAATGTGCTCTATCGGCACAAGGTTGAGGTATCTGACCAGTTGAATTAGGCATGAATTTTTTAAATTTTTGATGATTTGTTTTTGATATGTGCTAATGTAATTACAATTTTATTGGTGTAGGTAGTTCGTTTGCTTAATCAAATGCAGCCTACGCAAATGAATTCAATGCCAATCCATTGCCTAGGGTCTCTACCTTGGGGTTTTGTATCTAATTATTTAGGTGCTAAATTATCTTTTCGGTGCATGTTCCAGCTGCAAACCAGTGATATAGTAAAATTTTCTTTAAAGTTGTAAAAAAAAGTAAGGAATAGAATGTTTCATCCGAGAATTCCAAGGACCTTCAAATAATGTAAGGGATAACTCAGATTTATAGCATCATTATTAAAGAAGAGCACCACAATGGGTAGTGATGTACGCGCTAAAGACCAACATTACTGGTGCATCTGATCATGGCTCTTCAGTTGCACAAAAATAAGTAAGACATTAGGTATTATCTAATTTACTTAAGGAAGATCCACCTAAATCTCTCAACTTAATGGAATTTCATTGTGTTTCATTTTTAAAAGCATGAATATATTTCTTATCTAAAGATTTCGGCATCCTTTTTATTTGCTGCTTCTGCAAGTACTCATTCTGATTCAATTCTTCTATATGAGATATAATTGATTATCATGGTACATTCGTCACTGATGGAGTTCTTTGATTAATGTCAGGTAAGATGCGTTATTGTTTTCAACACACTATAAACTTGGGATTATACTGTTGGGGTAATATATGTGCAAGAATCAGAGGATTGGGTAAATTCTCTTCTTGCCATGCTTATGAATTATTCTGGGTTAAGTATCATTATGTTAAATCCCAATTACATTAAGAAATGGTACGTGCTATCTTATCTCAAATAGAAGAGCACATGGTTCTCAACCATGTAGATGTGGGTTCGACTCCCACAAATGGCATTGTTATTTGACTAGGGAAACTTACATGCCTCCGATGGCAATAATAGCTATTGATTACATAGATTTGAAGTGTCATATATCACGTTGGTCATGATTTGTGGCTCCAATTAGAGTGGAACCATGCATCGCAAAAGAATATATCTCTTATCCAGAATCAGAATTATACCAAGGGTGTTGGAAGGAAGTTAAATGAAAGACAATGGTAAGAGGTCATGGAAGCTTTTGAAATCGCTGAAAATTCCAAAGGTATTTTCTTGGGTGACCCATCTAGGCCACTCCTCTCTTATGGTTTCTTATATTTGTAGTTTGTTTTTCGTGACTGAGTTGATTTTCACGAACACTATTTTAATGTTAGCGCTTAACTATGAAGTTGTTGATGGTTTAGCTGCTAGGAGTGGCAAACGCTTTGCTTTTTAATGTTACGGCTTAACCATGAAGTTTTTGATGGTTTAGTTGCTAGGAGTGGCGAATGCATCATTTTTTTAATGTTAGGGCTAAACTATGAAGTAATTGATGATTTAGCTGTTAGGAGTTGTTAACCCTTCGCTTAATTATGAACCCTGCCAACATTTCCGAGATTTCCAGTAAAACTAATTTGTGGTTAAAGGTCTTTGGTTTGTGGTTTTTGGATGCTCATTTTAGATTGAAGGCGACGACGAAAAATTTCTCCAACGGGATTTCTTTTACCAATATGGTGTTTAGATACTATTTATTCTTTGTCGAGGTACTTGACAAAGAGTTTCTTTTCCCAGTATGATGCTCGCTGCGCCACCAACAAAGAGCATAGAAGAGGTAAGAAAATGTTCTTATTGAGAAAACAGGATCAAGTTATGTAGCATTGAGGTTATTCAATCCAACTATGGTTAGCGCTATCTATGGTGTAAGTTCTAAACCCTTTTACAATTATTTAATTGTGACACATCCTTCTTCTTTGGATGGATTTAGCAGATCAATATTGTAACTCTGGATTTAGCAGACAACCCAAAGGTAACTCTGGTAGCAACATAAATAGGGCTCTTGATTCCTATTCTAAGAAGCATCTTATTTAAGTGTTTAGGCTGTGTTGGTATTTATATTGTTTCAATGTAATGATAGGAATGTTAATTGTCATTCCTCATTAAACCAGATCAATATTTTTTTGAAAATCTTATTTCATGTCATAACTAGATCAACATTATGGTTCAGGATAACCATATTTATAGTTAAGTTTGCGCAGGACTAATCATAGAAAATGGACATTGGATTTTGATAAGAAGCAGTAGTTTTTTTGACATTGTTAAGGTATGCTGGTTTTTTTAAATCATACGTCAGAAGTTGACCAACTATAGATATAGTATCTCTTTGTCATGCATAGTTAATTGCACACATGTTAACTAAACAACATTGAACTTAGTTACTAATAATAGCTAATTTTGGATCACAATAATCCAGTAAGCAGTTGTTTCCAAAAGGATAAAAATAGTACGTGTGGATTGTCGCAGCTGTAAGACGTAATATTATCTCGATATCGCTGCTGTGATAATATCCAGGTTTCCTCAATGTCTTTTTACTTGCACTTCATTGATCAATTTGGAGTTGAAACTGGCTGATAACTCAAGTATCATCGTTCTACCCCGTTCTATGGATTTGCCTAGACTTACTTTTATGAAACTTGATTCACTTCCATCTGATGTTAACTTGACTAATAGGCTCTTCTTAAAATGTCCTGTTCTTGAATCATTGATTATTGAAGGTCATCATGGTCATATGGATCTTCAGATTTCTTCATCAACACTCAAACACTTGACAATAGTGGATTTTGTTAGTAAAACCTCAAGTAAAGTCAAGATAGATGCTCCTAATCTCGTATCCTTCAAGTGCAAGGATTTCATATCGAAATGCTACATTCTAGAAAACCTTGCTTCTCTAGTTACTGCTGATATATACATGACAACTACGAAAGATGAAGCTGGCAAAGTAAAAGACTATAAAAAAAATAATTGGTTGCTCCTGAGTGCACTTTCTAACGTGAAAGAACTAAGATTATCAAAGACGTTCTTGTGCATATCTTCCGTATGTATGATGCCTTCCTTTTATTTTGGGTGAAGTAATTATCTCTTAATGTATCCTAGTTAACCCCAATGGTTTGTTGGTCTGTTGATAAGCTAAGTGGGGTTAATGATTTATATTTGGACAAGAAGTCAAGAACATCTATTTAGGATGAGTTTGGTAATGCTTATTTTTTTTCAAAAGCACTTTTAAAACCTATATATGTCAATAAATTTTGAAGTTGGTGTTTGGTAAAAAAAAAATTAAAGTGCTTATTATAGCACTTCCCAAATTCCTCAATTTTTAAACAAGCTTGGTAAAGGGGCGGCAAGAAATGGTAGAGGGGCGGCAAGTGTGATATCAATGTCCCTCTTATTGGTTAGGGGGTGTCCTACAGGGGTATAGATTGACTAGATTACCCTTTTCACCTTAAATTAACCAAAATCAAATCATTTTTTTTTAACCCTAATGAATCGGAAAAATTCAAATCAGTTATTTTTTATATCTCCTTCTTCATCTTCTCTTCTCCTCTATCAACCCTAACCTCCATTAAAACCAAAAATTTAATCGTGTTCGATTAATCGACGATTTGAAAAATGTTTGGAAAAACCCAGTTAGGGTTTAGTTTAAGTTAATTTTGTATCAAAAATTAGGGTTTTGTATGAAATTGAAATTGAAATTTCTAGGTTTATGCTAGTTACGGTTGGTAATAACTCAAATAAGAACCGTAACTGTAGATTGGGTTGATGTTACGGTTGGTTTAAACTCAAATACCAACCGTAAGTTCTTAGTTTTGAGAATATGTTCAGTTACGGTTTTTATTTGCATCATATTTATCAACCGTAATTGAGTTACGGTTTGTTACTCAAACAACCATACCAACCGTAAATAATCCTGTGTCTTAAGAATTTATCAAATAATGATTTACGGTTCAAAAGTTAAGTTGACACACCAACCGTAGGTTAGTTACGGTTGGTCTCGATTCATTAGTTACCAACCGTGGGGTAGTTACGGTTGTTGTCCAAATTTAGTTACCAACCGTAACTGGTTTTACGATTGGATCTTCCCCAACTTTAACCAGTTACGGTTGGTATTCGATAACTTACGAACCGTAACTCTTAGTTACGGTTGGTCACGAGCAAAATTGCGACCGTAAGTTCTTCTGAAAATTCAAAAGTTTTGATTTTGTTATGTAATCTAGATAATTTTGAGCGAGAAAAAGATAATTGGAACTAATTTAGAAGTATATCGGGTCACTGGAATCACTCATTTTGGTTGAGCGAATCAAAATCTAGGGTTTCACAAATATCACATAAGTTTTCTTTTTGTTCTCCTCTAATTTTTTTTTTGTTATAACTCTAAAAATCTGATTTTAGAGTTATAATAAGTGAAAATTAATTATCAACACTAATCTTGATTATCATTACTAATCTTGATTATTAATAATAAGGGCTAATTAGTCATTTCCAGATTTTTATTGATAAGGGGCACTCGAATTTCCTTGTAATGACCTTTTTTGTCTTATTAGGTTGTCGCCCCTCTACCATTTCTTGCCGCCCCTTTACGTAGCTTGATTTTAAAAGCTGGAGGAGGAGCTTTTAAAAGATGCAAAAGCATAAGCTGTGGTCCCACATAAATTTAATGCTTGATTTATCTTTATTATCCCTACTTTATTTTATAAATGACAAAAGTTACCCTTAAATTTATATACAAAATCAATTTTTTACTATTTCTTATATTGCATTCTTTAAATATTATTATTTTTTATTATTTCGAACTATTATATATACCATTTATTTAATTTGTCAACAGTAGAAATAAAAATAAATATTAAATAATTACTTAATTTTAGTTTCATTTTTTGCTTGAATAATTACTTAATTTGTCAACAGTAAAATAAAAACAAATATTAAATAATTACTTAATTGTTAAGTAAAATAATTTCTTAACAATCATAATAATAGTGGTAAATTTTTTTTTATCTTTCAGTTGATGAATATTATTTTATTATAAAATCTATTTTTATAAACATTTGACAGAAGTGGTAATTAGTATGAACATTAATATTATATAGTAAAAAAATTAATTATTTTTAAACCCAATAAAATTGAATAAAACTACCATGAGTGATATGTCTGTTTTTGTCATTTGTTACAACAACAATGGTTGAATTCCTAATAAATTTTACCAAACACATTTTGATTGCGTAATAATTTTAAATAGGCTAGTCAAGGGATAGTCAACTTTAATTAATATTTTACCAAAGCGACTTTAAACGGAGGAGTAGTAAAAAAATTAATTATTTTTAAACCTTAAAATTGAATAAAACTTTTTATCTGTTTTTGTTCATTTTGTTACAACAAATGGTTGACACCAAACACATTTTGATTGCGTTTTTAATGACTTCAACTTTAATTAATAAAACGTTTGCTTTTACAAAAGTTATGACGGAAAAGTGCTTTTACAATACCAAACTAAGCCTTAGTATCTTATGTAAGCTAGGATACTACTTGTTCCTGAATGCACTTGCTAATGCGAAAGAAATAAGATTATCACAATGGTTCTTGCATTTGGTATGTATGTATGAGAGCTTCCTTTTATTTTGGGTGAATTTATTATCTTTGCAGTTGCATTTACCAATCAGGTAACACTTTCTAACTTTTTCCTTTTGTTTGTGTTTTTTGTGTTACAAGGGTTTCTTAGCTGCTTTTGGCAAAAATTCCCTTCAGTTCTCTAATCTGCGACACATCAAGCTGAAATCGTACTTGCAAAAACACATCTTTAAAGCACTAGGATGGTTACTCCTTATTTCTCCTAATGTAGAAAGTCTTTCAATAGTGAATCGAGGGGTAATAATCTAACTCCTTTCATACGTTTAATTTGATTATTATGTATATCATAAGATGGCGATGGTTCAGTGGTGTTGCAAAGATATTCATGATGGAGGAGCGAGTAGCGACAGAGCCATCCCTGCCAGTGTTGTGCGGTCGTGGTGACAAAATGAACAAAAAGAGTGAAAAGATCTGAAGGGGTTTTTGGAAATTCAAAACTAAATAATGAGAAGCTATTCGAAAGGATTAACGACAGGGTTGAGTTTCCTACATCTACTCCTTGGTTC
This sequence comes from Papaver armeniacum, assembly GCA_023531295.1. Lineage (NCBI taxonomy): Eukaryota > Viridiplantae > Streptophyta > Magnoliopsida > Ranunculales > Papaveraceae > Papaver > Papaver armeniacum. The sequence goes on from JAJJWW010004645.1 coordinate 117,268, forward strand.
TTCCTGTCAAGCTGATATGAAGATTAATTTGCATATTGTTCTATTAATGAATCATTCCCAAATGCAGGAACTAGAAAAAGCTAAGTTTAATTCAGGCATCACTTTATTGGGTATTTAGGGTTAACGTCTTCTGTTTGCGGATGCCTATTGAAATATGTACATTGGATTTCAGTGAATGAATGGGTTTTTTTAATTCAGGCACATGATAAGATTTAATTACTTAATGATAAGAAACCTATTTCTCTGAATAGATCCGGCGCGATAGAATGGTTCTTGTAATAAGGTTAAGTTATGTGAATGTGATGTCAACGGAGAAGATAAGGGTAAAAGTGTAAAACTGACTCACGTGTAGACCTTCACATGCCGCATATAAATCACTTAACGTTTTCTTTCTGTCTGTGGGACATATTTCTTAATATTTTCCGTTATGGGATAGATCCCCAAACGGATTAGTGAAAACGGGACATATTCCCAATTTTCCCTTCTCTAATCTGCGACACATCAAGCTGAAATCGTACTTGCAAAAACACATCTTTAAAGCACTAGGATGGTTACTCCTTATTTCTCCTAATGTAGAAAGTCTTTCAATAGTGAATCGAGGGGTAATAATCTAACTCCTTTCATAAGTTTAATTTGATTATTATGTATATCATCTCACTATCACATGCGGAATAGAAATGAAACATCTACAATGCCATTTGAGAGCTACACAACCAACTTGTATTCATTTTTGCGTTCCATTGTCAGGCTATTAAGTAGTACTGATGTAGCCTATTAGGGGAAATATTTTAACCACCATTTCCTTGACATTTATTACAGATGTTAAGTTCGGATATACTGGACATTGATGACTATTTTGCTGGAGTATCGCTGGATCATCTCAAGTCTGTTGAAATTCGAGGTCTTCTAGGACATTTTAATGAGCTCAAGTTTGTGGAGATTATGTTCAAGAAGGCCGTGGCCTTGGAGAAAATGGTTCTTTTTATTAGTAGTAAGAAATCCAAAAAAATGGATAAGCGCCTAACTACATTTCGTGAGAAGCTACCAACACTTCCAAGGGGGTCTTCAAATGTCGCAACCTTTTTGATTTAATCATTGGCAGGTCGTGACCTGATTTTTTGTTTTATAATTAACAATTCATCTCAAGGAAGTTCATTTTGATTCTGATCTTTAGACACTGTTTTTGTCTTTTATATACATTTAAGGCTCAACCATGGGAATTATTTCAGTCCGAACACTTTTTAAGCCGGGCTTGATTGGGGTATACCCAATTTTAAAGGGACACTTTTTGTGGGTTTTAGGGAGAGTCCTAATGGGTAAGTTACAAAATTACTCTTACCCATTAATAATCTTAATTACCCTAAATCAGATTTTATTCTCTTCATTTCATCTTTCTCTCTTCTTCTTCTCCTCCCCACCATACCGACCCCCACCACCATCAAAAAAACTCGACGACCAATTCGTTAAAATTGTCGATTCCAAAACTCCGATTAATCTTCATTAATGGATCCGCCGAGGTCTAGTAAAATGAAGCAAACAAATAGAAAGCGCAGTGAATTCAATCCCGAAATTGCAAAAATAGTTCAACAAAAAGTGAAGAAAAAAAACCGTCGAAGAAGGAGAAATCGAAGTCACGTAGAAAAGGTAATGGTGCGATTAAGAAAGTAAGGGCCTACTTAAACTCACTCTAGTACTTCGATTTCATGTTTGCATGTCAAATTAGGTCCGAAAATCCGAAATTTTGAATTGGCAGTTGCGACGCCGGCAAGTTATTTTGTTATCGACCTTGCCGGATTTTCATAGTTAGGGTTTGGCCGACAAGCTATAAGGTTGAAGAACTTGCCGGATTTATAGTTTCTGTAACTGGTACTAGCAGGGCCGCAGGTAATTCAATTGTATACCTTGCCGGCGTCAGTTTTTTTTTTTAATGAAGTCGACAACTTTTTATTTTTTACCCTGCAGATTGCTTCTTTTGAATGTTTCCTGATGCCTAGAGTTTTTTAATCCGAAAGGGTATTTGTATAAAACCATGCCGGCGGTTTGTCAGCCCGCAATATATGTGTAATGGACCTTGCCGACCTATATAGTGAAAATTTATTGTTTCTACAGTGTACATTTTTGTTGGGAGCCGGAAGGCTATTTTAGTGATACCCTGCCGGCTGCGGCTTAGCCGACACGCATCTTTTGGTGCTTGCAGTTTCTTGTTCAAAGAGATGCTGAACTAAAGGAACATTCCGTTGTGTTCCTTCCTGAGTTGGTAACTCTTGCACCCAAATGAAATCTTCACTATTCTCAGTCCCCTGTTTTGGAACTTGTGGTTCATTCAAGTCTATCACCCAGACATCAATCCATATTTTGATTTTGTCACCTCTCCCAAATCTCCATCGTACTGTTAGACTTAATAAATGTGATTTGAATCTGCACCCCATTTGGGGCCCATAAACATCTTGTCTAGCTTGCATGAATCATGCTGGTGGAAGGAAAGTATTTTGCTTGCATGTCTTTCACCCGCTGATCATATGGATTGATGCACATTCTCCGAGCTGCTTTGACAAGGAAAGCTTGATTCATAATTTTCAAGTCTCTAAAACCTTGACCTCCAAGATTCTTATGCGGTCCTAGTCTTTTCCACGAAATAATATAAGTTCATTTTTCCTCAGTAAAACCCAACTCGAAGTCCCGCTGCAAAGTATCAATCTGTTTGATAGTGTCAGTAACTGGAAGTTGGAGGAAGCTCATTGAGTACGACGGGATCATATTGGTTACAGTCCTTATCATTAAGATTTGTAGCATTGTTACATAGATTCCCCATTCCACATTGATAGTTCGGCCATGTTTCTGCCGGATTGTCGACCCTGCCGGCCTGTAATGTTTTTTTTTTTCTGAATTGTTCTTGTTCAGGGTGGAGAAGGCAAAGAAGAAAGCTCTGAAAGCTATTAGTCCTCCTTCAAGACCTCCTCGTGTTGGTGGAAAACTCTTGACTTCATAACATCGGGGGTCGCCTAGGGGTTTAAAGGCTATAACTCGTCCACTAGGGTCGCCTAGGGGTTTAAAGGCTTGATGCACATGCTAAGTGCATTCGTTTTTATGTTTCAATCAATGTAGTAACCAAAATTGCATGAATAAAGTGAATTACATCTTCCATATTTTCTATTTTCTGTTGGTATAAGTACAAGTCGGCAAGGTTATAAATCCTTAACATGCCGGCTACAGGTCAGCCGGCAGTGTTAAAAACTATTTGCTTGCCGACCTTATGACCGCCGGCATTGTAGGAAAATTTTCCATGCCGACCGTAAAATTATGGCCCAAGATAGTCGGCGTGTTCTTCAACCGAGACAATGCCGCCGAAACCGGTTGACTTATTCAAAGTGGACCTGCTACGGCTGAACTTTGGTCACAGTTATTCAAAGTGGACCTTGCCGGCCATAGAACAGCCGGCACCGTATTCAAACCACGACCTTGCCGGCCTTGTGCATTTTCAAAACCGAATTTTTTTGATCGAAATCGAACTCATAAGACAGATGAAAGGTTTAATTTACTGAATTCATAATTTCAAAATTTTAATCTAAACTCAATTAATTAACCTAATCAGAATTTTAGTGTTAATTAACCAAGGGCATATTAGCCATTTAGAAAATACAAGGTTAAGGGGTGGCTTGGCTTTACTTCATAATGACCTGATTTTGTCTTATCGGGTATTCCCCAATTAATCTGGGTATACCCCAATCAAGCCAGGTTTTTAAGTGTGTTGACTTTTTCTTTTCTTTTCTTTAATTTTTTTTAAGAGGTTTCCCTCATACCATTGATAGAGAAATACTATAAGTCCCATGAAAAGAATTACGGTACAATGTTACATCTTCATTCCAAGTTTGAATGTTTAAATAAATTTGCATAGCTCTTAAACTGTTGTCTAACCAGTTAGGAGTGATAGCATATTTGTTACAAAAAACAGAAAATCTAGCTGCCCAAATCATTTGGGTTCTCCAGATTAAGTTAAATTCTTGAGATAAAAAGTTTATATGGAACTTTGTGTTGTTTCCAAAATCTTCACTAATCCGGTATCTTTGTTTTCTGGCCTCAGCATACATTCGAACTAGCAGCAGCAGAGTAGGTTTGGAGTTGCTCCTGAAAGAGATAAAATGACCACTCAATTCCGTCGCCCATTGGAAAGCTGCATCTGCTCCCATTTTCTCTAATTCTTCTATGGTGGTACAATCTACATGCAAACCTCTAGCTTCTCTTATTGTTCATGTAAAGTCACACAAAGTTAAACCAATCCCTACTTTTGCTGTAGAGTTTATAAAAGTAAAAACAATATTTAGTTTCATTGCCATATTTGGTGTTGGTCCTTCCATTGGTTGAGAAGTAATCTGAAGAGTCTCATCAATGTGAGGATTATAGTAAAGTTTTTGCATTATGTTAAAACCTGCTTTGTTAACATTGTTATAGCTATTGATAAACTTTAAAATGTTGTTCGTTGTGACTGCGCTATTCTGGCTTTCCTTTTTAAACACTACGTTGCACCTTGCTTTCCAAATGTACCATATTATTATGCTACAAAGCACATTCCAATCTATTCCAAAATTTCCTCTTTCTGAGTTTTCAAAGCAATCACTTAGCTGGTAGGCCTCGGAATGTGTATATTTTATGGCCTACGGTGATAACCGCAAGTGCACGGCGTCTATCGGAGACGCGGCAAGTACGGGTCGATCCACAGAGACTTGTGGTGCTCTTGTATGATCTAAGGCTTGCTCTAGACTGAGTTTCAAGGGTGACAGAGTAACAAAAGGGGTTTTGTGCCGATATGGCTAATTGAAGTGAAATGAACCTAAACTAAGGTATAGACAGTGACAAAAAGGGCTTGCTAGGTCTTCAAATCCACCTCGACCCCTATTGTGCCTTCAACTAAGTTGAAGTTCTTGTTCCTATGCCGGATGAGTGAAGATTGTCAATTCTACCACTTATCTAAAGGGTTTCACCTAGTGACATTTCAATATTCACTAAGACACTAACCTAGAGCACTAGTTGTCTAATTAAGCACAACTAGTCAAAAGAATTAGCAATAATCATTGAAGTAAGGGCTGAAACACAATCAACACAGATATAACCTAACTACAGTGTATCCATGGCATTGGTATACACTGTGAGAGAAAAGCATTGAGGTGTTAAATTGAAGCTATCTAATAACATTAAACACTCAAGAACAATCCAACAGAGTTTAAACACAATTTGGAATTAGGGTTTCATTGAAACCCCAACAAACTAAATTAAAACATTAAAACGCAAATTAAAACCTAATTGATACCTTTGGCTAACCCAGGCATGATTCAAACATCCACAGAACACTCCTATTTATACATACAAAAATTCAAACCCTAATTTTCAACAAAACACGAATTAAATGCAGACCCATACCCTCAATCGCCTCTGAATTTGTGCTCTGGCTCTGTCACTTCGTCCCAGAGCTTTGAATCGACCATGCAATGGATTTGGTGAAAACCCTAGCTTCTAGTTATCTCTAAATTAGCTTCTAGAGTTGGTATAAGCTAAGAAAGAGATAACTCGAGGTAGAGAGGGGTAGCAGGTGGTAGTGTGGCGGAGATGGTGGCGAAGGTGGCTCGGTGGTGGTATGGGTGAAGAAGGTGGAGGTAGGGTTTCGAAGGCGGGGAAGAAGAAAGAGAAGAGGAAGAAGAGAATAGGGTTCGGTCGATAGGTGTAGGGGTATGGGGAGTTTCGCTGTGAGGCAGATACATCGAGTGATGATGAGACGGGCCGAGCGAGCGTTGGATGGAGCTGATAGAGATCTGAACGGCTCAGGATATAAGCTGGTGATTCTGCTATTGAGCGAGAGCATCAAACGTTGATGTGCAAGGACGAGCGAGCGTAGGATGTGGCGAGTGAAGATCTTAACGGCTCAGGAATGATGGACTCGGATCCGGGTCACGGGTCGGAGATGGATAGCTTGGGCCCATGTCTTGTAGATGAGTTGCTACTTGTTGGGTTGCAATCATTGCGCGCGTGGCTTCGACTTTCTCGCTCCATAGATGCTCGACTCCAATTCTTCGCTCTTTGGCTCCTCAATTTCTCCGGACTTTATTTAGTACCTAAAAACACAAAATTAATTAATACAAATATTTATTCTTGAAAACAAAGAAAACACGAGAACTGGGATAATATCTCGATTTCTAAGCGCAAAAGATGAGTAAAATGCCAATAAAAAGGTGTATAAATATGCACTATTTGGCACTCATCAAATACCCCCAAACCTGAATTTTACTTGTCCTCAAGTGAAACAGAAATTAAGAAATCCTAACTATACCACTGTCGTAGGTCTCTCGAATGCATTTAGCGTATGCACTAAGCCTTTAAACCCCTAGGTGTCCCTAGTGGACGAGTTGTAGTCTCGTGAGGGTTTACCAGAGGTGTACCCACAAAACCTTCTCCAACTTCAGAGTGTAAAAGAGTCTCAAGCCTCCAAGAAGCTATGAGGACATAGAGTTTCTGCGTGCTAGTAACAGTTAGAACTATCGAAGAACGCATTCTCATCCTTAAGTCTTCGAGCGAGAAGTAACCATACCATATGAAAGAATTCGGATTCGATTGTGATCATAAGCCTCGACTTCGCCTCACCATTAGGGTTTTTTGATAATTGCACTCAAAAAGATCGCTTTTTAGTCTCTCATGTGTGCGGGGAGGAAATAAGAGAGAAATCCCGCACACGTTGTAGGTAAGAAGGATAACCTTCCGAAATAAAACTGGAGACTCCACAAAAGTGTGGACAAAAAGAATCTTTTTCTCGATGATCTCTAAGAAAGGAAATCAACCATTAGCAAGGGGTGGGAGTACTCACTCACTTCTCACCCGATCGTCAATTAATATCACTCTCTCATAAGAACCATAGAAACGTCTTCAATCTTCGGTCTTCGGTCTTCAAATGTTGATGACGAACTTCTAAACTTCACAAAACTTAACAATTTTTAACTTTTCTACTCAAATTCCTTGTTGTTTGGAATTTTCTTTTAAATTCTTCTTTACCATGGTGGTAGCAAAAATAAACTACAATATCTTTTTTGATTTTTGATTTTTTTTTTTTTTTTATTTTTTTTTTTTTTTTTTTACATTACAAAAAGTGAAAATAAAAATACAAATAATGAAACAACTAACTCCATGGACAAAAGACTTTATCACTCAATTTTTCCACAACTTGTATTGTCTTGATTTTATAAATTTTATTAATTCTCATCCTATTTTCTTTTCTTTTTCTTTGTTGCACGTAAACCTTGGACTATATCAATTTTTCTTTCAATATTCTCGATCTTGCTCCGTTCTTTGACGATGATGTGTTTCTATGGGTCTTGCTGATTGAGAGAGAGAGTGATGCTAACGCAAATCGATATTTAGAAGGAGTTTTCATCTTTAGACGTCACCCTCATGATTGACAAAAACTAGCACTCAAGAGATCAAAAGTAGTGCTTGAAAGTGGTGCGAAGTTGGGTAGCTCACCATTCCTACCCGGAATTGATGTACGGTGACACACACTCTAATGACTTTTCTAGAAAGTTGCAAAAAATTGAAGGTTGGTGCCTCACTTGATGTAAATTGGGTAGTCTCCACTATGGGTGATCACAATTCTACTACCGAATATCTAAACAAGCACCTAATTCGCCCTCAGGTATGGTTAAATCCAACTTTAACGCTCTAATCAACTAAGGAACCCGATTGTGTTCTCCGGTACTTCTAACTTTTGTTATTTCAATTGATTCTCTATGTAAACATAGCTAGAAGCATGCTAGTGACTCTAAAATCTCTAAAAGTTGGAGGTTTTTAAAAAAAGTGTTTTAATTTTTTTTTTTTTTTGGAAAATAAAAGATTAAAAAGACTAAAAACTCTATATGCAAATGCACCCCCAAACCTAAATCAAACATTGTCCTCAATGTGTCGACAGATAGAAAAATTTTTAAACAGTCACATACCGAGAGAACTATGATGATAAGAGAAAAGGGAAGAGATTACCGGATGTCGGCAGGAGCAAGGTTGAGCTTCGTTAGTCAAGGCTAGAATCCAACATTCTCAGTGGAGATCATATCGGATTAGCACAATATATGCGCAAGAAGACTCAACCGAATCAAGAAAAGAAAAATTTAACAAGTCCTACAAAAATTTACCATACACTAATAGTCTAAAGAGTTGAGGATCAACCCAAAAGATAATGTACAGAAACATCAACATGAAAATGGGCTTTGGTTTATGTGGGAATTTGGTTTGTTTGGGATTTGGTTTGTGTGGGAATTTGGTTTATTGGGTATTAATTGTTTGGAATTTGTGGGCTTCAGATTTGTGCATATAGCTCATGCACAGAACGAGTTTGTACAAAGCCCAGAGAGATACAACCCACAAAAGAAATTGACACTTTATTCTAAGTGTAAGCCCAAAAGGTTGCTTTTTGAATTTGCTTAAGCCAGCTGAATAGGTGTATTTCAGCCAGGATGATGTGGGCTCGGTGTGTGCAGACAGCCTAACAGCTGGCTGATGTGGTGAATGTTGTTGCACACCCGATTGATGATTTGGTTTGGAAATTAGCAGCCCAGGTTCAGTTAGCCTAGTGGTTGGGCTTCATGTGTAAGCAGCCCAGTGCACAGCTTATGTGGGATGGAGGTTTAAAGTGCAAAGCCCAGTGGTTGTGTAAAACCAAATTGTTGCAGCTGCATAGTTTGGTCAGGCTTACACCCCAGCTGTGTGGGGTTCAGCTTATGCAGCCTTGGTTGTGTGCATCTCAAAGATTGCACAGTACAGGGTATATGCTGAGTTTGGCAAGGTCAAGCAAAAACTGTACATAGCACAGCTCAGTTTATATGGGCAGAGCACACAGAACATACAGCACAGGGTCAGGTTGAGCACTTACTGGCAATCAGCCAAAGCAAGGCAGCATCAGGGGCTGAGTTATGCTCAGGTTAACCACAAAGACAGGGCGAGATGAAATTCTACGGCTCAACTCACAACCGGAGCTGGAGGTTATTAGCTCAAGTATAACTTGGTTAGTTTGCACAACGAGAGGTCTAAGTGCATTCACAAACTCAAAGACAAACAAGTTTGGTTTAGGCTCAAAGATATTTGTCGGGTAATGTGCAGCTAAGGTTGACTGCAAAGCCTAGGGTGTGCGCAGAGGTTGGTTCTATGCTCAGGTTGTGCTCAGGTGGGTTTGTCAACTGGGCTTGTAACAAACTTGGAAACCTCGGTGTAGCTCAACTCAGCTTCGAGAGGCTGGAGTTTAACTCAGGGCTGATGGCACTATGGTCACAGAATACACACTAGGCACAAGGCAGATGATTATGCTCAGGTTACACACAAGATTGACAGGGTAGATCATGCACATATTCAGAGGTATTTAGCCAAATGTCAGTGTCTCATAGATTAGTGACAAGTCTGACTAAACTGAAATTCACAGCTCATGCATCACAGAGTCATGTATGTGCATATCAGGGTATGCAAGAGCGGGGTATGCAAGAGCGGGGTTGAAGATGCCACGGTGGGGTTTGCAGCTTAAACTCACGACTTCGTGGGCTGGAGTTAAGCGCAGTCTTGATGAATCCAGGGAATCACAACACTGAGAACACAAAAATGCCGAGAATTATATGCACGAGACTAAAGATTATCATGTGAACAAGGTCTACCATTCAACATATGTTGGTCAAATAACAAGTTTGGCATACATTCCGGGAGTAATGGCTCACAACAAAGATGCTCAGTCATGCTCAATGTCAGTGTGCAAAGTAGTGAGGCAATTCATACATATGCTCATCATGTTAAAACTTAGCTCAAAGACAACACTAGCTCAGCAGGCATCACAGGGCAATACAAAGTTTAAAAATACAACTACGGGGCTGATAAAGAGTTATGCTCAGGTGATGACAGCCTTACAAGGTTTCCCATTAGGTACACAGTGCGCAAACAAGACATACACCTCATAAAACTCATGTATAGATGCTAGTCTAACATGGGTTACAAGTCATGCTCATACAACTCGGGTGTATTCACTCATGGAGCCACTTACCCGAATTGCACCGCTTTCGAGCTTTGTGAGCTCACGTTCGCGCCTTCTCCTTCTCTTCCTTGGGTTGGCTCAACAGCTCACTGTGTCTGTTCCTTATCGCTTTTCCTTGCTTCTGCAGTAGCGTAGCATGCACCTGCTGGCTCAATTAGGAATTTCAGTCCTCATAAATGTGCGGGAAAAGCAAGGAAAAAGAATATTAACACTTAACACTTGACACAGGGAAAAGTGATAGCTGTCATGGTTAATTGGACTGACTGGGACTAACAGTTACTAGTGACAGTAAGATGCAAGATGCTATAGCTTGTTAAAGCTACAAAAATATGGGCTATGAAAATGCAGCTAAGTTACAGATGCAGCTAAGTTACAGATGCTTGGCTAAAATTAACAATGGAAGGCAGCTAAACACGATGAGATGGCTATAATGCAACAAATGGCAGTTATGAGATGACTAAATTATGTACATAGGTAATTGAAGTTCAGTAAAGGTAGCCAACAATCAACAGGGCACTCGCCAAGTCCCCGGCAACGGCGCCAAAAACTTGGTAGGCCTCGGAATGTGTATATTTTATGGCCTACGGTGATAACCGCAAGTGCACGGCGTCTATCGGAGACGCGGCAAGTACGGGTCGATCCACAGAGACTTGTGGTGCTCTTGTATGATCTAAGGCTTGCTCTAGACTGAGTTTCAAGGGTGACAGAGTAACAAAAGGGGTTTTGTGCCGATACGGCTAATTGAAGTGAAATGAACCTAAACTAAGGTATAGACAGTGACAAAAAGGGCTTGCTAGGTCTTCAAATCCACCTCTGACCCCTATTGTGCCTTCAACTAAGTTGAAGTTCTTGTTCCTATGCCAGATGAGTGAAGATTGTCAATTCTACCACTTATCTAAAGGGTTTCACCTAGTGACATTTCAATATTCAGCTAAGACACTAACCTAGAGCACTAGTTGTCTAATTAAGCACAACTAGTCAAAAGAATTAGCAATAATCATTGAAGTAAGGGTTGAAACACAATCAACACAGATATAACCTAACTACAGTGTATCCATGGCATTGGTATACACTTTGTGAGAAAAAAAAGCATTGAGGTGTTAAATTGAAGCTATCTAATAACATTAAACACTCAAGAACAATCCAACAGAGTTTAAACACAATTTGGAATTAGGGTTTCATTGAAACCCCAACAAACTAAATTAAAACATTAAAACTGCAAATTAAAACCTAATTGATACACTGGCTAACCCAGGCATGATTCAAACATCCACAGAACACTCCTATTTATACATACAAAAATTCAAACCCTAATTTTCAACAAAACACGAATTAAATGCAGACCCATACCCTCAATCGCCTCTGAATTTGTGCTCTGGCTCTGTCACTTCGTCCCAGAGCTTTGAATCGACCATGCAATGGATTTGGTGAAAACCCTAGCTTCTAGTTATCTCTAAATTAGCTTCTAGAGTTGGTAGAAGCTAAGAAAGAGATAACTCGAGGTAGAGAGGGGTAGCAGGTGGTAGCTGCAAGGTGGGAGATGGTGGCGAAGGTGGCTGGTGGTGGTGGTATGGGTGAAGAAGGTGGAGGTAGGGTTTCTGCAGGCGGGGGAAGAAGAAAGAGAAGAGGAAGAAGAGAATAGGGTTCGGTCGATAGGTGTAGGGGTATGGGGAGTTTCGCTGTGAGGCAGATACATCGAGTGATGATGAGACGGGCCGAGCGAGCGTTGGATGGAGCTGATAGAGATCTGAACGGCTCAGGATATAAGCTGGTGATTCTGCTGTTGAGCGAGAGCATCAAACGTTGATGTGCAAGGCCGAGCGAGCGTAGGATGTGGCGAGTGAAGATCTTAACGGCTCAGGAATGATGGACTCGGATCCGGGTCACGGGTCGGAGATGGATAGCTTGGGCCCATGTCTTGTAGATGAGTTGCTACTTGTTGGGTTGCAAACCATTTGCGCGTGAGCTTCGACTTTCTGCTCCATAGATGCTCGACTCCAATTCTTCGCTCTTTGGCTCCTCAATTTCTCCGGACTTTATTTAGTACCTAAAAACACAAAATTAATTAATACAAATATTTATTCTTGAAAACAAAGAAAACACAGAATCTGGGATAATATCTGATTTCTAAGCGCAAAAGATGAGTAAAATGCCAATAAAAAGGTGTATAAATATGCACTATTTGGCACTCATCATTAGCCAAGCATGAAAATTGGAAGTTCCATTAAGAATAAACTGCATAGAAAAGTTAAGATGCAACCATACTTGAGTAGCATAATTGCATTGAAGAAAAATATGTGTTAAAGATTCTTGTCATTCGTTACAAAGTTTACAAGTAGTATCTTTGTCTGGAATTACAGCCGCTACTCTCATACTATTAGGGAGAATAGCATGAGCTGCTTTCCAGATAAATTGTTTTACAGAAGGAGTAGTATCCATACTCCATATCATGTTCCATTTTTTATGAGCATTACCATTAGTGTTTATTTGGTCATATAAAGATTTCACAGAAAACATACCTTCGTGGTTTAAGGTCCAATGGGGAGTATCTTCCTTATCAGCAACATGAATTGAAATAATCTTTATTTTCTCTATAGTTTTTTTTCTCTATAGTTTCATCATAAAAACATTTAGACAATTTAAGTAAATCCCAAGTATGGTGCATGGTTATAAGATCACTGACTTTAATGAAATTATCAGTTCCGATTTGAGGTTTTTGCATGGGAGGAATCCTTTCTGGAATCTAGAAATCATCCTAAATGTTAATGTTGGTTCCATTTCCTAATTCCCCAAAACAATACTTTTTTATCTGTTGAATGCCAGTTAGCATTCCTTTCCAGATCCAACTATCATTCTTATTAGGAACAGTATTTATGTGCAATATATCACAATTGGGATAGTACTTGGCTTTGAGGATGGAGGCACAAAGAGAATCTGGATGTTCTTTTAACCTCCAACCCAGCTTAGCTATTATAGCTAGGTTAAATTTTTTAACATTCTTAATTCCCAATCCTCCTTCTTCAAGGTATTGACATACCGAGTCCCAATTCTTCAAACAGACCCCTTTTTTACCTCTTTCATTAAGACATTTTTCATTTTCCCCCACCAGTAATTTCTTTGGAGTTTTGTGATACTATTACATATTTTAACCGGAATCTTAAAACAGTTCATTTGATACACATAAAGGGAGGAAGTGACATTTTTAATCATAACTGTCTTCCCTACATTGTTTAGATAAGTTCCATTCCAAATATGTATCCTAAGTTTCATTTTATCCACCAAAGGTTCAAAACACTGAATTTTTGATCTATTTGTAAATAACGGCGAACCTAAATATTTATCTTGTAGTGGTATAGCAGTGACTCCTAATATTTCCTTTACTCTATGTCTAATGCTAGTTTCAGTTTTTGGACTAAAAAAGACACCTGACTTAGATTGATTAGTTGGCCAGAAGCTAATCCGAAATCTTTAAACATTTTAACAAGATTATGACAAGATTTTTCGTTGATCTTACAAAATAAAAGACAGTCATCCGCAAACAGTAAATGACTTATAGGAGGAGCTTTGTGAACAATTTTTATACCTTTCAACAAACCTGAATTTTCCGCATGGAGTATTGTGTGAGAAAGAGCTTCCATAACAAACATGAAAAGATAAGGAGAGATTGGGCCTCCTTGTCTCAATCCTCAATGATGCGTGTCGTAAGTGCAACAAATTAATCAAGATATTTCCCACTAATTAAATAAATAATATAGCGGTAGTAAGGATCGTTCCCACAGAGAGCTGTGTAATTGATAGGTTATTTAGTTCAGCAAATAAGATAAAACACAAAGGGGGATTGTTTTAAAGTGAAATAAAAAGAATAACAAATAAAAGAAAGATATGATCAAGGAGTCCTTCGCCGTTACCAAACGTTGACTCTCATAGCATACTTATCTATCTTTCGCCAGAACCATTCATCACCAACCGTAGGATTGCAAGTACGCTTAGCTATCCCCAAAACTCCTCGTATTACCGGATAACAAGTACGCTTAGCCACCGGATTCTATCCAACTGAGCCTCCTTGAGGTACGCTTACAAGTTGTAACTCAATCGAACGTTTTAGGCTTTGTGAATTTAGATTTGATCCCATCAGTTAAACTCAGTACGCTCGGTTCACTTACTGGTGTTGTCTTCACACATGATTGCTTCATAGAATCCCTCTACAAGGTCTCACGTTCTCTACTTGTGTAGGAGATGCACGACAATTACGGATCGCTCCAACTCTCTACTAGTAATAGAACAATCAATAAACTAATCTAGTATGCATCCCAAATCAATCTAACAATCATTCATAAACCCTGAATTTAGAAAAGACAATCGATGATGATTAAAACTTCTAATAGATTTATATAACTAATAAAGCTTCACGCTAGCACATTGAATTCATCCTTAATCAATGGAAATTAGTTACACATGAGTTTACTAAAACCCATGAAAAATATATGAAATATGAGGAGAAAATACGTTACAAAATACCAAGGTTTCCCCCTTAAGGGGTAAACCCTAATTCCTTGCTCCTAGCTTCTTCTCTTCTTTTGATGTAGAACACCTCTTTTCTCTTTCAGGAATTCTGTCGAACAGGTTGTGTGTATGAACTCGGGTTGAGGAGCTCCCTTTTTGAGGGTTATTCGACCCTCTATTTATAGCCTTTTGTAGCTGAGATTTCGAATCCGATAATCACCAACCATTAATTAGCCGACTCATACCCTAAAACATGTTAAAATCTATACCATTCATCTCATAAATCGACGGTGAAAAGTCCTCCTGGTGGCTGTTTTCCAGCTTTTGAAACTTCTCAAAACTTCTTTTTCTTAGCTGCCAAGTCGAATTGGATAACAACCCAATCTTCCTAACCGCCACAACCTAATATCTCTTTCTTCCATCATCAAACCATGCACGGATGCACATTCGTTTTGAGATGATTTCTCTCCCAAGTCGCCGAGCATCTGCACCTCCATAAACTCCATGTTTTATCGTTTGAAGACTCTATCCGGCTGTAACCCACTGTTCTAATCAATCTAGGACTCTAAAGGCTTGCAATTCTATCCATAAACTAACCACCAAACCGATGGCAGAAACCATCTTGCTTCACTGGATATCGAGCCCAACAATGGCGCGTCACAGCATCCTCATTCCCTTCCATCTCAAGCAAATATCCACCAATTCCTCAAGTCCATTCTCTGCTGCCATCACCATTATCAAGTTCTTTTTGACTATCACAGACGACCAGCTCCATTACTGGTTCTCAACTAATCATCATCACGTTGCTGTGATCAACAATGGCAGCAACCTCTCTTCGTAGCTCCATTTTAAACACCAGCATAAACTGTCATTATCTGCAGCTCTATTCCTCCATCGTCTCTGCCTGTTTCGAGCTATCTATCTGTACTTCAACCACAGTGTCATGCCGATCATCAACAACATCATAAAGTATCATTACTTCTCTATGTCTATATTGTGCTCGACCTTCTCACTACCGTAAACTATCAGCTCGAGCTGAGATTCAGTATTGCTGCCATGTTCAAAATATCCACAGACACAAGCTCATTGTTTTCCTACTAACACAGTTCAACTCCATTCTCCAGTAACCCAATGATCAATGGCAGCAGCAAGTCTTCCAGAGATTCGTTGTCACCGCCATTAAGTTCTGATCCAGACTATCTCCTCTGCCAGCTTCAATCCCATAAATTCATAACCATCAACGTCACTCCAAACAACCGGATCTTCCCTAAACCAGTAACAATCTCTTATTCACCGGTGAAAACACACCATTGAAACAACAATATCACATCTCCGTTAATATTCTTCATTTCCAACATGGACTTAAACCAACAAACCACAACTCTGTTCGTGCCGCAACTACACCATCGAGCATCACCATCTCGAACTCCATCATCGTCATTAATCTCTGGCAGCAAACCATCGTCACTGCAGCTCCTTAATTTCATTCTATCTCTGTTTTTCATTATCAGCAGCATCTCTCGTCATCACTGCCAGTCTTCATGATCATCCATTACAAGCACCTCCTTCCATTACCCCAACAGCAGCTCCGTGAAACAAAAAACTCCCTGAGTTTTCTTAACTCGACCTCCACTTCTATCCTGTCGACTCCACTGATCAATACGCTGGTTATAAACTGGAGTCGACGAAAAATGCTCTCTGCTGTTGTTGCTCACGTGCATGGAAAGATAAAGAAGGTGGCAGCCCCTAACAGAAATAGGGGTGCCTTTATAAATTCTGTTCGCGTGCTTTGACTTACTTCAAATGCCCATAAAATCTTCATACGATGTTGGAATGACTTCGTTCTTTCTCCATTGACTTCGTCTTTTCATCCTCTTCACGATGATATCAAGAACTCCTCGATTTGGGTGAGTTTCACTTGGTCTATGGCCCTTCTCCGCTTGCGGCTAACTTCTTTCTTTGCACAATTAAGTGCATATTCACTTCTTTTGGATGATTCACCTAGCAAAACATAAATAAAAGAAAACAAGAGTAATATACAATAATTCGCAAGAATATATAGCAATTACTAGCATGGATTCGACACTGAATATATGCAAAATATGCACTTAACAAATTCCCCCACACTTGGCTTTTGCTAGTCCTCGAGCAAACTATCTAAAATACAACAACTCCATGTCGTCGAGGATACGATTGCACTTAGCATGTGCAACAGGCCTTTAAACCCCTAGGTGTCCCTAGTGGACGAGTTATAGTCTCGTGAGGGTTTACCAGAGATATACCCACAAAACCTGCTCCAACTTCAAAGCGTTCTAGCTTCCCAAGCATCCAAAGAGATATGAGGACATAGAGTTTCTGCATGCTAGTAATAAGAAGTTAGAAATACCAAAGAACATATTCTCATTCTTAAATGTTGAGTGAGAAATAACCACACCATAATGAGAGAACGCGTGTTTGAGAGCGATCAATAAGCATTTCGCCTCGACTTCTGCCTCACTTAAAAGGATTTTATGATAATTGCACTTAATAAGACGGCATTTTTATGGGTCTCACATGTGTGCAGGTAGGAATGAAGAGAGAAATCCTACACACGTTGAATGGTGGGAAGGAAACCTTCCGAATTATTTCTGGAGACTCCACAAAATCGTGGAAAATAAAGATATTTTTCTGATGATCTCTAAGAAAGGAAATCAACCATTATTGCGAGGATGAGAGTACTTACCACCTTCACATCTGATTGCAATGATGAAAGCACCACTCTCACAGCATCCAATAGAAACATCTTCCTTCGGCTCGTCTTCTTCATCTTCTTGGTATTCGTCTTCGGTCTTGAACTGTTGATGATAAACTCTTGAACTTCGTAGATCCTTGACAATTTGTAACTCTTTTCCTCTATTTCCTTGTTGCTTGAAACTTCTTTATATATTTTTCTTCCCTATGGCCTTATTGAACAAATAACAACCTAAATGCAAATCTTTTTGTATTTTTTTTTCTTTTTTTTTCTCTTTTGTCTTTTTGTCTTTTTTATTTCTTTTAGTATTTTTTTTCTTTTCTTTTTTTTAACAAAAAGATTGCAACTACAAAAATAACAAAATTAAAATAACATGGCCATGAAAGAAGTACTTTACCACTTTGATCTTCACAACTTGTATTGTCTTTGTATCATAAACTTCAATAACTCTCATCTTTTGATTTTCTTCTCTCTTGTAAATAAGTCTTCATACTTGGATATAGAATTCCGCTCCTTTGTAAGTCTCCAACATGTATATATGAAAATCTGCTCATTGTATGTTGCTTTACTTGGATATGAAATTTGCTCTTCCTTGTATTGTTGCTTGTAAACCTCAAACGTCTTCAACTTTCCTTGTAGATTTTGATGT
Organism: Papaver armeniacum; assembly: GCA_023531295.1. Lineage (NCBI taxonomy): Eukaryota > Viridiplantae > Streptophyta > Magnoliopsida > Ranunculales > Papaveraceae > Papaver > Papaver armeniacum. Next base: position 135,193 of record JAJJWW010004645.1, read on the forward strand.
CGCTCCACTTGTTGATGATGATGGTGTTTCTATGGATCTGTTTTTGGCGAGAGAGAGAATGGTGCTAACTGCAAATCAAACTACAAGAAGGTGGTTTTCATCTATAGACGTCACCCTCATGATTGACAAAATTAGCACTCAAGAGATCAAAAATAGTGCTTCTATTGGTGTGAAGTTGGGTAGCTCACCATTCTACCCGGAATTAACGTACAGTGACACACACTCAAAAGAAAGCTCTTTAGTCAGCTACAAAGAAAATTTGGTCTAGTGCCTCTGTTGATTTGAAAATGGGTAGTCTCCACTAATGATTTATCAACAACTCTAATAATGCATTTCTCTCTGCTCCTAATTTGCATCACCGGCATGATTAAATCCATTATTTAACACTCCAACAAGCAAGAAATCCGAACGTAGTTCTCTAACACTTCCAAGTTCAGTTATGTCGGTCAGAATCTCTATGTAAACATACCTAGAAGTATGCTAGTGACTCTAAAATCTCTACAATTTGAAGGTTTTATTCAAATATATACAAAAAATTTGACTCAAAAAGGCTAAAAACTCTATATGCAAAATATCCAAACACTCCCCCACACTTAAACTTTACATTGTCCTCAATGTAATTGACTAAATCCTAAGTAAAGTCAAGGTGGGAAATCCTAATATGATATGCAAAATAAGAAAACTAAAAACAAAAGGATAGAAAATACAAAACCTTTGGGTTGCCTCCCATGCAGCGCTTAGTTTAACGTCCTCAGCCTGACCTTCTGGTTATCGTCCGTAAACCAATAATCTGAAAATCTGGTAGTCTGCCCAGAAAACAATCTGCAATTCTAGTAACAACTTCACACAATGATTAGCATAACATATAAATAATGAAATTGTTATAGCTTGAAAGCTTCCCCCACACTTAGTCCTTTCTACACTCGAAAATGGTTAAAGAACATAAAATAAGGGAACTTCTATTGGTTCTTCTTGTTGAACCTGCATTGTGCTAGAATCAAACACACCAAGTGGTGGATAATTAGAAGTAAAATAATCCTTAAGAATTTTAGAAGCACAAATACTCAATCCTAAGTGATGTTGATCAAAAGATTTAGAAATATGCAAAGGATTAGACAAACCTTCCACAATCTCTTGTATTACAGGATCCTCATCATTCTTAAAGAATTGCAATGAATTATTTACCTCATTTGTACCGTGGTCCTCTATCAAACTATTTAGCCATTCTTCGTCAGTTTCTGCTTCAATTAAAATCTCAGCATCATTATAATCCTTGGCTAGCTCAATTGGGTCTTCCACAACTTCAACCAATTTGGTTTCATTCTTAATCTCAATCTCTTCAACAAACTCGTCATCAGAATCAGAATCATCTCCTAGAAATTCTAGTTCATTGGTGCAAATCCTAAAATCATTGTTTGAGTACGTTACACCATTTATAACAACGGTTATGTCATATTCATTCTCCTCCTTTTGAATAGGCGAGTGATCGTTATTATGATCCGGAGTTGAAATAACATTACCATTATTGCAAGGATTTTCCAAAGGTTGCTCATCTTCATCAGAGTATTCGTCAACCTCATAATCTTCAATATCCCAACGACGTTGAAGTTCTGTTCGTATTACCTTGTTAATTTCTTCGAGAGTCTTTTCTGATGCTCCAGCTTCTTCTAACTGATCATATTGCTTTGAAAGTTTTCTGATATTAATACGTTTTCCGCCATTATTCACGATGGAATTTTCAGACTGTATCTCTTCTTTTGACATAAATGACGAAAGAACATGATAAAGAGGAGTAGGTCTTTCCAAACTCTCCGTCATCTGCACATTACTGGAAAACAACTGATCAGAAGTATAACTATCCTCCCATCCCTGTGATTGCTCACCTACATACCCGTCATAAGGTTGTTGATATGTATGAGAGTATCCATAAGGTTCTGTAGGGTATGGTTGGTAGTTGTTATATGAATGAGGTTGAAATCCAAATTGATTACCACAATAATATGATGATTGGTCTTGTGCTCCGTACATGTTATGTCCGTAAGGAAACATGACGACTAACAAGAACAAAAGAAAAAAATCTAAAAAACAAAAACAAGCTAAACAAATAACAAATCAATTAGCAACCGCTCCCCGGCAACGGCGCCAAAATTTGATGCGTGTCGTAATTGCAACAAATTAATCAAGATATTTCCCACTAATTAAATAAATAATATAGCGGTAGTAAGGATCGTTCCCACAGAGAGATGTGTAATTGATAGGTTATTTAGTTCAGCAAATAAGATAAAACACAAAGGGGGATTGTTTTAAAGTGAAATAAAAAGAATAACAAATAAAAGAAAGATATGATCAAGGAGTCCTTCGCCGTTACCAAACGTTGACTCTCATAGCATACTTATCTATCTTTCGCCAGAACCATTCATCACCAACCGTAGGATTGCAAGTACGCTTAGCTATCCCCAAAACTCCTCGTAGACACCGGATAACAAGTACGCTTAGCCATCGGATTCTATCCAACTGAGCCTCCTTGAGGTACGCTTACAAGTTGTAACTCAATCGAACGTTTTAGGCTTTGTGAATTTAGATTTGATCCCAGCAGTTAAACTCAGTACGCTCGGTTCACTTACTGGTGTTGTCTTCACACATGATTGCTTCATAGAATCCCTCTACAAGGTCTCACGTTCTCTACTTGTGTAGGAGATGCACGACAATTACGGATCGCTCCAACTCTCTACTAGTAATAGAACAATCAATAAACTAATCTAGTATGCATCCCAAATCAATCTAACAATCATTCATAAACCCTGAATTTAGAAAAGACAATCGATGATGATTAAAACTTCGAATAGATTTATATAACTAATAAAGCTTCACGCTAGCACATTGAATTCATCCTTAATCAATGGAAATTAGTTACACATGAGTTTACTAAAACCCATGAAAAATATATGAAATATGAAGAGAAAATACGTTACAAAATACCAAGGTTTCCCCCTAAGGGGTAAACCCTAATTCCTTGCTCCTAGCTTCTTCTCTTCTTTTGATGTAGAACACCTCTTTTCTCTTTCAGGAATTCTGTCGAATACAGGTTGTGTGTATGAACTCGGGTTGAGGAGCTCCCTTTTTGAGGGTTATTCGACCCTCTATTTATAGCCTTTTGTAGCTGAGATTTCGAATCCGATAATCACCAACCATTTCTTAGCCGACTCATACCCTAAAACATGTTAAAATCTATACCATTCATCTCATAAATCGACGGTGAAAAGTCCTCCTGGTGGCTGTTTTCAAGCTTTTGAAACTTCTCAAAACTTCTCATTCTTAGCTGCCAAGTCGAATTGGATAACAACCCAATCTTCCTAACCGCCACAACCTAATATCTCTTTCTTCCATCATCAAACCATACACGGATGCACATTCGTTTTGAGCTGATTTCTCTCCCAAGTCGCCGAGCATCTGCACCTCCATAAACTCCATGTTTTATCGTTTGAAGACTCTATCCGGCTGTAACTCACTGTTCTAATCAAACTAGGACTCTAAAGGCTTGCAATTCTATCCATAAACTAACCACCAAACCGATGGCAGAAACCATCTTGCTTCACTGGATATCGATCCCAACAATGGCGCGTCACAGCATCCTCATTCCCTTCCATCTCAAGCAAATATCCACCAATTCCTCAAGTCCATTCTCTGCTGCCATCACCATTATCAAGTTCTTTTTGACCATCACAGACGACCAGCTCCATTACTGGTTCTCAACTAATCATCATCACGTTGATGTGATCAACAATGGCAGCAACCTCTCTTCGTAGCTCCATTTTAAACACCAGCATAAACTGTCATTATCTGCAGCTCTATTCCTCCATCGTCTCTGCCTGTTTTGAGCTATCTATCTGTACTTCAACCACAGTTTCATGCCGATCATCAACAACATCATAAAGTATCATTACTTCTCTATGTCTATATTATGCTCGACCTTCTCACTACCGTTAACTATCAGCTCGAGCTGAGATTCAGTATTGCTGCCATGTTCAAAATATCCACAGACACAAGCTCATTGTTTTCCTACTAACACAGTTCAACTCCATTCTCCAGTAACCCAATGATCAATGGCAGCAGCAAGTCTTCCAGTATTCGTTGTCACCGCCATTAAGTTCACAGTCCAGACCATCTCCTCTGCCAGCTTCAATCCCATAAATTCATAACCATCAACGTCACTCCAAACAACCGGATCTTCCCTAAACCAGTAACAATCTCTTATTCACCGGTGAAAACACACCATTGAAACAACAGCATCACATATCCGTTAATATTCTTCATTTCCAACATGGACTTAAACCAACAAACCACAACTCTGTTCGTGCCGCAACTACACCATCGAGCATCACCATCTCGAACTCCATCAGCGTCGTTAATCTCTGGCAGCAAACCATCGTCACTGCAGCTCCTTAATTTCATTCTATCTCTGTTCTTCATTATCAGCAGCATCTCTCGTCATCACTGCCAGTCTTCATGATCATCCATTACAAGCACCTCCTTCCATTACCCCAACAGCAGCTCCGTGAAACATAAAACTCCCTGAGTTTTCTTAACTCGACCTCCACTTCTATCCAGTCGACTCCACTGATCAATACGCTGGTTATAAACTGGAGTCGACGAAAAATGCTCTCTGTTGTTGTTGCTCACGTGCATGGAAAGATAAAGAAGGTGGCAGCCCCTAACAGAAATAGGGGTGCCTTTATAAATTATGTTCGCTTGCTTTGACTTACTTCAAATGCCCATAAAATCTTCATACGATGTCGGAATGACTTCGTTCTTTCGCCATTGACTTCGTCTTTTCTTCCTCTTCACGATGATATCAAGAAATCCTCGATTTGGATGAGTTTCACTTGGTCTATGGCCCTTCTCCGCTTGCGGCTAACTTCTTTCTTTGCACAATTAAGTGCATATTCACTTCTTTTGGATGATTCACCTAGCAAAACATAAATAAAAGAAAACAAGAGTAATATACAATAATTCGCAAGAATATATAGAAATTACTAGCATGGATTCGACACTGAATATATGCAAAATATGCACTTAACACTCAAGTAGGCTTAAAGAATTTAGTAGGAGACCCATTGAGTAAAACAGATAAAGTAGTTGTCGAAATGCATTGGTGAACTAAGTTACACCATTTACTGTTAAAGCCCATTTTTTCCATTATCTGGATCAACAAATCACATTCGACAAAGTCGAATGCTTTAGACATGTCGATTTTTAATCCCATAAATCCTTTCTTAGATTTGGAATTTTTCATTTTATGAATAATTTCATGTGCCATAGTAATGTTCTCAGAGATCTGCCTTCCAGGAATGAATGAAGATTGGTAAGGAGAAATTATTTTCCCTAACAAACCTTTCATTCTGCCAGCCACTAGTTTATGGGTCTGAATTCAGAGGGAGTAGTGGGGTTAAGAGTCTTAGGGATTAAAAAATGAATGAGGTATTCATTTCCTTAGAGATATTACCAGTTATAAAGAAAGTTTGAACCATGTTTATAAGGTCAGTACCTATGGTTTCCCAGTTTTGCTAAAAAAAAATTTGGGAGGAAAACCATCCGGTCCTGGACTTTTATCAGGTTCCATGTAAAAAAGAGTTTTCTTTATTTCATCTTCCGTTGGAGTACCGCAAAGCATATCATTATCAATCTGTGTTATACTAGTAGGTATACGATTTAGCATTCCGTGGTCCAGTTCAGGGTTCACAGTCGAGGCTATTGAATGAAAATGATTTGTTATGCAATCAGATATATCCTTTCCAGTGTTGAGCCATTCATTTTGGTCATTTTTTAGAATTTCAATTATATTTCTTCGAAATCTCTGTTTAGCTTTGTTATGAAAGTATCTCGTATTTCTGTCTCCTAGAGCTAAATTTTGGTCTCTACTTTTATCTTTCCAGAATTTCTCCTTTATAGCATACCATGTAGCCAGTTCTTTTCTAAGTTTAGTTAGGTCACTCGTTTTATTTGGGTAACTTGCCATTCTGTTGGTCCTATCAAGGTATTTCTTAATATTATCCATGTTACTATGTATATTTCCAAAACTTTTTCTATTCCATAATTTCAATATGTGTTTGACAGTAGCTAGTTTTTTGTTGACTTGATGGGCAGGAGATCCCCTAACATTAGTTTTCCAAGTCTCTTGAATTAATGGTTTGCATTCATCATGTTTTATCTAATCCCCAAAATACTTAAATGGGTAGCACTATCATTTCAATGGTTATATGTGTTAGTTTTATTGGAACATGGTCAGAGGCAAGAGTCCCTAGATGGTTTACACTAGAATTAGGAAATCTTATATTCCATTTAGAGTTAACTAAAGCTCTATCTAAACTTTGTTCTATGTTTTCAGTGTCAGCTCTGTGATTATTCCAAGTAAAGGTGTAGCCCGTAAAACCCAAGTCCATTAGATCAAATTTATCTATTAGATTATTAAAAACTCTTGCCTCATTTTTGTTTGAAAGGAAATCTACTGTTTTTTTCTTCTTCATGAAGAACTACATTTAGGTCCCCAATTACTATCCAAGGTTTATCCATTGTGGCTGCCATATCTATAATGATTTTCCAAGATTTCAGTTTCAAAGGTATGTAGGGACTCCCATAGAAGCAGGTAAGAATCCAGCTACTACTCCCTCCGCTTCAAAATAATAGGCTTGTTTGTGCGCAAATTTACACACAAAAAAGCCTATTATTTTGAAACTGATGGAGTATCATTTAAATGATTTGTGACGGTTGCATTAATGTGATTATGAGCAAAGTCATTTATCTTAATATTAACATTGTTTTTCCATATGAGACACAATCCTCCCGCACTTCCTCTTGGAGGTACAAGATGATAGTTATATACATTTACTTGTCTTAGAATGTTATGCATTGCTCTGTTCTGTAGTTTCGTTTCTGATAAAAATAGAATGTCAGGGTTCCCCTTATTGAGAGTGTCTAGCAGACTATTTTTAGTTTCCAATCTTCCTAAACCCTGACAGTTCCATGCTATCACATTTATAAACTCCCAAAAATAGGAGATCACAGGGTATCTAAATTCAACTAGCACAATATGTGTATAAGTTCCACATTGCAATCTTAACATATCTACTAGTTTTCTATCATGATAATAAGCAAGGATAAGACAGTATTTGAGATGTTCCACATTATTGCATTCAACAATAAAAACACAATAGTCAAAAACTATATGAAGGTAGGCGGTATACTTATCGGGTTTACTAACAGCATTTCTAGATTTACCAGGCAACAATATGGGGAGGGGGGGGGGTGTTAGGCTTACCTCTTTGTATCTTGACAAGCCTTTCATTGGATGTGATCGAAGCAATTCTCCATCATGGTGTTAGAGCATAGCTCGGTTGAACCCACCAAGCGTTGGTATGTCAAGTTTGGTTGTCATATTATAGTGAATCAAAACTCATTTAAAGAGTCGCTTGATTATGTACTAGAGTCAACTTCGTATAGGTTAGCTTGAAAGTATTAGGATATGAGACATTACAAGTATTGCGAAGACTTGAAGAAGTGAAGAAGTAAGAAGCTACAACGACAACATCATCCTTCCACTTGAGGTTAGTGATATTTGACTTGAACTGTTTCATTCTCCAACGTATCTTTCAAGTCGTGCATATTGAAAACAAAATTGCGAAGCATGAACACTCTAGATAGACATAGTATTAAGGAATATCATATGAGGTTTATTGCTTATCCATTAAACTTTGTAGATAAGACATCGACATAATCGTTTAAATGCTATTGTGATTATGTATGGGTATGAGGTGAGGAGTTCATCCTAAGAAACAATGTTTTACATGTGTTTTAAGAAAGTAAATTCATGAACTTGTTTTGTGAATCGAAAAGGAAATCGCCATGAGTTATTGGTACTGTTATTCATTGCATATCTTGTGAACAACCAATATGTGTGATTAGTATAACCGCTCATGACTTGTTTTGTGTTCTTGGTAAAACTATTCACGAAGGCCTGACTTATGTATTGGTATGACTTTTATTAGTGAAACCGATCTTAAGTAATCACCTAAGATGGTATGATCGAGTTTGTGATTTTGTGTAAGACCGACTCTGGGTAAAGGGGAACCGGTCCTAGTAAGAGGTGCAACACATCACAAAGGGGAATCGATCCTTGTATGAGGTGCAACATGTTTTAGCAGAAAGGGGAACCGATCCTATGAACATGTGCAACACATTCAAGTTAGATACCATATATATGTGGAGAACCGATCCTAGTACCTAGTCAACCGAATTTTGGGAAGCCACTGTGACTATGCACAGTACTCACATGGAGGTAGAACCGAAACTTGTTTTGGCAGAACCGTTAAACCCATGATTGGTGATTGAGTGTTCTTGATCAATCACATAGTTCTTGAAAGTCTGATGAACCAATTCTAAACTTGTTTGGAAGTGTGGAAAATCGGTTTCAAGAGTGTAAGTATAAAAGAGGACTTATAGAGTAAGGATGTCGACATACTTTGAACATGTGCAGTAACGCTTATCTTTAATTGTTCAAAGTTATTCCTTAATAGCTAAAGGAAGAAAATCCCAGGATCGAAACATAAATAAGTTAAGAATCTTTTATTTAAGGTTTTTAATTTTATTTTAGGAAAATGAGAATTAGTAATGTGCATTTACTAGTTGAAGATTTTCCAAAGAGATTTTCGGTCATTATTTTGGACAGAGCATTTCCAGGAATTATGGAAACCGAATTTGGAATATATTGCATATCTTGAGAATATTTTCGGTTTTGGAAATTCCTTGTTGTTCAAACTTCCTTGTCTATAAATACTTGAAGTTTGCATTTCTAGAAAACTAATCCTTCGTGACATCAAACTTTCTCGGTTGTGTTGTTACTGGTGAATCCACCTATTCGGAGAGGAGAGTAACCTAATTAGGTGAAAGCTCTTACGGCCGCTCAGTTTAAAGTATTCTTTGGGATTAAGAAGCTCTATTAGTACCGTTGGTGGGAAACTAGATAATTGCGGTTTATCTTGTGTTTTCGATTGATTTGATTGACTAACGGTGGTTGAACTTTGATTGCACCTAGTTTGTTTATGCTTGATAATCTTCTCTTCTGATATAAGATTCACTCAAACTAGATCGAAGTTTCGACTGGGATCTTTAGACTTTTTGTAGATCTAAAGACGTCTTATGATAATCCATTTTTAATAGACTCCGTTCTGTGCGTGATTGATCACAAGAGATTGAAGTTGTTGTGTGCAGGAGTTTATTGAAGATCTAAGAAGATTTGAAGACAAAGAAGATATTGAAGATTTCTGATTTGGGGTTCATAATCTTTGGTACTTATTTCGGTATAGAGTATCCAACTTTAATCGGTTTATCCTTGTGGTAGATTAGATTGATTAGTTGTGTAGATCGGCATCAATACAATTATTTGTGATTAAAAGTATTGATTGCAAAATCTTAACAATTACCTTTGGTAGTTGATCATAAGATAGATCTAAGAACATGATGAAGGAGTTTATTGAGAGAAACATAAGAGCCTTTGTCGAACTCACATCACTTGGTTGAAGAGAGTTGCTACCAAACAGATTTGTTGTTCCTTTACTATTTGGAATACGAACCAAAGGAATTGTTCCAAGTACGTGACTTATTCATAAGTTGGAGGCGTGGGAATACAGACGGAACTAGGTGAACTATAGGTTTAGTTGCTTGGTATCAACTATACGAAGTTGGTTTAATTTTGTGTAGCGGCTTAATCCTGAGAGTATTCAATTCTGGACAAGGTCCCGGGGTTTTTCTGCATTTGCGGTTTCCTCGTTATCAAAATCTTGTTGTGTCATTTACTTTTATTTTCCGTAATTACAATTATTTGTTATTATAATTTAAAGTAAATTACACAAACGTTAATTCCTATTTACTTGATAGTAATCCTATTGTGTTTGGTTAAGTCCGAACCTCTTATCAAGTAAACATACTTCGTTGTTGTATTGTCTCGATCTCGTATCCATAGATGATCACACGAAGTGTGAACCGATTAGTTGCATTGTTTCGACTCAGTCCATAGACAATCACTTTCGGAGAAATGACTTATAGGTAGGAAAAGTTTTAGCTTGAGGTATATTTGGGTACCCTCGCCTTTTCACATGGTTAGATTCTGAATCCATCTTCTCAGTACTTGATAGCTTTACCTTAGATTTGTTCAGCAGACTGGTTTGTGCAGTTCCTTGAATCTCAGGTTTTCTCAACAATTTTCTTTTTTTCCAATTGTAGCAAAGTGTACCTGCGGTCAGACGAGAATGCATTAGCCTTGAGATAGATTTTAATTATCCTTTGCAGAATTTTAAGAACTTCATAGATTTGTTAAGAGATATAAAGAATATAAATAAAAGACAACTTTCAATGGATGTTAGCTTTTGAACCAACACAGTACAACACTGCAGCTAGAAAAAAATTCAGCTCAATCAAAAATTAGAATCCAACAATAAACCAACAATGAAGAAGGTTAACAATTAAAATGAAAGTTGCACTACCAGTTTCAATTTCCAGAAGATTTTAAACAATGAAAAAAACTAAATTAAGTTTTAGTTTAAAATCAACAGGGACATGCAAAATTAAGTAAAAGCAAGAGAATAAGCTTCAATTAAATAATAACAACTAGGAAGTAATCAAATTAAAATAAATATTAGGGATTAGAATGAGTCTAATTGAGTCTTGAGAGTCCCATCTATATGTTGCATCCGATGGTTGTTGATGATAAGGAGGTCACAAGGATCTTAGAAAACTTAGATTCAAAGATAAAGAGCCTTGAAATCTAGGAATCTTTGAAAACGGGTTTCTGAATCTTAGAAAATTTAGTATTTATGGAATTAGATGACTTGTGTCTTAAGAACTTGAAAGGGTGTCTGTAACTTGGTGTCTTTGAAGAGTCTCTAACTTAGTGTCTTTGAAGTGTTTGTAACTTGGTGTCTTCGGATCTTGAAAAGAGTCTTTGAATCTTGGTGATAATAAACTTGATGATTAACTTGTGGTTCTAGATTTGATTAGATATTGGATCAGTAACCATGTGAGGGTATTAATGGTGGTTAACCACAGTCATCTCCCTCGCCGACGGTGGTTACTGGCTAGATTTCGATGGTTAACGAAAAAAGAATGGTGGTTTTAGGGGCGGCGTGAAAATCGCCCAGAGAGAGAAAGAAACCAAGTTAGACTTAGTCAAGTGTGTTAGACTTAATCAAGTATCCGTACGTTATACGGACTCATTTCTTACATTTAATCTTAGCCACATGATTCAGGTGTTAATTACAGTTGTTATCATGTAACTGTGTTTATTACAGCATGTCGGTTACCTCCTGTAACCTTTTCTATTTTCGTTGAGTCTGTGAGTCTATATAAGACTCCGTCCTGTATTCTTGTTAGTTAAAATTCTCTAATACATTAGTTCAAACTTCTCACATGGTATCAGATACCAAAGGGAATTTCAACTTCCTCTGATCCTGAAACCTTTACCTAATCTTCAAACTATCACCATTAAACCTGTAAGTTAACCTAAAAATGGTGAGAACAACTCAAACCACCATTTCTTTTTCTTTCGTTGTCGACAACAACAACAATAACCTTTCAAATAAAAATCTATTTCCACCATTATTCTCTTCTCAACACCTACAACAACACCAATTTTTATCTTCTTCATCACAACAACCACCGAAACCACCTTCTACACACCGACCTCCACCGCCTTTCTCTTCTCAACCACCACAACCACCACCGTCAACACAACAATCTTTACCTTCTTCATCACAACAACCACCAACACCACCTTCTACACACTAACCTTCACCGCCTTTTTATTCTCAACCACCACAACCACCACCGTTTATTGCTACTCCACAACAATCTCTCAAACATACTTCCATATAATTTTCCATCGTATACCTCACCTCAACCACATCAAACTACTAATTTTCCATTTCAACAAAAACAGCCAAACTTCTACAATCCGTTTGTTTTCAAAGTCGATTTACAATTCCTTTTTCAAAATATCTCCAATTTCGTTTATGAAAAGTTAGATGGATCAAATTACTTAGTTTGGAAAGATCAGATCTCTTTCATTCTTATTTGTACAAACCTTTATGGTTTTGTCGATAGATATGTTCATCCTGAGTTACCTATTGTGGTGATTAACAACATACATCTACCTAATCCAAACTATCTGGAATGGTTGCAGATTGACAAATTCGTTGGATCTTGTATCAATGCAACTGGTGATCGATCTTTCTCTTCTGAACTACTTGGTAAACAAACAACAAGGGAAAAGTGGTTGCATCTGGCTAAACTATTCAGTGATCAATTTCTTGCTAGGAAGTCAATGTGCGATCTCAGCTTCATTCTATCAAGAAAGGATCTTTAACAATTTATGAATTTCTTCATCAGATTAAAACAATTGCTGTCTCGCTTGCAGAAATCGGTGAACCAGTTCAAGATTCTGATCTGGTAATATACACTCTTAATGGTCCTGGTAAAGAATTTATTCACTTTGTGGTTAGTGTCCAAAATAGGGAACCTCCATTGTCCTTCTCTGAGCTTCGATCTCGTCTTATAAGTCATGAACAATTTTTGAAGGAACAAGATTCAGATTCATATTCTTCACTAATCACAAATCCCACAAATTATGCATTCTTTGTTAAAATACAATCTTCATCTCATACTTCTACCACATATTTTCGAAAACCTATGCCTTCATATCCACATATGTTAGCACCATTATCTTCATCTGCTCCAGCTAATCATCTTTCATATCCACTTGGTTTTAGAAAAACTGCTTTTAATCCTTCACAGAAGCAAGTTATTGATTATGGAGATATACCATGTCATATATGTCACAAGGATGGTCATTGGGAAAATCGTTGCAGATTTCGCTATTTTGCTTCTAGAAATAGTGTTGCACCACCACAGAGAGCATTTCTTGGTCTTGATATCAATGCAGGAAGTAATTATACTTCTCCTTGGAGTTCACAAGAGTTTTATTTTAATGCTCAGTTTCCATCTGACACTGCTTATGAAAGTGGAGGTTATTGGAGTTATAGTAACTCAGGACCAATTTGGATTCCTGACTCAGGAGCATCTAGCCATATGACCAATGATGCATCAATTCTACAGAATCCTACTCCTCATTCTGGCCCATAACAAGTCATGGTTGGTGATGGTAAGTTAATTCCCATCTCATTAACAGGTTCTACTACATTATCTACTTCATCCAACCATTTTAATCTGCACAAAGTTCTTTATGTTCCTCATTTGCAACACAATTTAATGTATGTGGCTCAGTTTACTAAGGAAAATAATTGTGTGTTTCTGTTCTATCCTTGGGGTATGAAATAAAGTCATTGAAGAGCAATCTTATTCTTGCTAGAGGGAGGATGAATGATGGACTCTATCCAATACTATCTGGTCACTCTAATTCACACAATGCTGCTTCATATTCATCTGCTGCTTCACTTCATAGTACTGCTTTCTCAACTTTGGTAGCCTCTTCTTCTCTATGGCATTCAAGGCTAGGCCATCATGCACAGAAGATTCTTCATAAACTTGATATGGATACTGACATCAAGATATCAGCAAAATGTACTTCTTCTGTCTATGAGTCATGTCAGTTAGCTAAAAATAAATGTCCCCCTTTTCATGCTATTGGTAGTATTTCTAGTTTACCTTTTATGTTAGTTCACTGTGATATTTGGGGCCCTGCCCCTATACAATCTCATTTGGGATACAAGTACTATATTTTTTTTATTGATGATTGTACAAATTTTCATGGATTTATCCAATGAAGCATAAATCAGACAGTGTTCATTGCTTTAAGCTGTTCAAGTCTCTTGTTGAGAATCTTTTTGATGTCAAGATAAAACATTTTCAGTGTGATGGTGCTCTTGAGCTTATCAAAGGTCCTTTCAGAGAATTACTTGACTCAAGTGGTATTGCTTTGAGAATTTCATGTCCTCATCTTCATCAACAAAATGGTTCAGCAGAAAGAAAACATAGACATGTCACAGAAATGGGAAATACTTTATCTTTTCATGCTTCTCTTCCTAAGAAGTTCTGGTTTGACTCCTTCTTAGCAGATGTTTTTCTTGTAAATAGACTTCTAAGTAAGCTTCTTGCCAACAAGTCTCCTTATGAAGTTTTATATAAATCTAAGCCAGATTATTCACTTCTTAGAGTGTATGGGTGTTTATGTTATCCAAACCTAGTAGCTTATAGGAAATATAAGCTTAGTCCAAAATCAGCCTCTTGTGTATTTTTGGGATATAGTATTCATGACAAGGGCTACATATGTATGGATTTACATACTCACAGGATATATGTTACTACTCATGTAGTATTTGATGAAGCTAAGTTTCCTTTTGCTACTTCTACCGAGGTGCCCACTCCTCCTATATCAGTGGTACCGGCTTCTACTTCACTACTGCCAGTACCTCAAGATTCTGCATCAGTACCTCAAGATTCTGTATCAGCTACTGAAGTGTCTACTTCACCATTGTTAGTTCCTTCTTCTACAATACAACCTACTTCTGGTATTCATACAAGGTCAAAATAAGGTATTCATGTTCCTAAGACTCTCTCTAAAGAGTTTGTAGCAAATAGTACATTGAAACATCCTATTCCTGTTGCACTTGCTACTTACTTCAACCACCTCCTGAACCCAAAACCTTTAAGGAAGCAAGTAAGTTACCAGTTTAGGTTAATGCTATGAAGAATGAATATACTGCTCTCCATGAAAATGATACTTTTATTCATGTTCCATATCATCCTTCCATGAATGTACTTGGCTGTAAATGGGTATATAAAACTAAACTACATGATGATGATACCATAGATAAGAATAAAGCTAGATTAGTTGCCAAGGGCTATCACCAAGTGGATGGTATTGATTTTGATGAGACTTTTAAAGCTGTTGTTAAAGCTACTACCATTAGATGTGTATTGAGTTTAGCTATTTCAAACAAGTGGAGTATGAGACAATTGGATGTAAGAAATGCATTCTTGCATGGAAATTTAAAAGAAAAAGTTTATATGGAACAACCTCATGGGTTTGTTGATCCAGATCATCCTACTCATGTATGTGAGCTTAAAAAATCCTTGTATGGACTTAAGCAGGCTCATAGAGCCTGGTATGAGAGATTTAGTGGATATCTTCTTAAATGTGGCTTCAAAAACTCTAGTTGTGACAGTTCCATGTTCATTTATCACAAGAATTCTGAGAGGATGATTCTCCTAGTCTATGTTGATGATATTATTCTTGTTGGGACTTTTGATTTTCTCCTTACTTCTTTTATTACATCTTTGAAGTCAGAGTTTGCAATGAAAGATCTTGGCCCTCTACATTATTTTTTGGGTATTGAATCTACTTTTCATTCCTCAGCTAACAAGATGCTTCTTACTCAAAATAAATATTCCATGGATTTGATCAAAAAGCATGATATGCTTGGTTGTAAACCATGTAAAACTCCAGTTGGCTCTGGTCCAAGGGTTTTTGCTTATGATGGTACTCTTTTGCCAGAAGCTTAGTGGGTGGTCTTCAGTACTTGACCCTTACTAGGCCTGATATTAGTTTTGCAGTTAACTATGTGAGCCAATTTATGCACATGCCTACTGATATTCATTTGCAGCTTGCTAAACGAATTCTGAGATATATTAAAGGTTCTTTGGGTCAAAGTATTTCTTTACAAGATGGTGATTGTTCCAATT
This sequence comes from Papaver armeniacum, assembly GCA_023531295.1. Lineage (NCBI taxonomy): Eukaryota > Viridiplantae > Streptophyta > Magnoliopsida > Ranunculales > Papaveraceae > Papaver > Papaver armeniacum. Next base: position 150,940 of record JAJJWW010004645.1, read on the forward strand.
TAACTGCTTACTGTGATAGTAACTGGGCTGGTGATGTGGTTTTAATTTGTAGAAAAAGTGGTAAGAAAAGTATCGTTCACTCAGACTTGTGAAGATTTGTTTTAAACTTAAATAGAAAATCACGATGAAGTTGTTATCAATATTATAAAAACACTGAGACTCAGGATTCCACCATTAACCAATTATTAGTGATTCAATCTAATTAATATCATGCAATTTTTTTCCGTTTAAAGTGATTCTAATATTCCAAAGTAGATTTTCAAAGTAACAATTGTATATCCGAAGCATAGAACATCAAGAACTCTAGGTTAAGCATGCTCTATCAAAAGACATCACAACTATTCAATTATAATCCTTAAAACTATTTTTATTCAAGGCACAAAATCATATAAGAAATTGCAAAACTAATTAAAAATAGAAATTACCACATAATAATTGGAAAATGGCTTCCTTCATCGCCTTAGCTAGGGGGTTTAGCTCCTCATATTAATCACTTGCTCAAAGTATTGGTTCATAGCTCAAAAGTTGATTAAAAGAGAGAAAACGTATAAAGCAGCGAGTTTGTAACAATTATAATTGTTACAAAACCCACTGTTACAAAAGCTAACGTTACAGTCTTACAGAGAAACCTCACAAAATTAAATTGTTGCAGAACTGTTGGAAATATGAAAGCAAAGGTGACGGTTCCTGGTCATCTTCTTCTTCTTTGCTGGTGATGAAACTCGTTTCTGCAACTTTCGTTCTTGCTCTGCAACTACCCCAAACTATCTAAAAGTCTCGACCCCCTGCTCGACCTCCCAGCTGCCTATATATATGCGTCTAGAGCGATTAAAACTCGAAGAAATTATTGGTTTTTCTTCCTTTTGCTTCCTCCAAAAGTTACGGCCTTTCTCTTATTATCTCCACCTTCTCATGCGGCTTCTTGGGTTGTATAAGCTCTTTCCTCAGATAAGAAGAAATCCTACGCAATTTATCTTCTCCCAGACCCCAAGTTATTTCCAAAAATGTAGCTAGAACCCGATATACTTTCACTTTCCCTGATTCACCGAGATATGCATGGAAACTACTTTTTTTCTTCGCATCTAAATCATATACCATCCCTGTTTTACCGAACCAGGCCCAAAGCAATCCATGTCAACTAAAAACCCGAGAAAATATCGTCAAACTCGATCCTGGAAGTTATGCAGAAGTTCGCAGGTGGAAATATTTTTTTCCGCCTCTGTTTTCATGAAACTCGAAGTTACTTCCTCTTTTATCAAATCAGACTGAACTAGCAACCCTGTATCGATATAACATGCCCAATCCAAGCTAGTTCCGTGAGAAAATCCGAGTAAAACTCGTCAGAAATCTTCCCAGAAGAGTACGCAGGTGTTGAGTCCTTTTTCCCGCCAAAATCAAGTTCAAAAGAGGAAGAACTGGGATGCCTCCTAACCATCTGCGAGTGCTGATAGAAATGGGGTGGAATAGCAAATCTGGGGTGTGAATAGAAGGTGGTCACCCCTTAGTAATTTGGTTACCCCTTATCCAAAATGAGAGTCTGAATAGTAGGTGTCCTCCGGGTGCAACTTTTCGAGCCGATTTTTCCAAAAACGTTTATTTCCCAAAAATACCTACAAACACATAAAACACCATAATAAATACGAAATCGAGTGCCAACAATATATAGTATTAAGATCAAATTAGACACAAAAATGTGTCTATCAAATACCCCCAAACTTATTATTTGCTAGTCCTCGAGCAAAACTGAAATAAATAAAATCCTAACTCACTGTCGCAGGCATCGTCGGTTGCATTTAGCGAATGCAACAAGCCTTTAAACCCCTAGGTGGCCCTAGTGGCCGAGTTATAGTCTCGGGAGGGCTTACCAGAGATATACCCACAAAACCTTTACTCCAGACCCTAGCTATCTACGCAGAACCTTGGAAGGCACTAAAGAATCTCCTTGGTTGGCATACTTATTGACTACAGGAGGAAGTAACCTGATGCGAAATTCCAATTGTTGTACACGAGTTTGCACTCAAGCATACTAAAATTCATATATAAGTGACATAGCTCTACTCAGATAGTTTCTGGACATCATAACCGGAGTCAACCAATCACATGGATAGATTAAGAAGATGGATGTAGAGAAAAACGTAGATGGTTTTGATGTTGACTAAGTTGAACGGTGTTTCCCATATCTGTCTGAAGGACACTGCCAAAATAAACCTATCCTAATGGACTGAGATACTGGTATTGACTAATATCAACACACATGCATATACAAGGGAACCAGTGGTCGATAATCCTAACTCTAGGTCAACAAAACTGGCATATACAAGGGTACCAGTGGTCGACTTTATTGAATTTATTCCGGTTGGTCTGATGGTCAGGTCTCATATTTTTTTATTATTATTTCTCATTTTTCTCATTTTTTTTTTAATTTTTTTTTTTGTATCTCGGTCACTCTATTTCACCCTAGCAGTGGTAACAACTTGATTCGTGTGCCCCACCAAATCACTTAGAAACATATTTAAAAGAAAAGAAAATAAAAACAGAAGGTGAAAAGGATTCAACGAGATATGGCGAAACTACCATGTTTTTTTTTCTAACACCTGAGCTCTGTGCTTTTATGAATAGACTCTTTAGATGTTTCCATCTAATCAGATTGGTTCCTCAACTCCTACAACCAAAATGCTTCCATCCACTTAGATTGGTTAGTGCCATCCTTAATAAGCATAAATTTCTAGGCTCTGGAGTTTATTTATTGCAACTAAAAAGTTTTTCCCATACCCCCAAACTTAAATCTAACATTGTCCTCAATGTTCTAAAGATAAAATTAAAGCATGAACAAGGAGAAACTGTTACCATTTGAAGCAAAAGAGTTAAGGAAAGATATTACCGTATTGCATGAGCATGGGTTACCTCCCAAGAAGTGCTAAGTTTAAAGTCTTCAGCCCGACAAAGAAAGGATTAGTCACCTTATAAAATCATAAAGTAATAGCCGAAATATATGTGGGTCATCAAAACCAAATAAAGCTATCACAAGTAAAAGGAATCTGCAACATGCCAAGAAAATTAACAAATAAAGAACACCCATGTCTAGTTTCCTGTTTAAGAAAACTACATCTAGCTGTGGTTCAGGTTCAGGCTCTATGAAAGGGTCTAAATAAATTTCTTTAGGCTTGTGTTCCTCATAAGTAAGATCCGAAAGATCAGGTTCTAAGGTCTGGAAAAATTTAAAAGCACATAATAATAACATGAATAATTGAGGATCCTCTAAGTCAACCAGTTTTGACTCACACAGTTGACCACAATGAAAGTGGTGGTCATTCTTAAGCAAATATGTCATTTCTATTTTCCTAAAATAATTAGGTTTAGTCTCAGAACTTAATAACTGACACATTTGGAATTTAAACATTCCTACAATTGGAAGAAAAAATTTTGGTGGGAAAACAAAATCAATCTGGGTATCACATCCTGGGTAAACCACATCAACCAGAGGATGAGTTTCTAATAATTGAACTTCCTTATGGACATCACTAGGTTCAGGAAAACGTGTATGAAGAGAATCTTTTAAAATGGTTGAGGCACATATGTCAAGTCCCAAGTGAGGGATCTCTGTAAGAGCTAAAGGTAAGGCACAAGGAGAATGCTAATCACCCCCAAACTTAGAGTTTTTGGTGTCTCTAGATAGACTAGCTACAATTTCCCTAATTTCTAGATCATCAGAATCCTGAAAATGGTCAATTGCTTCGTGTAGATTATACTCAGGTGATGCATCCTCACTCATATTTAAAAGCTCTACGAGTTCATCTTTTTCGTCTAAGACTATTGTTTTTAAATCGTTAGACTCTAAAATAATATTTTCAGAATAAACTCGTTCCTCTAAATCATTATCGGCTTCGTAACTAGGAAATTCTACATCGTCTAAAACGGAGATACTTCTAGTCAAATCCTCGTCCTTTTGAATAGGTGAGTAATTATTAAAATTATTTGGATTTGAACTATAAATAACATGATCATTATAAATCTCAGTTGGAGTAACAAATTCCTGTTCACTATGCCCACATATTTCAAATTCTTCATCAACATTATCCTCATCATAATCATCATTATAATAGCATGAAAATGGTTGAACCTCATTTAAAGTAGTGTTACCAATTCTATCCTCGTCTTCTTGATTATGTGAGAAACTATCCTCATTTTCAAGGGTACTATTGGAAACACTATATTGAAAATTAAGACTATCTTGAGCCAATTTTTCCATAATCCTATTTGTATTCTTTGTAAATTGCTTAAGAGACTCTTCTAGAGACATCCTAGTTGACTGCTCTGGGGACTCGTCTGAAATATTAAAGATTTCCTTCATAAATAAGGAATGATTCTTGAAAGCCTCTTCTAGAGAAATAGAAGGATTGTTTTGCTCATATGAATGATGGGGGTGCGAATAGTAATTGGGCTCACCATGGTATGAACCATAACCTTGAAAAGTTTGATGTTCCCAACCACTATTCACACTATGGTCAAAGTAATGTCCATTTTGAAAATCAGTCGGATATTCGTTGTATTGGCTATTGTAATACTAGTTCGACATTCTATTGCGGGGTGTGAGTTGTCACACAAAATAAAACCCACTGACAGGGGATTCGTGGGTGGATAGAGTCTTACCTCACATACCAGACGGGCAATGAACCGTTGAAGTCGACTCAGGCCACCGACTCCGATGTCAGTGTACGAACCCGAGGGGCCGAGACAGTATCGTAACTGTCGTCCTTCCCTGCAAACAATTTATATTTAATTTTTAACCCTTCCTTAGGGTTTAAAAATAGTAATGTCCAATGTCCCAAAAATAAAGTCCAAAAAGTGTCCAAAAATAAAAAGAAAATTACAACAATTAAATCCTATTTACAGTTTCTAAATATAAAATAAAAATGAAATAATTATATACAAAATCTTATTCTTCACTCTTTTTGGATTCCTCTTTTCCTTCCTTCTTTGGCTTCGCTTTTCTTTTCGGCACTTTGTCTCTTTTTCTTTAGCTCAGCTCCAAATCTAAAAACAAACAAGAAATACCAAAACGCGTAAAAAAGAACAAAAATTATTAAAAAAAAACCAAAAAAAAAAAATCTATAAACAAGTCCGCGTCGGCGGCGCCAAAATTGATGTGGTTTTAATTTGTAGAAAAAGTGGTAAGAAAAGTATCGTTCACTCAGACTTGTGAAGATTCGTTTTAGACTTAAATAGAAAATCATGATGAAGTTGTTATCAAGATTATAAAAACACTGAGACTCAGGATTCCACCATTAACCAATTATTAGTGATTCAATCTAATTAATATCATGCAATTCTTTTCTGTTTAAAGTGATTCTAATATTGCAAAAGTAGATTTTCAAAGTAACAATTGTATATCTGAAGCATTGAACATCAAGAACTCTAGGTTAAGCATGCTCTATCAAAAGACATCACAACTATTCAATTATAATCCTTAAAACTATTTTTATTCAAGGCACAAAATCATATCAGAAATTGCAAAAATCATTAAAAATAGAAATTACCACATAATAATGGGAAAAATGGCTTCCTTCATCGCCTCATCTAGGGGGTTTAGCTCCTCATATTAATCACTTGCTCAAAGTATTGGTTCATAGCTCAAAAGTTGATTAAAAGAGAGAAAACGTATAAAGCAGCGAGTTTGTAACAATTATAATTGTTACAAAACCCACTATTACAGAAGCTAATGTTACAGTCTTACGGAGAAACCTCACAAAATTAAATTGTTGCAGAACTGTTGGAAATATGAAAGCAAAGGTGACTGTTCCTGGTCGTCTTCTTCTTCTTTGTTGGTGATGGAACTCGTTTCTGCAACTTTCGTTCTTGCTCTGCAACTACCCCAAACTATCTAAAAGTCTCGACCCCCTGCTCGACCTCCCAGCTGCCTATATATATGCCTCCAGAGTGATTAAAACTCGAAGAAATTCTTGGTTTTTCTTCCTTTTGCTTCCTCCAAAAGTTACGGCCTTTCTCTTATTATCTCCACCTTCTCATGCGACTTCTTGGGTTGTATAAGCTTTTTCCTCAGATAAGAAGCAATACTACGCAATTTATCTTCTCCTAGGCCCCAAGTTATTTCCAAAAATGTAGCTAGAACTCGATATACTTTCATTTTTCCTGATTCACCGAGATATGCATGGAAACTAGTTTTTTTCTTCGCATCTAAATCATATATCATCCATGTTTTACCGAACTAGGCCCAAAGCAATCCATGTCAACTAAAAACCCGAGAAAATATCGTCAAACTCGATCCTGGAAGTTATGCAGAAGTTCTCAGGTGGAAATATTTTTTTCCGCCTCTGTTTTCATGAAACTCGAAGTTACTTCGTCTTTTATCAAATCGGACTGAACTAGCAACCCTGTATCGATATAACAGGCCCAATCCAAGCTAGTTCCGTGAGAAATCCGAGTAAAACTCGTCAGAAATCTTCCCAGAAGAGTACGCAGGTGTTGAGTCCTTTTTCCCGCCAAAATCAAGTTCAAAAGAGGAAGAACTGGGATGCCTCCTAACCATCTGCGGGTGCTGATAGCAATGGGGTGGAATTGCAAATCTGGGGTGTGAATAGAAGGTGGTCGCCCCTTAGTAATTTGGTTACCCTTTATCCAAAATGAGAGTCCGAATAGTAGGTGTCCTCCGGGTGCAACTTTTCGAGCTGATTTCTCCAAAAACGTTTATTTCCCAAAAATACCTACAAACACATAAAACACCATAATAAATACGAAATCGAGTGCCAACAATATATAATATTGAGATCAAATCAGACACAAAAATGTGTCTATCAGCTGGGTGTCCTGATACACGCAAGTCTACATCAGGATATTGTATTTTTGTAGGTAGCAACTTGGTTTCCTGGTCTTCAAAGAAAAAACGCACCATCTCTCGTTCTTCCACAGAAGCTGAGTACAAAGGCTTTGCAAATGCAGCTGCTGAAATTTTGTGGCTTTCCTACTTATTTAAGGAGTTATCTGTCTACTTATCTCTCCCTTGTCGTTTATACTGTGACAATCTTGGTGCAGACAGTTTAACTAAAAATCCAATCTTTCATCCTCGCAAAAAATATATTGAAGTAGATTATCATATGATTCGTGATCTAGTTGGTTCTGGTTTTTTGAAAGTTTCATATGTTCAAACTCTCAGTCAGATTGCAGATCTGTTTACCAAAGGTTTGTCTAAGTCTCAATTTTGCTTATTGAAGGAAAAAATGATGCATGTTGTACGTGCATCTGTTGAGTGGGGGATGTTAGACTTAGTCAAGTATACGTACGTTGTACGGACTCATTTCTTACAGTTAATCTTAGCCACGGGATTCGAGTGTTAATTACAGCTTTTATCGTGTAACTGTGTTTATTACAGTATGTCGGTCACCTCCTGTAACTTTTTCTATTTCTGTTGAGTCTGTGAGTCTATATAAGACTCAGTCCTGTATTCTTGTTAGTTAAAATTCTCTAATACATTAGTTCACACTTCTCAGAACGTGGGAATGGTTTATTTTATAACATCAATTGAGTGTGTTTGATACTCCACCTTGGTGTCTAGTTAATGTGTTTTACGTGAATAACACACCACTTTTTCTCAATGGAAACACGTTGCACACTCTAGTTTCGTAGAAACTAAGTGTTTTTGTAGTCAAATTTGTTTGCGATCTCTTTGTGGGTGATCAAATTCCCTAACACGGTCTAGAGGCAAGGGGATCCAAACCCCCGCCTACCTTTATATAATATATGCATTGAAACTTTATATTGTTACCTGCTTCATATGGAGAAGTCTGATCTTATACGCGGTGTAATTAAAGATATCAAATTTTACTCCTCTAATTAGCCAGTTGCTTTTTGTTGACGATAGCGTAATAATAACTACCAAGGCCAATATTCTGAAGTTTAACAATACTGAGACTCCCTGTAATGATTGTTGTGCAGCAACAACTGGTCAATTATCATTACTCATTAGCCGGGCATTTTGTCTATCGGAAACATACATCAAATAACATGCTAAAATACTTTCATATGACAGATCATGTGGGGGAGAAATATTTTGGGGCTTCGACGGCAATTTTGAAACTAAACTCCAACTTATCTTTCTATGTTCACCTCAAAACAAAAGTTAGTGCTTGGCTTTTCTGTCCTTGTCTCAAGCAGATCGGGAAAATGATTTACATCCCGTGGGCCCAATCCCGCGGGTTGTACTGACATGACACAAGGGGGTGGGACCCACACTAAAACCCACCCCCTACTAAACCGCCGAGTAACAAAGTCTCCACTCCCTTTCTCTCTTGCGGTACAACCCACGGGATTGGGCCCGCGGGATGTGCATCACTTCCGAGCAGATCGCCCAACAATTGTGAAAAATATGGGGCATGTGATTTCTTCGTACCGGATGCTTGAGGCCAAGCACTATGTTGTGTTTTTTCCCTTCTTTATCTCGTAAATGTGGGAAAATTTTGAGAAACCCATCTATTATGGTCTCCCATAAATATGCCTTTAAAATAGGGATATATCCCTTCCCTACAATTAAAAGTGGATCAGATCTGATCCACGTAGTAGAGGCGGGAAATCTGCTTTACGGAAACTGAGTATCCGTTTTCCAGTTGAAACGGATTTTCAATGTCCGTGACTTTTTACATGGTAACTGAGTATTTGTTTTCTAAAAAAATTTGTTTGACCTTTTTTCGTTTACACTTCTGTCACACGCGATTCTAATCATCTATCATTCACAACGGTTCTATCTTCTCCACCGTCGGATCTCAACGGTTATTTTCAAAACTTATCAAAAATCCTCTATAAATATAACTCTAATTATCTATTCAAATCACTCCAAATCCTCTTCTTACACCTTGTTTTTTCCACTCAAATCTCTCAAATTTGAGTTTTTTTATTTTTTATTTGTTTTGCTCATCACAATGTCGTAAACTCAAAAGGAAAGAAACAAGCATAGAACGATGCAGTTGCGGGAAATCCCACAACTACACCCGTTGTAATGATAATAACACAAAGCTTAAGTCATATGTATCAACTCAAACATTAATTATATTATTCACTACTTTGACGCTACTATGATCTTCACAAACACTTTGTATTGAATATATGGAGTTCTTACAATAATCACAAGATGAACTTGTACACAACAATGGAGAAATATGAGATGAATGAGAAGTTCCAATAGTTTTCTCTTAGTTATCTAGATGATTTCCTTAGTACTTCTCTCCCAACTAATCTCTCTCCCTCTCTCTATCATTTCTTACCCCTTATATAGGCAAATATATCAGTAGAAGACAACTATGGTTCACATGCAAAATCTCTGTTGACTGATCTTATTTCAGTTTGTCTTATTCGCCAGGCTTTGGGAAGATGTCGTTGTCCTTCGCGCCATTGGCTATGTCTTTCGCACAGCTCCTTTTGAACCAATCTTCGTTCTGTCTTCATCGCGTAATTGCTTCCTCACACTCTTTCTTAATTGTCGTGCTTCTATTCTTCGCATTGATCTTTGATTATCGTAATAGCTTCGTATTTGGGGTTGTTTTATCTAGGGCGAAGTTAAGTTATGTATTGTGCGATATTTCGCCCATACATTTTGCCTCTTCTCGTGTTGTTCTTCTGCAAGTGGAATAATGCGAGAATCTCAGCTTCGCATTTGTGACTTTTTGCCTTTTTTTTGCCCGACATTTCTCCGGCTTTTCCGTAACTTCACCTTTTCTCGATTGACACATCAAGGTTTCAATTCTTGACCGGTTACTGCTTCAGCCGGTTTTCCTATTTCAATAAATACTTTTGAAGAGAGGGATTCATCTTCTTCACCTTATTTCTTCCTCTTTGCTTCGACAGAACCTGTTTTCATAAAGTTCATCTATTTGAAAGATTTACCGCTATGTCGAGCCAATCCACTATCCCTTCTTCTAATGAATCATCTCCTCAGTAAGTATCTGTATTTTTCTTGAGTTTTTATAAAGACCCTCAAGCTCGTCAACGTTATTTGACCGGTCTAGTGATAATCAAGAGACGATTTAGCCGATAATGACTCGATTAGTTAATATAGATTTTAATTAATTGGAATTAATCTAACAACGATCTAGATACGATACTAGTATCGTTAGAGAGGTCTCGAAAAGTTACGCAAAATGGACTACTCGAACGTGTCATTCGGATAACAGACGAAAAAAAAATCATCACATTTGTTTGAAGGGCAAAATAGTCATTTTACAGTTAACCGACTTGGCAACCCTTATCTTTTGGTCGGTTGCATTTAGCAATCCCGGTCGGCCTTATCTCTAGCCAAATCTAGAAGATAAACTCTCGTTTCTTTTCTCTTTCTCTTCATTCTTCTTCTCCTTTTCTCTTCCTTCTTCTGCTTCTCCCATGTTCTTCGCCTGCTGATGTTTGTGAGTTTTAAATAAAGATTGAGAAGTGAATCGAGACGTTTATGGATGAAGAAGAGAAGGGTTGAAGTTAAATCAATGAAGTAAAGCTTCTGTAACGATGAATCAAAGAAGTTAGGGCTTCTCAGAGAATTGAATTAAATTTCGAATTAGTGATGAATAAGAAGAATTAAAGATTGGGTTTAGATGATTGAGGAAGGGTTGAAGTTAATTAGAGGTTATGGAGTTGTTCATGAATAATTGTAGAATTAGGGTTTCTGCCATTATCGAATCTTTTATAGTTTTAGAAGAGGGGTTTGATTAAGGATCAGGTTGGAGTTAATTGGATGTTTACGGAGCAGTTCATGAAGAATGAAAGAGTTAGGGTTTCGAATTTTGAAGTTGTTAATGAAGCTAGGGTTTGAGAAGTGGTTCTGAAATTTAAGATAGTTTGAAGTTAACGAATTGAGCTGATGGATGGTGGTTTTGAGATGAATTTCTGATTCAAGTTAAAGTAAGAAGAAACAGCTAAATTCAATTGCTTGAGAGGAATCTTTTAAAGGTAATTGCTCTTCTGAATTAATTGGTGAAGTTATTTAGTTTGATTCATTGAATATATGTAATTGATGATCGAAGTAAAGTCTTAGTTGGGTATGGAATGAAGTTGGTTGTTATTTTGAGTTACTGGGAATCGTCTTATGTTAGTGATTTGGGAATTAAGAGTTACACAGGAGGTGAATTGCATGGAGTTGAGGTCTTAGAAAGTTTGGTATGAGTTACAGTTAAGGGTATGAATGATTTGAACTGTTAGATGAATGATAGGAGATTGCAGGTGTGTAGTTTTTTTAGTGGTATTGAATTGGTGGTGCGGAAATTGATGGGATAAGTATGATTGTTGTGTTATGTTATGATGAGGTTTAAAGAGGATTGGATGAAGTTAATCTGGTGATGGAGTCAGTTAATGGATATGGAAATGATATTCCAGATACTTTGTTGATGTGTTTGTTCAGTTGAGCTTAACTGAGTTATTGGGGGTTGGTAATTGTAGTTATAAATTGTATTACAGGGAATTGTTGAATGTTGATCTGAGTTGTAGGTGTGAGGATTTATGGATAAAGATGAACAGAGCTGAGATGTAGTTTGCTGGTAGAAATAGAACTGAAGTTGTAGGTGGTGCAGTTTTGATTAAGTTCAGAGTTTAGTGTCGCAGTCGTTTGAGTTGACTTGGTTGTGAACTGAAATGGTAATTACAGGTTAGGATGTAATTGAGGCTAAGGAAGAGGTCATAGTGGTGAATGCGTTGAGCTGAACTCAGTTGAAGTAGTTTGTGAATTATGTGGAACTCTTGGAGTTTGTATTTGTATAGGCTGAGTTGGGTTGTATGTTTTGAGAATGAATTGAGATTGTGAATGAGGGTTAGATGAAGGTGTTGAATGAATCTTTAAGGGAAAGCTTGTTACTGCTTTTGCAGGTAAACTTAGATTTCAGTTGTATTGAATTATTGAATTCTATTTGAATGAATAGAATGTATAGTGATTGTATAAACTTCTGTTATTGAGTATTAGGCATGTTAGTCATCCTAGTCAGTTTAGCTGACTTAGTGTATCTGACTGAGTTAACTCAGTGACCAAACCTGACCAGACTTGACTCAGTGGAGCTTGATCGATTTGACTCAGTTAACATTTGACCAGAACCTTGACTTGACGTTGACCAAGTTAGACCGAACGTTGACCAGTTAGACCAGGCCTTGTGTAATGGGCTTGTTTAGTGGACTTGGGCTCAGGTTTAGTTTTCCTATTTTGATGGATTGGACCCATGTGGTCTGATTTAGCCTTTGGCTTCTTCTACAAAGTTGTAGATATTCATAAGACATATTTAATGGACTATAGAACCAACCTAATTGAATTAGTAAACCTTAGATATGATAAAGATAGAGAATGAAAAGGTGTAAAGGCATAAATGGGCTTAGAACCATTAGTTAGACTTGTATGTTTCTTGTGTGAGCCATTTTGGCTAGCTTCTTAGACTTCTTGTGTGATTAACAGTTAGTCTATATTAACAACGATCGATTCAAAGGATGAACCAGTGGATCGTGGATCTCGAGGTAGGTGTGGCTTGTCATCAAAAGAGGTGGGAATTTACATTTAGCTCTTTTGTGATTATTGTTGTTTTCTTTTACAAAAGTTTATGTTTATCAAAGTCATGCATTATCTGGTTGTGCTTCCAATGCATTGTTTAGTTTTAAATTCCGAAAGTTCTGTTATTTCTTTTAATCTTTCCATGGTCTGGAAAGGAACTGTAATGTTTGTTTGTCTCTATGAATTGTTTGGGAAATAAGAATTTCCATTTGACTACTTGGAAAATAAGATTTTCCATCTGTGGTATATAGGATAATGTTCCTTCATTTATACTTATTTTCTTTCGAGCTTTTATGCACATGGCTAGGGCGATACACCACAATATTATTATTAGGTGCTGGAATTTGGCATTGAATATTATACATTGTTTGAAGAAGGAGTTAGTTCCATAAACATGATTGTTTATCTCGTGAATTGGTTGTCTTTTAGTGTTTTGGGAAAACATGTATTGTTTTCCAAATCATTTCAGTGATTACTTGAAAGTTAAATGTTATTTCCACTGGGCACCCCTTTTAGGGATGATGTGCTCACCCATTCCCACTTTCAGTTTCAGAGACAGATTAGAGTTGCGCAACGAAAGCTTCAAGGGTTGAGTTCGTTAGTTGGTTATCTTCGACTATGTTTATTATGTTGTATATTCTATTTGTAAACCAAATGTCTATTGTATATGTATCATTTGAGAGGAGTTTTTGTATATATATATATATATATCAGAGCGGGACCAGTTTTTGGGTTAAGTTTTGTAGCAGAATTCTTAATTGAATGCTTAAATATATGATTTAGATTCTTAGTGCCTCTGTATTTAGCTAATCTCTTGGATTAGTCAGCTGCTAGGTTTGGGGGCGCTACAGTTTTTAAGGATTGACTTCGTTTTTTGGGTTTTTCTTATTTCTGTTGTTTCTGCTGTTGTTAGTATTCTTGGTGCTTTGTTTAATTTTAGTATTCCCATACTTAAATATGCTGCTTCAGGCATAATCTATCCAAACCTCCGGTGAATCCCGCTGGTGACCGGAAGAGGGTGACTAAAAAGGATTTTCGGAAACGGAAACTTTCTCCGGGCAAAGAGGGTTCACCTCAAAAGAAGAAGGATTCGCGCAGCAGGGCCCTCGTGCGTGTTGTGAGTCCCCTAACGCTGATACCACTAGCTATTGTCGCACAAGAAAATGGCGAGATGAATGCTAGTCTTTCCCCTAAACCTTTGTCTACTCTTGCTCCTGATCGTGCTCATGAAGTCACCACTGCGACAATTGCTCTTCCCCTGATGTTGTTGTCGCAACGGATGAGCAGGCATCTGGTACTGTTGTGGCCAATGCGGCTGCTAAAGCTTCGCAATGGTCCGGGTTAATCTCTATCGCGCTAGGTATGTCGCCTCCCAAGACTGATTCTGAGTCGTCTGAACTTTCGTAGGCGCGATAAACTTATCGCCATTGAATCAGAGGTAAGTTTTTCTCTTATTGATTTTTAATCCTTTATTTGTTTATCGTGGCTCTGAAGTTTGGGTTTTTGTAGGAATTTCGACGTCGCTTGGTTCAGACTGATGAACTCTGCAAGTCTGAAAAAATCATTGATGATTTCAAAAAGCAGGTGTCTGAGCTATCTGCTGGAGGAAATGATGTTGCTTGGCTTCGTGCGAAGAATTGGGAACTTAAAGTTGAGAAGTTTTCTGTCTTTCGTGCATGTTTTGCTTTTGCGTCGCCCTTCTTGATTTTAAGCCTTTCGTACTTAAGCTTTAAACCGAAAATGTACGTCCAAACGATATGAATTCGAGTTCGCCGTAAAAGATACTAGAGACGAGTGTGTCGCAATGAAGGCTCAGATTACTCAGTTAAAGAATGGTCGTTTGCGCTTATGCGAGCAAGTTGTGTGGCTACAGATTGATAATTCTGGTTGGCGTGCTCAGTCAGATCAACATTGTTCCGTATCTGGTCAACTTGCCAGAGCTCTTGAGGTATCTAATATGGTGAATCATTCCCTTCTTGATGAGAATCAGACATTTTCTGATGACAACCGCGGCTTGAGAGATAATAAGCTTTCTTTTGACGGTGCGTATTATAGGCTTCAACAAGACCGTAGTTTGTTAGAGGAGTCTCTTCGATCACATAAGGGTGTATCTGATGACTTAGCATCGAAGCTGGTAAAATTATCGGGAGAAAGAGATGAAGCTTGTCGGTGTAGAGATAAGGCATTAGAAGATCTGCGGTTACTTCAAGATGTTACCCGTCAGCCTATAGTTTCGCGTGACCTTTGTGTAATTGTTTCACAGAAAGAAGGTAGTCGTGAAGGCTGCCATAATTGCTGCCTCAGTTTTGTATATTTATTTAAGTTGTGTTGTTCTGACTTGTCTTTCTTTTTGAATTTGCAGAGTCGTTCCAACAATAAATTGCCGCGTTGATGCAGAAGTTGGAAGAGTCTATCAAGGCGCGCGATTCTTCTTCTCAGCAATTTTCTATAGTTTCGCGTATGGTGTCTGATCTTACGCAGGAGCGAGATAACTTGCAAAAATCAAAGGAGGAGTTGGAGCAAGAATATCAGTCTTTCGTGGACGGCGCTAGCAGGAAGTATTCGAAGGCGACCCAGCGTCGTGTGAACAAAGAAACTCATATTGCGGTTAATTGGTTTGCGATAAGCATGGACTTCCCCGCAAAAATTATCCTCAAGTTCCAGTCAGCGATGATGAAGAGGATGAAGATGTGAATGTGAACATCTCTGAAGGCGAGCATGTTGACAATGAGGAATCTGGTCCTGTTGATGCTGTCGATTCCGGGATAGAAGAAGACCGTTCTCAGGCTGGCGGTGGCGATATCGTGAGTCAAGAAGCCACTGATGGTGTTGATGTCTCGGAACAAGCTGCTCATTCTATGCCCGAGACTGTTGATTCTTCTTCGGCCATCCCTGATACCATTCCTTCTTAGATTTTTTTTTCCTTTCATTTTCTTTATTTGTGGACATCTTTATCTCGTTCTTGAATCTGGGTGCTCCCAAGCTTGGGGGCGTAGCTTGACTTTGAATACTCCTTGTTTTTCTGTTCTTCAATATTTGGGCAAGTAATTCTAATTCTATCTTTGTTATGTACTTAAAATTCGAAATTCATCTTAGCGTGTTTCTAGGCATCTGACAGAGGAGGTGGAAAGCATATGGATTTTAGTATTCCTATACTTGCCTCTGCTTTCCACCTTCGAAGTACATTAATTTTCTATCATGTCATACGAAGCGAATATTTGTTTATAACCCTCGCGAATGTTGAATTTAGGTTTTGGCGAATACTAGGGTAACGTGAGTAGTAAGTTAGGGCAAAAATTAAATTTATATCTGTTTCTTATCATGTCATTCGTGCATGGTAACGACAATGGTCACACGAGGTTATGTCATATTTTTAGGGTTTGATACAGGTGCGAAGCAAGTCTTTATTATGGTGTTATGATTGGATGTAGTGTGTGTCGCATGGTATCATGGTGATATAGGCATTTAAGTATTTCCTATCATGCTATGGTGATCAAAATATCTTAATTTGTAAGTTGGATAATACTTAGCTCAAGAGGAATGTGTTTCCTTCGTGCCTCAGCGTGACTTTCTTACTGCTTCAGTTTCTTTCGCGCTCCTTTGTTATTTGTATTCGCATGATCTTTATAGGTGAAAACACAAGGGTACCCAAATATACCACAATCTTAAACTTTTCCACATATAAGTCCTCTTACCGAAAGTGATTGTCTATGGACTGAGTCGAGACAATACAACGAATCGGTATTCACACTTTGTGTGATCGTCTATGGATACGAGATCGAGACAATACAACAATCAAAGTGTGATTACTTGATAATAGGTTCGGACTTAACCAAACTCTATAGGATCACTATCAAGTAATACGGAGTTAATGTTTGTGTATTTTACTTCTAATTATAATAAAACAATTATAATTGCGGAAATAAAAAAATAAAAGATACAACAAGAATTTGTTAACGAGGAAACCGTAAATGCAGAAAAACCCCAAGACCTAGTCCAGAATTGAATACTCTCAGAATTAAGCCGCTGTACAAAATCAAACCAACTTCGTATAGTTGAGACCAAGCAACTAAACCTATAGTTCACCTAGTTTCTTCAGTATCCTTGCACTTCCGACATTCGATAAGTGCACGCACTGGAACAATTCCTTTGGTTCTTATTCCAAACAGTAAAGGAACAACGAATCTGTTCGGTAACAACTCTATTCAATCTCAGTAATATGAGTTAGACAAAGGCTCTTCTATTTAATCCAATAAACTCCTTTCTCGGGTTTAGATCTATCTACCCAACAACTACCAAAGTAGCAGAGTTTAGATTTTGCAATCAAAAATAGAATCTACCAAGATGCTATATAGATGTCGACATACTTTGAACATGTTCAGTAACTCTTATCTTTTATTGTTCAAAGATATTCCTTAATAACTCAAGGAGATCCCGGACCGAAATAAATTGAGAATCTTTTTAAGGTTGTTAATTTTATATGCTTTTAATTACCAGCAATTAAATGCATATCTCTGGAAAATAAAAATTGGTAATGTTCATTTACTATAATTGGATATTTTCTAGTGAGATTTCGGTAATATTGGACAAAGCATTTCCAGGAATCATGAAAACCTATTTAGGCATTTATTGCATATCTTAAGAATATTTCGGTTTTGGAAATTCCTTGGTGTCCAAACATCCTTGGTCTATAAATACCCAAGTTTGCATTTCGAGCAAACTATCCTAAGAGCCAGCAAAACTACCTTGTTGTGTTGTTACTGGTGGAGCCATCTATTCGGAGAGGAAAGTACCCTAATTAGAGAAATCTCTTACGACTGCTCGTTTAAAGACTTCTGTGGGATCAAGAAGCTCTACGAGTACCGTTGGTGGGAAACTAGATAATTGCAGTATTATTAGTTTTCGATTTGATTTTATTGACTAACGGTTGTTGAACTTTGATTCTAGTTTGTTTATTCTTGAGAATCTTCTCTTCTGATATAAGATTCACTCAAACTAGATCAAAGTGTCAATGGGATCTTTAGAACTGTTTGTAGATAAAAAGACGTCTTGTGATAATCCATTGTTAACAGACTCCGTTATGTGCGTGATTGATCACCTTAACTGTGTTAGTATTTTTACCTCCTCAGGTCGTATTTGCGACAATATACCGGGTCTTAGATACTCCCGTGAGTAAAAAGTCCCAACACATTGTCGTCTTTGACACAATTTAGCTCCCTAATGGAGGGTGCCGTCTATTTATATTCCCCCTGAATTTCCTTTCAAGGAGGTCACCCCTAACCATTTCAGTTGGGCTCCTCCCATCCAGTTATTCAACAACCAGTGTTTTCGTGACCTCGTGCCTTTCGCCTATATGTCTTATGGGTACAAGATCACACCCTAATGGGGTTTCTTTGGACCGAGTGTATCCAAGCCAGGATCTCCTTCTGCTCCACTGGTCATGTTTCTACACCCCATGCCGGAGAACTTATTCGCTGAGTGATTCGTTCTCAGTGGCCTCCGACGGATAGGCTTTTATTTCGCCCCAATATAAGTGACTTCTCCAGGATTTTCCCAATATGACGCGTGTTAGGGCTTAGGGTCGCCTCTTACGTGATCGTGCTAAAACACCATCGCACAATCACACGAACTAAGTTGACACACCAAAATTGGGTAGTGACTTGCTGCCCCATATTGAGGTCTTACGAAATAATTATGTAGACTTTGTTTTCGCCTTTGGCTTGCTCGCTTATAGAAAGAACTTTGCTTCGTATTAATGTTTATTTGGTTGGTACATATCTTGCTTTCTTCATGATGGTTATTTTTCAATGATGTTGTAGAAAGTGGTAGTAAGGTTGTCGTTCACTCGGACTTGACGAGATTGATTTTAAGAATTAATAAAAGAAAATAAAAGAAAAATATATACAAAAATTGTCACAGGATGAAGAGTGTTACTGGGACTAGGATTTCGTCGAATTCATAACATAGGGTTCAATTTATTTATTCTCAACAATTAAAGCTCAATAAATAAAATTAACACGGACTCTGATTTTGCCAAGGTAGATTCTTAAAAGATTGGTTGTAAATCCTAAGCATGATGTATCAAAATATTTAAGCTAAGCATACCTCATCAAATTAAATGACAAC
This sequence comes from Papaver armeniacum, assembly GCA_023531295.1. Classification (NCBI taxonomy): domain Eukaryota; kingdom Viridiplantae; phylum Streptophyta; class Magnoliopsida; order Ranunculales; family Papaveraceae; genus Papaver; species Papaver armeniacum. The sequence continues at coordinate 169,586 of JAJJWW010004645.1, forward strand.
CAATTAATTCAAATCATATTTCAATTAAAATTAATGCAAAAGTCTTAAAAAGAATTAAATAATTTTACCCATGTATGAAATTCGTCTTCCTCCATCGTCCCAGTGTTGGAGTCTAGCTCATCATGTTGGAAACACGCTCAAAATATGATTTTATTGCTCAAAGGTGCTTACAAATGATGAAATGGAGAAAATGATGAAAATCGGGTGTTTGCAACGTTTATAATTGTTGCAAAAACTGTTACAAAACTGGTGCTTTAAGACTGCCTCCTAACTACGACCCACACTGCTCTGTCGTTGACACTGTTGAATTAAGACTGTCTCTGTACTACAACCCCGTGAACGACTGCGCCGCCTGTGGGTCTTATGTTCTTCGTGTTCTTCCTTAATGGCAGTGAAGAATGATTTTCAAACTCTCGATTCTTTGCTCTGTAATGCTCTAAACTCTCCCAAACTCTCCATCCCCATTCTGTGGTGCACGATTACCCTTTATATAGCCATAGACACCATAAAATCTCGCTCAATCACTGCCAATGATCCTCCATTACTCGGTTATATTCTCATGCAAGATACGGAAATTTTTTCCCTTTTTTATCTCCTCCACGTTGTTTTCTGTGGCAAGCATGCTTCTACACGTTCATTACTCTTCCCATATAACATAAAACACGCTGCTACCCACGTAAAATCTCATCGACACGTACAATCCCGTGAACAACTCCTCCCATGCACGTATTGCTCTGATTTCTTCTCACGGATTTTCCAGCCAAATTTGATCTACCAAAACACTTGTAATAGCTTTGTATATGTCCCAGGAACAATCCCACAAATTTTCAGCCATTTAGTCTCCCTATAACACCTCCGAATTCTTATTTGAAATTTGTGGTGATAAACTTTATTTTCCCGCCAATTTTGAAAATTTGAAATGAAGAAGATGAAGTGCCCCGATCCAAAACAGGGGCTCCTTTATCAGCTGGGGTGCCTGGGGTGTCCTTATCCAAAGTGAGGGTGCCTTTAGTACTTTTCTCCTGGGGGTCCAAATAGCACTTTTCAAGCAACTTTTTCCGCATAAGTGTAATTCTCTAATAACACCTAAACAAACATAAAAACACCAAAATTAGTACAAAAATCGAGACCAACAATAGAGACACTGAGGAAAAATTAGACACAAAAATGTGTCTATCAAATACCCCCAAACTTATTATTTGCTAGTCCCGAGCAAATTTATTCTAGAAAATAAAATTCATTTGAACCCCTAGGTGGCCCTAGTGGCGGAGTGTTGTCTCCGGAGGGTTTACCTGAGGTGTACCCACAAAACCTTTACTCCAGACCCTAGCTATCTACGCAGAACCTTGGAAGGCACTAAAGAATCTCCTTGGTTGGCATACTTATTGACTACAAGAGGAAGTACCCCGATGCGAAATTCCAATTGATGTACACGAGTTTGCACTCAAGCATACTAAAATTCATATAAAGTGACATAGCTCTACTCAGATAGTTTCTGGACATCATAAACCGGAGTCAACCAATCACATGGATAGATTAAGAAGATGGATGTAGAGAAAAACGTGGATGATGTTGACTAAGGTGAACCTATCCTAATGGACTGAGACACTGGTCTGGACTAATATCAACACACTGGAATATACAAGGGAACCAGTGGTCGATAATCCTAACTCTAGGTCAACTCATTTTGGCATATACAAGGGTACCCAGTGGTCGACTTTATTGTATTTATTCCGTTTGGTCTGTTGGTCTGGTCTAAATTTTTTTTTTTTTTTTTTTTTTTTTTTTTTTTTTTTGTGTCTCAGTCACTCTATTTCACCCTAGCAAAAGAAAAACAAAAAAAGTGATCAGGATTCTTCGATGGTTCCATCACGAGGATATGGCGAAACTACCATGTTTTCTTTTCTAACACCTGAGCTCTGTGCTTTTATGAATAGACTCTTTAGATGTTTCCATCTAATCAGATTGGTTCCTCAACTCCTATAACCAAGATGCTTCCATCCACTTAGATTGGTTAGTGCCATCCTTAATAAACATAAATTTCTAGGCTCTGGAGTTTTATTTATTGCAACTAAAAAGTTTCTCCCATACCCCCAAACTTAAATCTAGCATTGTCCTCAATGTTCTAAAGATGAAATTAAAAGCATGAACAATGAGAAACTGTTACCATTTGAAGCAAAAGAGCTAAGGAAAGATATTACCGTGTTGCATGAGCATGGGTTACCTCCCAAGAAGTGCTAAGTTTAAAGTCTTCAGCCAGACATTGGAAAGGATTAGTCACCTCGAAGAATCATATAGAAACAGCCGGAATAACTGCGGGTCATCTGGATCAAAAAGTGCTAACCACAAGAAGAGGAGACTGCAATAGACCAGGAAGATACCCTTATCTAGTTTTTTGTTTAAGACAACTACATCTAGTTGTGGCTCAAGTTCGAGGCTCTATAAAAGGGTCTAGATAAAAAGTTTTCATAGGTTGCGTTTCCTCATAAGTTAGATCCGAATGTTCGGAGTTCTAGAGTTTGGAAAAACTCAAATAAAAACTTAGAAGCACGTAATAATAACGTTGAATAATTGAGGATCCTCTAAGTCAATCAGTTTTGACTTACACAGCTGACCACAATAAGATTGGTGGTCTTCCTTAAGCAAATGTGTCGACCCTAATATCCTAAAGTAATTAGGTTTAGTCTCAAAACTTAATAACTGACACAATTGTAACTCATATGTTCCCACAATTGAAAGAAAAGTTTTTGGTGGGAAAACATAGTTAATTTTGGTATCATAGCCTGGGTTAACCACATCAACCAGAGGATGGGTTTCTAACAACTGAACTTCTTCCTGGACATTATTAGGTTCGGGAGAGCTAGCATGAAGGTAATCTGGCACAATGGTTGAGGCACATATATCAAGTCCCAAGTGAGGGATCTCTGTAAGAGCTAAAGGTAAGGCACAAGGAGAATGATAATCACCCCCAAACTTACAATTTTTGGTGTCTCTAGATAGACTGGCTACAATTTCCCTAATTTCTAGATCATCAAAATCCTGAAAATGGTCAATTGCTTCATGTAAATTATACTCAGGTGATGCATCCTTACTCATATTTAAAAGCTCTACGATTTCATCTTCTTCGTCTAAGACTATTGTTTTTAAATCGTTAGACTCTAAAATAATATTCTTAGGATAAACCCGTTCCTCTAAACCATTATCGACTTCGTAAACAGGAAATACTACATCGTCTAAAACAGTATCTCTAGTCAAATCCTCGTCCTTTTGAATAGGTGAATAATTGTTAAAATTATTAGGATCTGAACTAGAAGTAACCCTATTATTATAAAGCTCGATTGGAGTAGCAAATTCCTGATCACTATGCATATTTATTTCAAATTCTTCATCAACACTATCCTCATCATAATCATAATAACATGAAAATGGTTGAACCTCATCTAAACAAGTAGTGTTACCAATTCTAACCTCATCATCTTGATTATGTGAATAACTATCTTTATTCTCAAAGGTATTATTGGATACACTATATTGGAAATTCAAGTTATTTCGAGCAATACTTTCATTCGTCTCTAACTCAAGTCTACGTGTCGACTCAGCTATCCTCTCAAGGGTCTCCTCCAAAGAAAGTTCCCTTAGTGTTGGATCTAAGTTTTGAGTTAATCTATAGAGGATATCTTCTAAAGATTCAGTCGTTGTTGCAGTCCATAACTACGTTATTTACCTCAGCTAACTTACATGTTGATTCAGCTAACTTTTGTGTCGACTCAGCTAAACCCCTGAGGGACTCTTCTAGAGAAGGAAGAGGAACAGAAGGATCATAATAAGGACTTGATAGGTGTAGAATACACCGTATTTACTATATAGTAGTTTATGCTTTCTTTGCTATTTTTTCTTGTAAATTATGTATTTTACGCTTGTTTTGAGTTTTGTAGCTACTATGGAGTCACACGGAGGAAAAGGAGAAGAAATCACCATATTTTAGCAAAAAGGGTAAAATTGTCATTTCACCAAGGAGGGAATACTATATGGAGCCCAGCCAAGGTTAAGGGGAGGTCAAAGAGGTGTCCCTTATCCAAAAGAAGGGAGTGAGAATAGCACAATTGGGGTGTACTTATGGTGGGTGTCTGAATCCACCCACACCCTAAACCCATAGACCCACACCCGCACTCAGGATCCATGGCCCGAAACAGGATCCAAACCTACTTCACCTTCACCCTAAATCGAAAGGGTTTTTCTTTCTCTTCAATCATTTTTATTTACTCATTCTCACCTGAAAATTGAGAAGAAAACAACAACTGCTGCTGAGTAAAATCGAGAGGAGCTGAAGAACAGATCGAGAAGTTGAAATTAAGGAAGATAGGGATCGGCTGTTGCTGTATTCCGTCCGAGAGAAGATCAAGAGAAGAAATTGAGAGCAGATGCTGAAATTAAGATCGAGAAAGTCTTTGTTGATAACGAAGAAACGATTCGAGATAGAAAAGGGTTGTTGGTTTGAAATTGGTACTTATAATTCATGGGTTTGGACTTAATCAATTAATGGAGAAACGATGTTCTTCTTCTTTGTTAAGAATCGAGAAGAGAAGAGGCAGAAATTGTGAGAGTTAGGGTTTGAATTTAACAAGGGGTTGAGCAAGAAATTGCAGAAGGCTCTCATGGTGAAAGAATGGAAGGATTCTAATAGTTCTAGCTGTGCCCAAGAATGCAAAGGAGACGAGGGGTGGTGGTATAGTTCGGATGGAAGTCTTTGGTCTTAGTGAAGTTGCGAAGCTATTGTACATTGTGGCTAAACCGAGATGGCATTGCAGCTGAGTTGAAGTATAATGGGTCTTGTTGGGGCTCTGTGATGATGGTTATTGTTGTTGCACTCAATGAGGTGGTGGCATAGAGGCTTGCACCGAGAAATGGCGATTAGTGTTGGTCATGAATCGAGATCGAATTGATTATGATGCGGTGGAGTTGCTGGCATCGGTGGTGGATGGAATGGTGATTTAGGTTTGATGGTGGATTGCACTTTGGTTGCAGATGTGAGTTTTACAGAAATGGAGGCGAGAGTTGATCTTTGAAATGGATTGTGCACACTCGGTTCGACCGAGATGGAGTGAAGTTGTGAAAGCTTGAACTCGGGGGTAATTGGTGGCATATTGAGCCGGAATTGAGCGGTGAAATGCGTTTCGGTGGTGGTTGAAGATAGAATGAATGTCTGTGACAAAGTGTTGAGGTACGTTATGTATTGATGTTCTTGTGATCGGCTAAGCAAGGAGTTGAAAGCGGTTAACTTATACTGAGTTTGCGGAGTGTCCGATTGTGCAAGGTGCGGGACGGGAGTCTTTGTGATGGTCTTGGTATGGCCGGGGTGTTGATGTTGGCGGTCTTTGTCTCAACGGTGAGTCAAGCTAGGCTTGTAATTTGCGAGGTGGTCTTGCCCTCGAGTAGAGATTGAAGTTTGTGATCTTTGAGCGGGTCGGGTGAGAGTGTTGCCATGAGCTGCGAGGCCAAGTGACTTGTCTTTGGTGACATGAATGTCTTGCCAGGGGAATGATCTTGAGAATATGAAGCTGGGTATGGCGAGAGATGATCAACTCTTTGGAAGTTGGTTTGAAGTCGAGTGAACATGGGCTAGTGGATTGAATGGTTTATGGCAGCAAGACATGATGAAGATTTGTCTTGGTGGATGCAAGTGCGGCTACGGTAGAGTATATATTGCGAGAGAATTGGCTAGGATGGGTTCGAACTTGAGAGAGTTGTGGTGATGACTGGAATGAGACCGAGAATGAGATGATGGTTACGAGATGGAGAGCAAGGCACTTTGGTGATGAGATCGAGAAATTGTTATGAAGCTACAGTGCTCGAGACCGATTTCAAAATGTTACGAAGGTATAGCCATTATGGCTGGTCATGCACAATGATTGTCTTTGCAACAAGTTTGGCTTTGTGCAAAGTGGCACGGCTGGGACCAGATCGGTGACTCGAACCGACTCGGTTGTCGGTGACTTAGACCTTGACCCGGTCAACAGTTAACGACCGTTAGTCAACAGTTAACTATAACAGAATCTTGACGGAATATTCTCCCGACGACGGTGAACTTTTTCAGGTGACCGGCGGCGACAATTCCGGCCGGATTCCGGCCACAATCCCAGTTTTCCGGCGAGCAAAAATTCCAGAATTTTCTATGGACTTCTCTCATGGGTGTGAAGACTTGGGCTTGGAATTGGATGGAGAATTGGACTCAAATTTGGAAAGAGAAGGTGGAAGAGTTGAGAAAAGCTTGGAATTGGAAATTGAATTGCAAAAGGAAAAGGATTCTACTCCTTAGAAGATTTGGAGAATATTGAAGCTTATAAATAGAGAAGTTTTCTACAACTTCCATACACCTCTCTACACACACATCACTTGTGTTTTTGCTTGCTTTTCTAAGATTTTTCTTTTTAACTATTTGTGTGAACTTGAAAATTCTTCTTTTAATTATTATTATTTGTGTGAATTTCAAAAACATGAGTAGCTAATTTAACTATTGATTGAGGATGAATTCCTAGTTCTTAATTTATGTTTTGAGTTTTTGTTTTCAATTCTATCTTGAAGTTTTTCACATAATTATCGTTTGTTTTTACTAATAGGAATGATCTTAAAGACATTCATGATTGATTGATAGATTGTTTGGAGTGCACGCTAAATTGATTTGTTAATTTGATCTAAAGCTAGTGAAAGTTAGGGGATAAGTAATCATTTCTTGACTCTTTACATAAGTAGCAAACACGAGACCTTGCGGAGGGATTCCGTGGAGCAATTGTGTGTAGAAACAACGTTAGCAAGTAGACCTTGATCTAAGAGTCTAACTACTAATATTAACCTAATAAGTTCATAAATCTTAATGCGTTTATTTAAATTACATCTAGAGTGAGCTACTACTAGGTGGTTTGGTAAATAGAATCCGGTAGTTGAGAACTTCCGTGTCCGGTGATACAAGGGATTTAGGGGTTTATCACTGAGCTAGCTGCTTTACCTACGGTTGGTGATAATTTGTGACTAATAACAAGTAGAATAGAACATAACTTGATTCATTGTTTCGTAACGAAGAAGGATTCCTTGGTCTTGTCTCTCTTATTGTTTTCAACTTTCGATTTTAATTGCTTTGTTTATTTTCTTTTGTTTTTTTACACCCCCTTTCGTGACAACTTTTACAACTAAGATCTCTTGCTCCTCGTGGGAACGAACTTGACTTCCATTATATTATTTTTAATTGAGTGGAAACATTGATTAATTTGATTGCACCTACGACACGCATCAAATTTTGGCGCCGCTGCCGGGGAGCAACGGACGATTTTAGTTGTTTTTATTTTTCTTTTTGCTTTATTCTTGCTTTGTTAGATTCTTTACCGTATCTAACTTAGTTTGTGAGAATCTTGTTTCAGGTGTTATACCTTTGGTGAATGCTTAAAGAGGGCAGACCGAGTCCAATACGTCTTCGATCCGGCACTCAACTAAAGGATTTCATTCGTGCGATTAACACTCCACTTCCTCCCTCTTCATCAAGTGATTCGGACAAAGAGGAAGAAACAATGGCTGATCGTACACTAAAGGACCTAGCTTCTCACAAGCTTGATACACAACAATGGTGTATCCAAACTAATTCAACCTTCGAGATCAATAGGGGTTGATTAGAGAGTTACCAAAGTTCCATGGCATGGTGAATGAGGACCCAAACAAACATCTTATGGACTTCTACACCATAGTTATGGCTATGCTTCCACCGGAGACTAATGCGGATGGAGCAATGTTGAAAGCTTTCCCGTTTTCTTTGGCGGGCAATGCTAAGGAATGGTTATATTATTTGCCTTCCGGAAGTATCACAACATGGAATGGGATGAAGAAACTTTTCCTCGAGAGATATTTTCCCGCATCCAAAGCTACTCAAATTCGCAAGGAGATTTGTGGATTGAAACAACAAGTGGGAGAATCATTGTATGAATGTTGGGAGCGATACAAGAGGTTGGTGGCAAGCTGTCCACACCATCAATTTAGTGACGTTATGATACTCCAATACTTCTATGAAGCTCTCCACCCAAGTGATAGGTCTCTTCTTGACGCCGCGGGTGGTGGTGCACTAATGAACAAGACGGTGGCCCAAGCTACCGAGTTGATTGAAAGTATGGCGGCAAACTCGCAACAATTCTACACAAGGGATGAACCAATGGTTAGGCGAGTGCATGAAGTTAGTGATTCTTCATCACATCTTGATGAAAGGATGAGTAACATGGAGATAATAATGCAAAGGATGGCCGCGGTAATTATTCCGGATGGGGAGACCGAACAAGTGAATGCTTTATATCCAAATCAAAGGCCAAGGTACGATCCATACTCCAATACCTATAATCCCGGGTGGAAGGATCATCCCAACTTTAGTTATGCAAACAAGCAAGCGGCGGTTTCCAATCCGTATGAGCAACAAGGTGGTTTCCAACAATCACGTTTCCAACCTCAACAACAATTTCAACCACAACAAGTCAAGGAGCGTGATTTTTTGAATGATGACAAGCTCAATGCGTTAATGCAAGGTATGCAAGGTCTTACTATGTTCCAACAAAGCCAACAAATCCAACAAAAGACCGATTCGGCCATCAAGGACTTACAAACTCAAATGGGACAATTAGCGACCGATGTGAACTTATTGAAAGCGCAAGCGTCCACAAAACTTCCTTCACAACCAATTGTTAATCCAAGAGAGAGCGTTAATGCGATTACTTTGAGGAATGGGAAACAAGTGGAGCAACCAAATCAACAAGATAAGGTGTATGATGAGAAAGAGGAAATTGAAACGCACCAAAGGAGAAAACATCTCCAACCAACCAACCCGAGGAGACGGTTCCTACTTTCACAACTCCACCCCCGTTCCCTAGCCGATTTGCTAAATCAAAGAGAGACTTGGAATACATGGATATTTGGGAGATCTTTAAGAAAGTACAAGTCAATATTCCACTCATAGAAGCTATTCGTCAAATTCCTCGTTGTGCAAAGTTCTTAAAGGAGTTGTGCATAAAGAAGAAAAGGTTGAAAGGGAATGAAGTCATGAGTGTGGGGGAGAATGCTTCGGCGTTTATTCTCAAGAAACTCCCACCAAAATTAAAGGACCCCGGTAGTTTCAATATACCTTGCACAATTGGTAAAACAAGGTTTACTCGAGCTTTGCTAGATTTGGGAGCATCGGTTAATGTTATGCCTTCCTCGATTTATGATTCTTTGAATCTTGGTCCTCTTAAGGAGACCGGGGTAGTTCTTGAACTTGCTAACCGATCTAATGTTTACCCGAAAGGGATTGTTGAGAATGTTTTGGTGCAGGTTAATAAGCTTGTATTTCCGGCCGATTTCTATGTCTTAGACATGAATGATGAGAATTCTTCCAAGTCTACACCTTTGCTTTTGGGTAGACCATTCTTGAGCACCGCCGGAACAAAGATTGATGTCCAAAATGGCACCTTGACTATGGAGTTTGATGGTACACTCATCTACTTCAATATCTTTGAGACAACGCGATACCCTAGTGACGTGAAGTCATGTTTTCCCGTGAAAGAGATTGATCCGGGCTAATGAATCTTGCAAGAGCTAAGTCGGGCCGTCGACTTTAAAACAAGCGCTTAATGGGAGGCAACCCATCGGTTTTGTATTTCTTATCCTTTTGCTTTTGTTATTTCTTTTTCTTGTTTCTTATCATGTTAAAATTTCCCACCTTGACTTTACTAGGAGGATTCAATTACATTGAGGACAATGTAAGGTTTAAGTGTGGGGGAGTGGTTAAGCATGTATTTTAAAACAAAAATTACAAAAAAATTAAAAAATTAAAAAAAAAAAAGTTTTTACTTAAAACTTCAACTTTTAAAGATTTTAGAGTCACTAGCATACTTCTAGGTATGTTTACATAGAGATTTTGACCGACATAATTGAACTTGGAAATGTTAGAGAACTACATTCGGATTTCTTGTTTGTTAGAGTGTTAAATAATGGATTTAATCATGCCGGTGATGCGAATTTGGTGCAGGGAGAAAGGCGTTATTAGAGTTGTTGATCAATCATTAGTGGAGACTACCCGTATTCATATCATGTGAGGCACCGACCAGAAATTTTTCCATCTACTAAAGAGCTTTCTTTTGAGTGTGTGTCACCGTACGTAAATTCCGGGTAGAATGGTGAGCTACCCAACCTCCCACCAATAGAAGCACTACTCTTTGATCTCTTGAGTGCTAATTTTGTCAATCATGAGGGTGACGTCCATGGATGAAAGCTTCCTTCTTGTAGTTCGATTTGCGTTAGCACCATTCTCTCTCTCGACAACAACGGATCCATAGAAACACATTCATCATCAACAAGGAGCGACATCAAAATCTACAAGGAAAGTTGGAAAAGTTTAAGGTTTACAAGCAACGAGAAAAAGAGCAAATTTCAAACTCAAGTAAAGCAACATACAAAGAGCAGATTTACATATATGTTGAAGACTTACAATACAATGAGGTAATTTTATATTCAAGTATGAAGACTTATTCATGAAAGCGAAGAAAATTAAAAGGTGAGAATTTTTGAAGTTTATGATTTCAAGACGATACAAGTTGTGAAGAATCAAGTGGTAAAATACTTCTCCCACGGCCATGGTTTATTTTGTATTTAATTTCTCTTGTTTTAAAAAAAAAAAAAAAAGAAGAAAAAAAAAGAGAAAAACAAGAGAAATATTTGTTTTGTTAATAAGCCGTGGGAAAGGAAAATTTATAAGGAAGTTTCAAGCGACAAGGATTTTTAAGGTAAAAGAGTTATAAATTGTCAAGGATTTATGAAATTCAAGGGTTTATCATCAATAGTTGAAACCAAAGACGAAGACCAAGAAGTTAAAGACGAGGAGCGGAAGACGTTTCTATTGGATGCCGTGAGAGTGGTGTTATCATAATTGGCGATCGGATGTGAAGGTGAGTAAGTAATCTCATCCTCGATAATAAATGGTTGATTTCCTTTCTTAGAGATCGGAAAAATGGTTTTTCAAAATATTAAAAGATGTGGGTTTTCAAAATTTGGAAGTTATCCTTCCCACCATTCAACGTGTTGCAGGAATTCTCTCTTCATTCCTACCTGCACACATGTGAGAACCATAAAAAGCTGTCTTTTTGAGTGCAATTATCATAAAATCTTATTTGGAGAGGCAGAAGTCGAGGCGAAATGCTTATTGATCGTTTCTCAAACACGCGTTCTCTCATTATGGTGTGGTTATTTCTCACTCAACATTTAAGAATGAGAATAAGTTCTTTAGTATTTCTAACTTCTTATTACTAGCATGCGAAACTCTATGTCCTCATAGCTCTTTGGATGCTTGTGACGCTGAACGCTTTGAAGTTGTGAGTTTTTAGTTTGATTTGCTCGAGGACTAGCAAAGTCTAAGTGTGGGGGAATTTGATAGGTGTAGAATACACCGTATTTACTATATAGTAGTTTATGCTTTCTTTGCTATTTTTTCTTGTAAATTATGTATTTTACGCTTGTTTTGAGTTTTGTAGCTACTATGGAGTCACACGGAGGAAAAGGAGAAGAAATCACCATATTTTAGCAAAAAGGGTAAAATTGTCATTTCACCAAGGAGGGAATACTATATGGAGCCCAGCCAAGGTTAAGGGGAGGTCAAAGAGGTGTCCCTTATCCAAAAGAAGGGAGTGAGAATAGCACAATTGGGGTGTACTTATGGTGGGTGTCTGAATCCACCCACACCCTAAACCCATAGACCCACACCCGTACCCGGATCCATGGCCCGAAACCGGATCCAAACCTACTTCACCTTCACCCTAAATCGAGAAAGGGTTTTTCTTTCTCTTCAATCATTTTTATTTACTCATTCTCACCTGAAAATTGAGAAGAAAACAACAACTGCTGCTGAGTAAAATCGAGAGGAGCTGAAGAACAGATCGAGAAGTTGAAATTAAGGAAGATAGGGATCAAATTTGTTCTTTGTATTCCGTCCGAGAGAAGATCAAGAGAAGAAATTGAGAGCAGCTGCTGAAATTAAGATCGAGAAAGTGTTGTTGATAACGAAGAAACGATTCTGAGATAGAAAAGGGTTGTTGGTTTGAAATTGGTACTTATAATTCATGGGTTTGGACTTAATCAATTAATGGAGAAACGATGTTGCTGCTGCTGTTAAGAATCGAGAAGAGAAGAGGCAGAAATTGTGAGAGTTAGGGTTTGAATTTAACAAGGGGTTGAGCAAGAAATTGCAGAAGGCTCTCATGGTGAAAGAATGGAAGGATTCTAATAGTTCTAGCTGTGCCCAAGAATGCAAAGGAGACAGAATTGGTGGTATAGTTCAGATGGAAGTGCTGGTCTTAGTGAAGTTGCAGAAGCTATTGTACATTGTGGCTAAACTGAGATGGCATTGCAGCTGAGTTGAAGTATAATGGGTCTTGTTGGGGCTCTGTGATGATGGTTATTGCGATTCTTGGCTCAATGAGGTTTGGTGGCATAGAGGCTTGCACCGAGAAATGGCAGTTAGTGTTGGTCATGAATCGAGATCGAATTGATTATGATGCAGGCCGGAGTTAATTTGGCATCAGTGATGGATGGAATGGTGATTTAGGTTTGATGGTGGATTGCAGTTGGTTGAGATGTGAGTTTTACAGAAATGGAGCCGAGAGTTGATCTTTGAAATGGATTGTGCACACTAGTTCGACCGAGATGGAGTGAAGTTGTGAAAGCTTGAACTCGGGGGTAATTGGTGGCATATTGAGCCGAGTGAGCGGTGAAATGCGGTTTCGGTGGTGGTTGAAGATAGAATGAATGTCGTGACAAAGTGTTGAGGCTGTTATGTATTGTCATTGTTGCATGATCGGCTAAGCAAGGAGTTGAAAGCGGTTAACTTATACAGGTTTGCAGGTCTGATTGTGCAAGGTGCAGGACTGGAGTGCTGTGATGGTCTTGGTATGGCCAGGGTGTTGATGTTGGCGGTGCTGTCTCAACAGTGAGCTGGCTAGGCTTGTAATTTGCGGGTGGTCTTGCCTCCGAGTAGAGATTGGCTGTGATCTTTGAGCAGGTCAGGTGAGAGTGTTGCCATGAGCTGCGAGGCCAAGTGACTTGTCTTGGTGACATGAATGTCTTGCCGGGGAATGATCTTTGAGAATATGAAGTGGGTATGGCGAGAGATGATCAACTCTTTGGAAGTTGGTTTGAAGTCGAGTGAACATGGGCTAGTGGATTGAATGGTTTATGGCGAGCAAGACATGATGAAGATTTGTCTTTGGTGGATGCAAGTGCGGCTACGGTAGAGTATATATTGCAAAGAATTGGCTAGGATGGGTTCGAACTTCAGAGAGTTGTGGTGATGACTGGAATGAGACTGAGAATGAGATGATGGTTCTGAGATGGAGAGCAAGGCACTGGTGATGAGATCGCAGAAATTGTTATGAAGCTACAGGTGCTCTGAGACTGATTTCAAAATGTTACGAGGAATGTATAGCCATTATGGCTGGTCATGCACAATGATTGTCTTTGCAACAAGTTTGGCTCTGTGCAAAAAGTGGCACAGCTAGGACCAGTCGGCCGAGGCTCGAACCGACTCGGTTCGACTCGGTGACTTAGACCTTGACCCGGTCAACGATTAACCACCGTTAGTCAACGATTAACTATAACGAGAATCTTGACGGAATATTCTCCCGACGACGGTGAACTTTTTCAGGTGACCGTGGCGACAATTCGGCCGGATTCGGCCACAATCCCAGTTTTCCGCGAGCAAAAATTCCAGAATTTTCTATGGACTTCTCTCATGGGTGTGAAGACTTGGGCTTGGAATTGGATGGAGAATTGGACTCAAATTTGGAAAGAGAAGGTGGAAGAGTTGAGAAAAGCTTGGAATTGGAAATTGAATTGCAAAAGGAAAAGGATTCTACTCCTTAGAAGATTTGGAGAATATTGAAGCTTATAAATAGAGAAGTTTTCTACAACTTCCATACACCTCTCTACACACACATCACTTGTGTTTTTGCTTGCTTTTCTAAGATTTTTCTTTTTAACTATTTGTGTGAACTTGAAAATTCTTCTTTTAATTATTATTATTTGTGTGAATTTCAAAAACATGAGTAGCTAATTTAACTATTGATTGAGGATGAATTCCTAGTTCTTAATTTATGTTTTGAGTTTTTGTTTTCAATTCTATCTTGAAGTTTTTCACATAATTATCGTTTGTTTTTACTAATAGGAATGATCTTAAAGACATTCATGATTGATTGATAGATTGTTTGGAGTGCACGCTAAATTGATTTGTTAATTTGATCTAAAGCTAGTGAAAGTTAGGGGATAAGTAATCGTTTCTTGACTCTTTACATAAGTAGCAAACACGAGACCTTGCGGAGGGATTCCGTGGAGCAATTGTGTGTAGAAACAACGTTAGCAAGTAGACCTTGATCTAAGAGTCTAACTACTAATATTAACCTAATAAGTTCATAAATCTTAATGCGTTTATTTAAATTACATCTAGAGTGAGCTACTACTAGGTGGTTTGGTAAATAGAATCCGGTAGTCGAGAACTTCCGTGTCCGGTGATACAAGGGATTTAGGGGTTTAGCACTGAGCTAGCTGCTTTACCTACGGTTGGTGATAATTTGTGACTAATAACAAGTAGAATAGAACATAACTTGATTCATTGTTTCGTAACGAAGAAGGATTCCTTGGTCTTGTCTCTCTTATTGTTTTCAACTTTCGATTTTAATTGCTTTGTTTATTTTCTTTTGTTTTTTTACACCCCCCTTTCGTGACAACTTTTACAACTAAGATCTCTTGCTCCTCGTGGGAACGAACTTGACTTCCATTATATTATTTTTAATTGAGTGGAAACATTGATTAATTTGATTGCACCTACGACACGCATCAGGACTACTTTTCAAAAGTTTGATTGTATCCTCTAGAGACGAAGAACTATTACTATAATCTTCTTGCTCGAATGACCGATGCACATGTGGATAGTAATTGGGCTCACCATGGTATGACCCATAACCTTCCAAAGGTTGGCGTTCCCAACCACTATTCACACTATGGTCATAAAAAGAGTGATGTCCATAATGTTCAGTTGGATATTCATATTCATTGTGATGGTTATTATAATACCAGTTTGACATCCTAACTGCAAGGGAATTCTACACAAACACAAACAAGGCTGACTCGACCAAAACAAACCTACTGATTTCTAGCAAACAAAAAGCATGATGGCTCCACTTAGATTGTTTCTAGACCAGCTTCTAATCCTTCGAAAGGGAATTCGTTACAATCTGAGCAAACCCCTCTGGAATCAATCCGAGTTTAAGTAAGCTGAATATAGGCGAGGGAAGCTGCGTGGAGCTTTGATACCCAAGGCCTCACCGCATTACAAGGCGGCGCAGTCACGCATTCAACTTACAGAAACCATCATGAACTTAGAAGTATGCTTAAAGAGTAACCAATATTTTTCGAATGACTTTCCTATTAAGCTCGTTACCATATCGGTCTCGTTCTAGTCAAAATTTTAGGCTTAGGTTCGTGTTTGGTTTCGTTTTCCTAAGGAGGGCAAGAAGAGAACGGTGATGAAATCCGAACTCTTATCTTGTATGGCCAGTCCTTGCCCTTTACTAGGAAATTAAAGCAGCCGGATTCAGTTCCTCGACATATATTCACACGAAATCATCCAAAGAAACCCGCCGACGTGGGATTCGCGGGTGTTTAGAATTCTTACCTCCCGTTCCGGATCGGGATGAACCGTTGAAGTCGACTAAGCCACTGACTCCTATGTCAGTGTACGAACCCGAGGGGCCGAGACGATATCGTAATTGTCGTCCTTCCCTGTGCAGTTTGTATTTAAATAACCCTTCCTTAGGATTTTAAAAAAATAATAATGTCCAAAAGTCCAAAAATTAAAAAGTCCAAAAATAAAAATAAAAATTACAAAAATAATTACCTAATTACAATTTCTAAAAATAAAAAAAATAAAATAATTACACTATACAAAATTTTCTTCTTCACTCAGTTCGGATCTCTCTTTTCTTTCCTATTTTGGCTTTGCTTTTCTTTTCAGCACTTTCTCTTTTTCTTTCGCTCCACTCCAAATCTGAAAGCAAACAGAAATACCAAAACGCGTAAAAAAGAACAAAAAAAAATAATAGAAAAAAAAAATAATAATAATAAAACCTAAAAACAAATCTATACACAAGTCCGCGTCGGCGGCGCCAAAAATTGATGGTTATTTTCAATGATGTTGTAGTAATAGGTTCGTTGAGACTTGTGAAGACTGTGCTTTTAGATTTAAATTTTTAGATTAAGCAAATTAAAACTGACTATATTAGAGAGATCGGGGTTCAGGATTTCACCATTCACCAAAATTCATGTGATTTAATGTTAATGTTTATCATGCAATTCTAGACAATAAAACTCCAATCAAAAGAAATTGTGATTCTAATCATTGCCTAAATTAGATTTTCAAAACATCAATTTTTAATCGCAAGCATGAAGTATCAAAAGTCCTAAACTAAGCATACTTCATCAACAGAAAACACAACTAATTAATAAAAATCATTTACTCAATTTTCATTCGGTGCAAATAATCATAAAAGAATTGCATAAGTAAATTTAAATAAATTTTACCACAGAACTTTTGGAAGAATGGCTTCCTCCCTTGCCCCGGAGGATGGGTCTAGCTCATCATGTTGGAAACACGCTCAAAATATGATTTTATTGCTCAAAGGTGCTTACAAATGATGAAATGGAGAAAATGATGAAAATCGGGTGTTTGCAACGTTTATAATTGTTGCAAACACTGTTACAGAACTGTTGCTTTAAGACTGCCTCCTAACTACGACCCACAATGCTCTGTCGTTGACACTGTTGAATTAAGACTGTCTCTGTACTACGACCCCCAGGAACGACTGTCGCCTGTGGGTCTTATGTTCTTCGTGTTCTTCCTTAATGGCAGCAGCAACAGATTTTCAAACTCTCGATTCTTTGCTCTGTAATGCTCTAAACTCTCCCAAACTCTCCATCCCCATTCTGTGGTGCACGATTACCCTTTATATAGCCATAGACACCATAAAATCTCGCTCCATCACTGCCAATGATCCTCCATTACTCGGTTATATTCTCATGCAACACTACACCAAATTCCCGGATTGGTAACAACAATTCGTAACGGCTTTGTAGCCGTTACAAAATTCCTGTTACAAATGGCCGTTACGAAAATTTTGTAACAGCCACTAGCCGTTACGAATTTTCCAAAAATTCGTAACAGGGGACAGCCGTTACGAATCTTTTTTTTAGGCGTGCTAGTCACACGCTTGGTCACACTAGGGTCGTAACACTTGGGGTTTGTGCGTGCGCCATTCACACGCGTGCTATTATGTTTCTACCCAAGATCAGTAATACTAGAGGATATTTCCTCCCATGTGTGCCTCTCTTCATCCCATGCCTTGGTGAATCGACAGATTTCATTTTCATTTCTTATTTCTCATCTTCTCTCTTTCTCTTTCTCGCTCATGCCTCTCTCCCTTTTTTTTCTTCACTGAAGATTCACAGATCTTCATCTGTGCTCAGTTGGGTTTCGATTTAATATTTTTTTTTCTTATATCTGTGTTATGATTTCTTGTGTAAGTTTGTTAATCGATTTTTGGGTTAAATTTATTAATCAGATTTTAGGGTTTCAGTCTTTCATCAATCATCTGTTAATCTCTCTCTTTTCTCCTCCCGCCTCTCCTCTTCACTCTCCAACTGAAGATTTCAGTTCTTCAATCATCTGTTAATCATCATCATCATCAGTTTAAGGTTTTGATTTCAGTTTCATCATAATCAGTTTTAGGGTTTTATCTAATTTTTTATCATTGAAGAACTGATCTTCGATCATCTGTTAAGCGAGTATAGGGTTTCGATTTCACAGATCTATGTAAGTATTTATCGTCTATAAGATTCATTGTTGTTTATCGATTTTGGGGTTTCAGTTTTGTTTAATCAAATTTTAAGGTTTCAATTTTTCAATCGATTGTTACTCGTTTTGTTTTCAATTTCTAACTTTATCCTCTATCTGCCTTCTTGCTCCACTGAAAACCCTAGCTTTCTCGAACTGCTGCTCCGTTAATGATATTAGGGATTTGATTTGGAGGATTTGATTGGGGATTTTGTTGGGATTTCACTAAATGGATGTAACTTTCAGGTGAATGAAATGGTAATGTATTTGTTGAAATACCATTGTTGATTATTTCGTTGTAACAGCGAAATTGGGTAATTTGTATTGTGTTAGATTCTTTATTATTGAATCTTGTATGTGTTAAGTTTAAAGAAGAATTTTGAAGGTATTGATAATGAAGATATTTTCTGATGTGTAAATTTTTTTGTGTCTGCTTAAGCCTTAATGTAGGCTGGACATTGGAGATGACAGAAATGTTGATATCAAAGAGTGTCCCAGATCCAAGCTTCAACAACAATGCATCAAGTATCTGCATAATTATGAACAGACTTAATTGAGAGAGTTTTGAAAGGCTTAAAGAGATTAGATACCAATGAAGTCTGTATGGTTTATGGTAACATATTGCTTTATACATGATACATGTCAACAACTCCCTAATCTTTCACCTGAGCATGATTTTCGCAGAGATTGCAAGGTAATAATTTGTGTTTCCCTAGTCATCTGTTCCTTACCTGTATATTTATTGATTTAGATTTTGTTTAATGGACTGAACAGGTTAATAAACTGTGCGCCTATGCGTATCTACAATGCTGCCAAGGAAATAAAGAAAGTCTAAGAAGAGGAGCACGTAGTGCAATCACTGTAGTTAAAACAACATATCTCGTTTTTTTGGGTCTTGTACTACTGCACTAGAAAAGTCAAGATAATTTGTTAATAATGTTTAGTTTTCCTTGCTTTCACAGGAAAGTATGGTGATGAGGGTGAGGAGTCAAGAAAGCCCCAAAGACGGATATTATGCTTTCACAGGCTTAGAATCATAAAAAACGAGAAAAAGTTTTCCTTGTTTTCACAGGCTATGTTCTTCGTGTCCTTGTGTACTCTTGTATTGTGCTTAAATTTCTAATTTGCTCAACCAGTTTGACTCACTTGTGTTGCTTTCCATTGTAGTAACCTCCTACAAAGAAAATCCCAGCACTTGCACCTGCAAAGAAATCCCCTGCAGCTGCAGCCAAAAGGAAAGAATAGTTTTCTTATTATTGGGTTGGTTGATTTATTGAAAAAAAAAAAACAACTTCCGCAGATGTAATAACCAGTTGCAAAGAAAGTATGGTTTTTAATGTCGAAGTAATAGTTTTCTTTATTTTTAATGTTGTTAGTATGGTTTTTGCAGGTGTGACAAAATAGCCCAAGGGACCAAAAGAGACGGGGCACATGTTGGTATGCTTGTTCATTTTCGCTCATGTTTGTAACCATTTAAACCACCTGCTGGGCTACATCAATTCACGGCTACAGAGCAAGGCAAGGAACCAAGGGAATTGCCTTTGTGTTTTCAAGCGTGTCAATCCCACCAGTGGCTTAGGCAAGGAATAGAAAGTGGGACGTGGCATCATTCCACCCATATTATTCCATATCAAAACAAGATTTTTTTTTTTGAAATTCCCATTTTTATCAAAGGTGATGTTCTTATCTGTAGAAACAACTTAGGGCAGAAATACATATCTCATTTCTTCAAGCTATCGCTGCCAACGAGACGGAAACTTCAAGGGATGGAATTTCAGTGATGCTCCACAGCAACGGTGATGGATCTATGATGTTTTCTAATACTTGTAATGATTCTGATTTTGAGAAGTTGAGGCGCCGACGGCAACAACAATAAACATATTTGAGGGCTTCTTCCGACAACAACAAGGCAAATGCGCAATGGGTTACGGTGGTCGATTGTAGAAGATTGAGAAGTTGTTTTATTCTGTGGGTATTCGATTGAGATAGAGATTATGAATCTGGGTTTAATTTAGAGATTTTATAGATCTTAATAGAGCAGCAAAGGCATGGATCGATCGCAGGTGGTAGTGATGTTGCTGTTGTCGTCCATTTTATATGGAATTTGGGTCATGATTTGTGGTGATTTTGGTGTTCATCTGCCAAGGGTTTCGAGTTTGAATACGACGAGAAACAGAAGGTGGTTAATGGTGGTCGTATGGAGATGAAGAATCAGATCAGTAATAGTTGCAAAAGATAGTTACAGTGGTGATTCCTCTCTATCTTGAACATCTGTGTGCCGATTGTTTAGATGCTTAAGTTGTTATTGCCATGGAGATTGCTTGAATCTGTGATTGTAGTGGATGAAATCCTTGAGCTAAAATTCAGATGAGAACGAGCTCGTCATTGGCTGATTGCAATGGGTTTTGTTGGTAGTGGTTAATTGAGAGCTTTAAGGAAGTAATGGAGACATCAGTCGACACCAATCATGAAGTATGCCATGAAGTCGAAGATGGTTTTTGAGGTGGTTCTTGTGTAATTGATTTAACTTTAATCAGGAGTTCATTGTTGCAGGGGCATGCCTTGCAGGTAGTTCCCTTAACTTTATGATATTACTTTATCCTGCATTTGTTGATCACTTCATGAAACACTTTCCTTCTGTTGTGCAGGCCCTGCAAAGTTTTTTTGCTGCCTTGGTCCATTCAAAGCAAACACAAGCTTTGATGCTTTACTAGAATCTCTTCTTTCAAGTGCCAAGCCATCTCCACAGTCTGGTGGCCTTGCAAAACAGGCTCTTTATTCAGTAGCTCAGTATGTTGATGTCCTCTGCCTTGCAGCTGGTGACCAGAAATGTGGATCTACAGTTGAAATGCTTACAAAAATATTAAAAGATGATTGCAGTACCAATTCTGTAAGATTTTCATTGCCTGCTAAATGTTAAGTGTTGTCATTTTCCTTTCATGGATAAGTTCCCCGATTTTTATGTTTAGAAGCCAAGTTCTGAGTTAGACCTTGGAACACAAATTAGTATACTCATTCAAAGTACCTTTATAATAGCTCATAAATGTACCTTGTATAATAGCTCTTTCAGTATACAGCCTACCAGTTTTATCTTAAAATAATTGTTCATGTTCTTATTAGGCTAAGCGGCTTTGGCATTGCTATGTCCAGGTGAAATTGGAAGAAGAAAAGATCTAAGCTCGCATCTTTGGCATAGAGAATATCGTTATTGAGTCTTTTAAATCATTCAAGTACAATAATCTTATCCATAATTAACTAGTTAAATCAGTTAAAGTACAATAATCTTTTTCTTGTACTAGTTGTTATGCCTATACTTCAATCGAATCTTTTTCTTTTCGTAGGCGGTGAATGTGTTAAGAAAAAGTATGACCCGTAAATACTGATTAACTAGTTAATTATCGGTGCCTTTCCTTGCAGCAATAACTTCATAACTGCTCCAGTTTATTGGGTGTGTCATCTCTTTTAGTTTTTGCTTAGTTCCAACATCTAAGTATACATTTTTTGTGTTCGTAGGTTATTTGAATGATGCATTTTTTTGATCGAAAGGCTGGAGAATAAAGCAGCGCAAAGTTTTGTAAGTTTCTATGTATGAAGTTAGTAGTTTCTATGTATTCCCTTAGAAATTTAGAACAGTTAACAAAAAAAATTGGTCCTTAGAATAATTTGTGTACTTAACAAAAAAAAATTGTACTTAGAAGAATTTGTGTTCTTTTTTGACATGAATTGGTTGAATGTGATGTGAATTGATTGTTGAATGTGATATGAATTGATTGTTGAATGTGGATGATGGATGGCATGAAAGGTGATCTTTGGGTAATAGAAATTCCGGCTTATTTCCCAAAAAAAATGAAGCGCGGTTGCCTTGACTGGTCAAAATTGGTCAATATTGACCAATTTTGACCAGTAAAGGTTGATCAGCGATAATTTTTTTGGCTGTTACAAAAAGTTAAGTAACGGCTTGAGAACGTTACGACTGCGTTGTTACAAAAAAATTAAGTAACGCCCGGAGTGTTACCACGTGGCATATTAGTAACGGCTCACAATTTATTACGAGAGCGATTCTAAACAAAATTGTAATCGCCACAAAGCCGTTACAAAAAAAATGTAACACCCACTTTTGCAACATGCAAGAGCCGTTACAACCCCTTTTTGTAACGGTTCAGTTCTGTTTCTAATCCCAAAATTTGGTGTAGTGATTTTTTCCCTTTTTTATCTCCTCCACGCTGTTTTCTGTGGCAAGCATGCTTCTACACGTTCATTACTCTTTCCAGATAACATAAAACATGCTGCTACCCACGTAAAATCTCATCGACACGTACAATCCCGTGAACAACTCCTCCCATGCACGTATTGCTCTGATTTCTACTCACGGATTTTCCAGCCAAATTTGATCTACCAAAACACTTGTAATAGCTTTGTATATGTCAGGGAACAATCCCACAAATTTTCAGCCATTTAGTCTCCCTATAACACCTCCGAATTCTTGACTGAAATTTGACAGTGATAAACTTTATTTTCCCGCCAATTTTGAAAATTTGAAATGAAGAAGATGAAGTGCCCCGATCCAAAACAGGGGCGCCTTTATCAGCTGGGGTACCTGGGGTGCCCTTATCCAATGTGAGGGTGCCTTTAGTACTTTTCTCCTGGGGGTCCAAATAGCACTTTTCGAGCAACTTTTTCCGCATAAGTGTAATTCTCCAATAACACCTAAGCAAACATAAAAACACCAAAATTAGTACAAAAATCGAGACCAACAATAGAGACACTTAGGACAAATTAGATACAAAAATGTGTCTATCACTTCATTACATCATCCATTGAATTCGTCTTTTCATATGGTAATTTGTGTGCGACACATCTCTTTACTTTCGCCTTCAGTCATGGCTTCACCGAGGTCAGTTTTGGTTTCTTGTTGATGACATACGGTCCCCCCTTTACTTCTATTGCGAACACAGTGATCAGTTGTGGTGCGGTTAGGGATTTCATTGCACTGGGCATTCCATCTTAATACCAAGCCTTGCAAACTTTCGCATTGTTCTCTCTTCAAACCGAATAATGCGTTTCTTCCTGTTTTGAGCAAATCGATTTGTGCATATGCGTTTATGAGCGCATTCTGCGATTCTGAAGAGGATGTAATGCTCATCTTTTGAGAGTGCTTATGCTTTGCTGCTTCACCTTGCTCCATCATCCCTTTAGGAGCTGAATCTCGTGACTGACTAATCCTGCGAAATGCTCTTATCTCGCCATGTTTTGATATCTTCTTAGGTTTTCGCAGGTTTGTATTAGCGTTCATCTTAACACATTCAGCCTGACTCCCCTCCTTTCTCACTGACCTTGGGAAGACTCAACTAAAGCTTGAGAACTCGGTAAAGGATCTTTAAATAAATAAATCTAAAAACATTGAAGATGAAAATGTTGGAAATAGCTATGTGTACTCACAATAATGGCTATTCCAAACCCTAGTAATCCTTCTAAAAACACAAGAAATAAATTCTCATAAGAAGTTTCCTAGACAAAATAAATCAAAAACAACTCTAAACCCAAAGAGCAATCACAACCGATAATCAAAGTTCCGGTACGGAAGCTTCACTGGTTCCAAGACCTTCAAGCTTGTGACTAACTGTATCAACTGCATCTTCGGAGAAGATATCCTCATTGAGAAGATCCTTAACATGTGACTTCATGAGAACAAGGTCAGAGTTAACCTTTTTTAACTCAGTTCGTAGCATGTTAATTCTAAGTTTTTCTGGAAGATGATTTTTGCAATTTTAATCTTTATGACTTTATATATTGCAAATTGTTATGGGATATGTTGTTTACGTCCGTGAATCTGTGACTGTCCCATACTTGTTCAAAATTTATCTCTATTATGTCGGTATGAAAGTATTGATTAAAGATAGAATGAACTTTTGACAAACAAAAGTTAAAACCTTTTATGTCATTATGCAAATTTTTATGGAAGAAAGGATGCACTTTTGTTTACAAGGATTAAATCTATTATATGTCATTGTGAAAATAGTGATGAAAAATAGAATGAATCCTTGTGTATACCGCAGTATTGGTCGATCTCCGATCCACATTTTTGTGCATATATTGTGTTGCTCCGTAAGTTCTCTTTTGTCGAGCATGACCAATTTTTGGTTGATTCAATTGAGATTTTTGGACTCAAATCCATGTTTTCATGTGATTTGGTTATGTCCAAAGAAATCCTTCTTTTCTTGTAAAAGCAAGGTCGTCGTTGTTTTTCTTTCGGGAATTACATTTTATGGGGGAGAGTTCTTTTTGAACTTGTGCTTTATTTCCAAATCTATGTGGGGAGTGCGGCTGTCGAATATTATAGGGGTTATCTTGTATCTTTATAAACTCCTTGATGAATGCATTTAGCTTCGGCTTTATGATTGCATTTAAATAAGTTGGTATGTTATTCTCTTTTGGTCATGAAGTATCTCTATGAAAATTTCATTAGGATCCCACTAGTTTTCGTACCTTTGCCAATTTATATTGACAAAAAGGGGGAGAATTAATGTGTAGTTTCATACTACAAATACATATGGTTTACGGATCATTATGTAAGGGGGAGTGATACATATCACCATAGTATTGTTTTCAAAGTTGTGATACAATTGAACTTTGATGTTGTGTAATAATATTATGACATTGTATAACAATGATTAAGAGCAATTGTTTTCTCATTGTTATCGCTACGGATCTTGAACAACTATGATGTTGAGTTGAACACGTTTAGAATCATGGAGTACTTGGAAGTGACGAAGATTTCGAGTCGTGTTGAAGATGCCAAGGAGATCAAGCATTTGGATGATAAGCTAAAAAGTTTTATATATTTTGTAATCCATATGTATTGATAGTTTAGTCACTAAAATTGACAAAGGGGGAGATTGTTAGAGCACTGCTCGGTCGAACTCGCATGCGTTGCTATCTCAAGCATGTTTGTCAATGTTAGTGATCATAACTATAAGTCTTGATTTCTAGCCTATTTATAGATGTCTCGGACTAGGACATAGATTGTGTAGTTGAGCTTAGACTTCACGGCGTTCATCATTTGAAGACGAAGAACTACTAAGGGGAGCTTGTGGAACTTCATAGACAAAAGGTATGTGGAGACTGAAACTCATCTATCACTTGGAAAGTCAATTTCTACTCTATCTCCTATATTGAGACATAAGTCGTATTACGATATAGTTTTCTATATACACATTTGAGATTTCGAGCTCAGTTTATCTCGCTTACATATTTCTCGAAATATGTGTTGGTAAGCTTTCGCTTCGACCAAGTTCATCTTATATCATGTGAAAATTTCCGAGTAACATCTTACATGGTTCGTGTGATACAATCATTTGGTGTAGTCTTGGAATGTTTCGTTATTATTATTTCAATATATCTTGAAAATTGCTTTGATGCTAATAGCGTGTGAAAATGACTATTGTCATCCTCTAAGAAAGTTTCAATGATTGAAATAAAGAGCTTAGAATCATGTAACCATGTTTTGATATAAACATAGTGTGTTATCACATTTATGTGTAAGTCCAAAACCGGGAACCTGAAGTATGCGTACCCGTACGCGTACTGGCGGTTGTTGGATGTCTGGGCAAGTATGCGTACAAGAACGCATACTGGCGGAAGTCTTACGTCCGTGAATTTCTGCTGGAGTTTGGAATGTATATAGGTATGCGCACCCATACGCGTACTGGTGTAACCAAACTCGGTCCGGCTACTTAAGTATGCTTACCCGTTTGCATATTTGAGTTGGTTACTTTCTAAAATCGGTTGTGTACATGAACTTAAACATTTATAAATTAAGGAATGCAATCTTTGCAAACCGTGGCTATAATATTCATGGATTGATTCGAGTGAATCAAACCGATTTTGCTTCAATTGTGTTCTTGTATACTTCTATGAGAATACATCAATTGAACGACTTTTTAACTAGTTTCATTTGAGTCATTTGAACTAGTTATGGTTTAGATGAACAAGGTTGATATGAGAGCAATCATATGGCTAACCTTGGTTAACTATTTGTGAGCCAACATGGTGTACACGTTTGGGTACGGTTACATAAACCTAAATGAGGGTACATTTTATTTGTGTGTAACACGTTAAGTTCGATCTAACGGTTGAAAGATATTAGCTTGGTTGAATCAGGTTTTTCATCTAACGGTGAATATTGAATGCTTTGTTACCAAGGTAACTTGGATTGCAAACCCTGATTTGAAAACTATATAAAGGAGAACTCTAACAACTGGGAAACCAAATCCCCACACCTCCTGTGTGTTACTAGTTGCATCAACTAGAGTCGATTCTCCTTTAACCTTAGGTTTCTTCGAGACCCTGTAGGTTAACGACTTCAAAGACTTCATTGGGATTGTGAAGCCAGACCCAACTATTTTCTTTGTAATTGTGTGTTCTGATATTGCCTGATTATATCGTGTTGAGTTCAATTGAAATAATTGACTAGAGATTAATTTCTCCGATAGGCAAGATAAAAGTAATCACAAACATCTTCGTCTCATCATTTGTGATTCCACAATATCTTGTTTCGCTAGTCGATTAAGATTATTGTGAGGTGATTGATAATACTAGGCTGTTCTTCGGGAATATAAGTCTGGTTTATCAATTGGTTCCTGTTCACCTTGATTTATCAAAAGACGGAACAAAAACTCTTGGGTATTTCTGTGGGAGACAGATTTATTCAATCTATAGAATTTCTATGTGAGACAGATTTGTTTATCAAGTCTTCGACTTTGGGTCGTAGCATCTCTTGGTTGTGGGTGAGATCAACTAAGGGAATCAAGTGCGTAGTATCCTGCTGGGATCAGAGACGTAAGGAACGCAAATGTACCTTGAATCAGTGTGAGATTGATTAGGGTTCAACTACAGTACAGTCCGAAGTTAATTGGTAGTAGGCTAAAGTCTGTAGCGGCTTAATACGGTGTGGTGTTCAAACTGGACTAGGTCCCGGGGTTTTTCTGCATTTGCGGTTTTCCTCGTTAACAAAATTCTGGTGTCTTTGTTATTTCTTTTCCGCATTATATTTTGTTATATAATTGAAAAATCACAGGTTGTGCGTTAAGATCAATCAATTAGAATATCCAACCTTTGGTTGTTGATTTAAATTGATTGACACTTGAACATTGGTCTTTGGTACCGTTCAAGTTGTTTCACATAATAATCAGGCTCGCGGATTTTTATCTGTTTGATTTGCTGATTACATTGTGAAACAGAGATATTAAACTCTTTGATATACTTTACTCTAGATCGAGTCTCACTGTCTAGTTGATTCTCTAGAATTGGAGTAAGTCCTCTCAGATTGCCAAATGAATTGTTGGGTGTGGTTGTTAGACCCCCGCATTTTCACAGGGTCTCCCAATGATGGCATTGTATGGCGATTTTATATTTACCACACAAAATGTGACCACCATTTCCAAAGTTCCCGCCGGAATGACCATGGTAATCTCGCCTTTTGGTCTTGATGCGACACTGTTGAATCCGTAAATTGTATACGTGGAAGGGATCAGGTCTGAGTCGCTATACCCTATGGTCCTTGGCCGGTTGTCAGCCGACACAAATATAATTTACACTTTCTTACTACTCAAAATATATAATAAAGCAAGGGCAAGAAAGGATCGTTCCCACAGAGAGGTCTTGGTTTTCAAATTGATTCGGTTTCCTATAAATAACACCGGGAGTTTTCTGATTTTTATAAACGAAAATAAAATAAAAGCAAAACAATAAAAAGTAAACACGCAAATCAAGAATGAGAAAGTTTGGTCATGGATTTCGTTTTCAATCACAAACATGTTTTCAACACAATAACTAGAATTGATATTTTAATCTCAACTTTTATCAAAGGCCCTAGAATACCTTGATCGCAAGAATATCCCGCTAATCTCCTCTTGTCATCAACAAACACATTAAAAGATGCGAATATGAATTCTATCTAAAAGAACAACCCAACGTGTAAAAGCACTAATCAAGTTTATTTCCCTAGATGCAATAGGTTCTATGAAATCAGGCCAATCAAAGCAATCTAATGTGTAAAAGCACTAATCCGATTTAACAAAGGTTATGGTTCACATATGATCATAAGAATATATCACTACAAACTATAATCATATTTATGCTACTTCAAATCAGGAATTATCACTTTTGCGTATAATAACCCTAATCTAGCAAAAGACATGCATGTGAGTTCTACCAATTTGCAACTTGACAAAACAAACATTCAATCATATGACAATATTAATGGTGAATCATAAACGATAATATGAGAGAAAACTAATTTATTGAACAAAAACTCATGTTTGGAAATCCAACTAATCCTTAACCAAAAGAAAACTCTAGCTCATATTCATGGAGTTCATAACAAGAAGAAAGAGAAAAAACTTCATGTTTTAAACCCTAGAGCACAAAGTAGAGGCAAAGGTAAGATATCCCTAATTTCTTTATATTTTTCTCTCTCCCAAAAGTTGTCTTTTTTCTCTGCTCGGCTACTGCCTTTATATAGGCTTGTGTACAAGGATGCATAGTCGGTGAGTGAGAGTTTTGGATCGGAGAAATTAAGTAATTGTACTTGCTTCGGGAATCTTCACCGTTTATCTCAGCTGGTCTTTCACAGCAACCAAACTCGATCACCAACTCACTAACTTCTCTCAAACTCGGTCCCATATCCAACCATGAAATCTCGAGAACATCGGACAACCACCAACCAATAACCATCAGTCTTCGTTATCTACAGCAAAGCTCAAGCTCCGTCCATCTCTATAACATCATCGATCATCATCTTCACTTCTCTGCTCGAGTTCTTCTTTTTATCATCTGATAATGGCAGCACACCCAAATTCGGACTCCAGAGATTATCAGCACACTCCACCACCGGAAATATGATCACTGCCATCTCCATTAGCTTCTTCTCGAGCTCAAACCTATTCCACCGTGGAAACAACAGCAGCAACAGAGACTCGAACCATCTCCTCTTTAGTACTGCCAAGCTTGGCCATCTTCTCTGTTTTGTAGCTCGAACTCCATAAACTTCAATCGTCGGCAGCAACCCCATTCTCAATCACCGAGACTTCATCATCATTCGCCAATACTCAAGTTCTTCTTCTCTGCCAGGATCATCACGATCAATCTCGTCACCGACAACAACCCATTCCAACTCGAGTGCTCATCGTCACAAAGAAAGCATCTCATCATCTCTGATAAACAAACATCCACCATTACCGAGTACCATCATCACTTCATCGAAAGCACAGCAGCGTTCATTGAGACTCCACCTTCTCTGCATCTCTCGCCGACGATCATTGTCACTGTCATGCCCCTCTATATTTCTCTACATCCTCTCAGCGTCATCAACACATTTGTTTCAACTCGAGCTCGATTCTCACCATCTTCATCTTTCTCGTTATTACTCTCATCGTCAATCGCCAATAATGGCAAAGAATCGTCGTTCATTCTTCCACGTTGTTCTTCGAGCGCTCTCGTATTTTCATCTCGAGCTGAACTCCATCATCATCTTAGTCATTACCAGCAACATCTAAATCATCACGAACACCAGCATCATCATCTCCCTGAACTTGCTCGAGCCAATTGATTTGAAATCAGGCTCCTACCCAAGCTTCCTCTCGCCTTCAGAAACCCAATGATGCTCTCAGAAGTTCGAATATCTCTTCTTCAAAATCCACCATTATTTTGATCATTATGATCATCAAGTTCTGACTGCCATTGCATGGTTCTAATTTACAAATAATGAAGAAGAAGTGCCCAGAGATAATAAGTGGGTGCCCTTAACATCATTTGAATCTGGCAGCCCCCCAGTGAACAAAACTCGACTCCCTTTAGCACTTCCTTTGAAAATGTCCGCCCCTTAACATGAGGGTGTCCCTTAGCGATCTTCATTCAACTGTCAGTCCTGGAAGACTGACAGTTTAGTTCCAGCTTCATTCTTGTTTCGCTCATAACTTCTTCATACGATGTCGGAATGACTCCGTTCTTTCGGCATTGTCTTCATCTTTTCGTCCTCTACACAATGAAAAGTAGAAATCTTGTATTTTAACGAGTTACAATTGGTCTTTTTTCTCCAAATGACTCCATTGCACCTAATAAACTCAAAAGCACACATAAGATACATAATTCACAAGAAACTCGCAAAGAAAGCATAAACAATAGATATAAAATTAGGTGTTTTACAACACCTATCAGTCCTGAACACGTGATATAAAAAAATATCAACCGAGCTCCCCGTGTCTACTAGGATCTTGTTTATCGCCCAGGGTCGCTTTTTCTCTTCCTCGTCTTCTTCCCATTTAGAGTGTGGCTGCATAGTCATG
This sequence comes from Papaver armeniacum, assembly GCA_023531295.1. NCBI lineage: Eukaryota > Viridiplantae > Streptophyta > Magnoliopsida > Ranunculales > Papaveraceae > Papaver > Papaver armeniacum. The sequence continues at coordinate 199,865 of JAJJWW010004645.1, forward strand.
GTGACCACTAATGGATCGGAATGCATCCCTCCTTCTGTTGGTATGTCGTCTGTTGTGAAGGAAATTAATTACTTTTGCCATTCTTCGAGTGATCGACTTTTTGTTACCAGATGTATTTCTTCGCCATTGCGATCTCTTTTGTATACTCAGCTTAAGACATTATCATGAAAGTCGTTGATATCTTTAGCAGAATGGATGATTGAATTTATCTGCCTTGAGTTTTGTCCGATTTCAATGCGATGTATGACTGCTGGTTGTTGGGGTGGTGGTTCCCTTGGTAATTCGCCTACCTTCAGAAATCGATTCAATTTTCCCTTCTCAATCAGTTTTAACAAAAACCTTCGCACGTCCCTGCAGCTTGCAGTGTTGTGGCCGTGAAACCGGTGATACACACAAAATTCACCACTCCTTCCTCCTGGTGGGGGTTCTCGTCCTTGTTGATGGTGGATTTTCGAAAAAGGCTAAAATCGTAAAATCATAACCTTGCATATTCTTGATCCGGTAATCAGACGAATATTGAGACTCATGTCTCTCATTTAAGCATGAAAACTCATGCCACGACGGTCTCTGATTAAGTGTATTGCCTCTCATATCATCCATAAGAACATCTGAACGAGTGTATTGTCTCTTAGAGCATACATATGCAGCAACTGAGACCACAACATATTTCATTTACTGAGAAATTTTGGTAATCATTTTTATATAGAATCGAACGATTGGAAGGCTCTTAGACAGCTTGCTTGCTAGTATAGAGCGATAACGTCTTCAGGATGGAACAATGTTTTCCCTGACTATATAAAAGACATATGTATAGAATCTTAACGATTGGATGGCTCCTAGACAGCTTGCCTGCTAGTATAGAGCGATAACGTCTTTATGATGTAACAATGTTTTCTTTGACTATACATAATAAATATGACGCTTCAATTAGCTCATATCGCTCAATTATCGAATAATTATAATGCTCCTAGCTTATCTGCTAGTATGGAGCCATCAATTAATTATTTCTAGTCGCAAAATTCATCAATTAGATTCCTAAAAAATATTCTACGTTCTACATAATATTTCATTACTTCAATTCATGGCTTTTCCCAGCAGAATTCCATGGGTTAGTAATAAATATTCAACGTATGGGTATCTGAGCCACAATCGAGTAAGCCCCTAGAAAATGGTGCAAGTGTACTCAACAATAATGCACTAACGAGCATCCGAATGCACGAACGAGCATTCAAAAAATACAAAGGAATGAAGAAACCTATGCAAAACAGGGGAGAAAAATAATAATTATAAAATATTAAAAAAAGAGGCGTCTAAGGGGACCAAGCTCACCGGCCGGCCGCTCATGCCGCAGTGGCCGGTCCCACGCCTCTTCCTTTATTGTATCGTATTTTAATATTCTTTTCCTTGATCTCACGAAAATCCCTTCATTTGAACAAATTCCTTCATTTTAGCAAAACTCCTTAATTTCATGGTATTTCCTTTACATCATGGAAATAATATAAAATTAGGAAAGGTGTTGCGAGACCGGGCCTAGCAGACGGCCGACCATGCCCTAGCCGTGGCCGGTCCCACACCTTGTAATTCCTTATTTTATTATTATTATTTCCTTCATCTCATGGAAAATCCTTAGTTTCAACAAACTCCTCAATTTCATGAGATTTCCTCCGCATCATGGAAATAATATAAAATTAGGAAAGGTGTCGCGGGACCGGGCCTACTAGCCGGCCGACCAGGCCCTAGCCGTGGCCGGTCCCACACTTTGTAATTCCTTATTTTTTTATTATTATTATTTCTTTCATCTCATGGAAACTCTTTAGTTTTAACAAACTCCCTAGTTTCATGAGATTTCCTCCGCATCATGGAAATAATATAAAATTAGGAAAGGTGTCGCGGGACCGGGCCTACTAGCCGGCCGACCATGCCCTAGTCGTGGCCGGTCCCATACCTTGTAACCCCTCATTTTATTATTATTATTACTAGTTTTTCACCCGTGCGATGCACGGGTCGGTTTATTGCTTATGGAATATTTAATGCTCTTTTTATAGAGAGAATATATGTTTTTTTTGAAGGAAACATGTATTTTATTATATTAATCCTCAAATAAATTGAGGCGTTGCATAATACAATAAGGTGGATCATCATGAACCCACCATCTGTTTAAAAAGTTTGAAATTGCAAATTAAACTAAGTCATGAGCAATTGAGTTTGCGTCTCTAGGAACAACTGTAAAATTAATTTCGCTGAAATCCTTGACGCGATCATAAATTGAGAGAACTGTATAACGAATACTCCAAGGAAGATTGTTCGTTTTCCCTTTAATAACTTTAGGAATCTCCTCAACATCCCCTTCTACAATGATTTTAGCCACTTGAAGTCTTTTAGCCAGTTGAATACCAAGACCTTATGCTTTAGCCTCCGCCATTGTTGAAGAGAAATCATCGAATTATCTTTATTATAAGAATATATTACAAAACCAAAGTGTGCACGAAAATAAAATAAACAAAATTTCATAAGCTTTAATCAAAATTTTCTTTATTATAAGCTATTGTTAAACAAAAACAGACTCTAAAGCACTATTCAAAATTCTTGATAGTAAAATTTTATTATTTCTTTAGCTCTGCATATAATAAAGAATTGATTGAAAATAGCAAGCAAGGTAAATTTAAACTATTTGGTAGGGATTAAACTTGTTTTGGTTGGTTGAATAAAACCATACCATACGTATTAAACTATTTGATAAGAAATTACTCATTGTGGGAGACAATCTTATCTAGGGAGGTTTGAATTTTCTTGGAAATTTAGAAGGGAATTTGGAGCTTTACTTTGGATAAAATTCTCTCCAATTTCGTATCTCCCATAACTTTTTGATTTCTCCGCATCTTAAATAATGAATAAGTTAGTGACGAGCTCGAGATGGATTATGGTTTCTGTATAGCATTATGATGTTTGTTGTCTTCTAGTTTCGTATAAATTCAATTAAACTAAAATCTCATAATCTAAATATGTTTGTTTGTTATTTGGTTTCATATGAGAATGTGAAGACATGTTTAGTGATACATCTGTTATAGCAATATAGCCATCAGAAATATGGAAAAGTTCATCTTTGGAGTTAGGAGTAATTTATTCGGTGGAATATTTATGTAGGTCAACCATGGATATTTTCTCTTGTGGTTGTGAGCATCGTCTTAGTCATTCTGAATCTGTGAATATAACTGTTGTTTATGCTCTCCATTTTATTCCATGCTTGATTATTGAAAACTCCTAGTTTTTCGCCCGCGCTATGCGAGGGTTTATTTTTCGCTAATGAAATATTGCGCCCATGATTTAAAATTAGTTTCATTATAAACAAATAATTATAAAGACTAATAAATATCCAACACTAAACCTGACAAAAAAAATCAACAAAAATAAAACAGAAAATGATAAAAACATTAAAAATATCATGGGCTTGTAGGTAAACATCTTCGAATTAAAGATTACAATCCTCATTGTAGTTTGATAATATTCATAAGCTAACTAAAAGGTATCTTAATGATTCATAATGCTTTAATCCTTCTCTGGATTCTGATATTTAAAAAAAAAAAAAACTTTGAGCTCAAGCTTTTATTCTTCTATATAATTTTATCTTTTTTTGTTTTACCCAGTCATTATGCGCCTTTAATTTATCAGGAGATGCGTTATCAAAATCACTATGCATTATATTTCAAAATACCTCATTCAGCCGCTTGAGATTTTATAAATCACGATATTTTACTTAGGGGAAAAATATCTCTAGCCCAATTCTCTTTTTCTTTTTATAACAAACCCGTAATTAAGATACTCGATATATGGAATCCAAAATTAGTTTTATGACTACTAATTTTACTATATTAACCTTTAGAAAAGTAATTATAAAAGTAATTATCCGAAATTAATAGTAATTATCCGAAATTAGTCTCCGGTGATAAAAAGTCAAAAACCATAAATTTAGGAAAATCCCAAAAATCAAGCTCACCTAGTTTATATCGTCCCGCCATCATCTCCTCAACTTACATCTTCTACCTAAAAGAAAAAACCAGAGCTAATAGAAAAACCAAGGATTCTATGTTTTCACAGTAACCAAACTACCAAAATAAAAAAAAATAGAAACCTAATCCCATTGTCATGACTCATCATACTGTTCGGTAAGATTTCTTCTTGCTTTTCTAATTGTAGTGAAAGTGCTGATTTAATGGGGTTTCTTTTCGAATGCTAATTAACCCATGCATGTGTGATAATTTTGATTTAATGGGTTTCCTTTGATCATCTAGGTTCAAAGATTTACTGAATTCGGTTATTTATGGGTTTTCCATGATTATCTAACTTCATAACAATTTTTGTTTTGACCATGGGTTATTCTATTTGAAATGGATAAGTAGGAGATGGTGAAACATCATGATAAAGTTGTTTTTTTTTTTTTATCAGAAACGTGATAAAGATTGTGGTGCTAACGAATCCAGTGATGACGATGATTTTGAGAAGCTGCAGAAGAAAAAGAAAATGGGGAAGCAAACTGAAGACCCAATAACAAGTAAAGATTGTGTTGAAGCAGGCAAAAACAAGAGCAATAAAACAGGTAAATAACAGGCTTTTTTTCCGATTGTGATTTAATAATAATTAGGTTGATAAGCTGTTTATTCACTTTCATTGACAGATAGATTGTGATAAATTTACTTATCCATGATTTTTGTTGTGATAAGTGAATATTTCTATGTGTTAAAGATGTGAAAAATAGTGTTTTCCACATTCAGTGACAGATAAAAGCTAACCCTTGGATTATGCCGTGAAAATTAGTGATTTCGTGTTAGCAAATGCATGCTAGCGAACTGTGTAATGATCACTGCCTACCTAGGCAAAATATGAAGATTCACTTCTCAGAAGGGATTCTTTGACTGTCTTAACGTGAACCCAGTAAACTTATGATGCAGAAGTTTACTCAATTGGGAGAGAACATGACAAAACTACTCATTAACAAAATTATACTACATGCATGAATTTGGTTATATGACCTTCATACTGCCTGGCACATCCCACCTAAAAATAGTATATTTAACTTCGATAATCATTTAACTTTTATTCAGCTGTGCCTATCTATATGTGTATATCAGTGATAACACTATTGGCTACTACTTCTATGTGAAATATTTAGTTTTCACATATCGTTGTTGCGAAAAATTTAGTTATCACCTCCGTCAATCGTGAAAACTACATTTATCATCTGAGTAATAGGTTATCGTGCTTTTGTCTTCTCATTAACGTATTAATATGAGCTATTATTTTTGCCTTTTTTTTTCAAGATATTGCAAGGCTGTTTTGAGCAAACCTCTAAAGATAAAGCATGCTAAAGTGGAAATATGTATATGCTCATATTCCTTCAACAAAAGTTATCCCAGCCTCGTTATATCCAATCTTAGTAACGGTGGTGCAAAATGTTACGAACTCGGTCATGGATATGCATCGATGCCAAATGGTAGACTTGTCGTATGAATTGATTAATTTGTGAGAAGAGAAGAAAAAAGATGGCAGCAGAATTGCAGTTGAGTGCTGCAAAAAGATGAAATGCGAGGAAAAGTTGTTGGCTTACTCATGGAGTTGGATATTGAAATGCATTTAAAAATATGAGAAACTTTTCATGGAATTTTATAGACTTTTGCATAGTTAACAAGTTTGGTTCTTTCTTTGCTTTACACCAGGCCCATATTTTATTGATGACAGACGTGGTTACTTGTCGATGGTGCCATTTAGGGGTGAACATTTGGCCTGTAATCCGCGTATTTAACCGGGACCAACCATTCATTTGCGGATGGATGTCCGGACCGTTCGTTAATGGGTTGGATGCGGATGGAATTTTTGAAATCCAACGGATAACGGATCGGGCCCGGATGCAACCTTGAAAATCCGTTGGACATCCATATCCGTTAAATTAGAGGGCATTTATATAGTTCTAGAAAATACTATGGATCATTTAGGAATTTTTAAGATATTTGCTTGGGGTGTTGTACATGACATTTTTATATTTGTATACATATATAGGATATGTAGGTTTTATAAGGATTCATTTGTGTTAGCTTTATTTTCTTTACTATAAATTTTAACTAAAACAAATCCGTTGGATTATCCGCATCCAATCCGTCCATCCGTGTATCCATTGGATGCAAATCCGTTGGATATGGATTGGATGCGGATGCCAAATTTGAAATCCGTAGTGCAGTGGATTGGATGTGGATGGGGTGAAAACCGGTCCATACCGGCCCATGCTCACCCCTAGTGCCATTGATCATACCCTTGCTTTAGTGATTGATCTAAACTCTTTTGTTTTGAGCTGTGGTGTTGAATGTTTTTTGGCATCAGGTTTACATTATCCAATCTGACGCATTTTTGATAAATTGCAAGAGAAAGGGATAAACACAATGTTAACGTGCTAGGCTGGACTCATGAGCCCCCAGAGAAAGGGCTTTTTTTTTAAAAAAAAAAAAAAAGAAAGGATATATTGAAGAAGAAAAGATATTTACAAGTTATGTACAAAGGTGCAAAGCACGAGAGAAACTACAAGATCCAAAAAAAACTACTAGCTACATAACCATTATATCCTCCCAATGATGAAGAATTTGTCAGCACTATTGGCTACTACTACCACTCTGAACTGAGATGCCTCGGACAATTTAGCTCATGTTTTCGTGAACATTTGAGTCTTCACAAGATTGCGACTTGTGATAATTCAGTTTTTGCTTAAATGTAACGATTAGTGAAAGTCGTGTTTATCACACGTTGGTTAAATACAATTATCACCATCACCGTATACTGAAAATCGCAATTATCCATAGTGGAGTATTCTGTTGTGTATTGTGCTTACAAGTACCATTAGAGGCTAATTTTTCTTTTTCTTTTTTTGATATTACAAAAAAAATAGGGAATTAAAATGTTTCTTTGTCAAGTTAATCGTGAGAGTTCAATATTATGCTATAGATGGTTCTCTATAATGGCCGATCAACTATTCATTCTATTGACAACATCTGATCTTGGCACAAAAAATGCTGCTAGGCAGCCAGGGGGACGAATGCACATGTCCCTTTCCTCCCGATCCTTTAAGAATCCTGATGGATATACATCGCTGCAGGAATATATCTGGTGGCCATTAAACAGGCCTAAAACATTTCCATTTTCTGTCTGGCAGTTGCATCTTCGAAGCAGTAAGAGTGCAAAACCCTTCTTGGGAGATAAAACTAGTTTCCTGGAAGTGCAGATTCGTGGACTTATGACTGGTATCTCTAATTGGCAAGGAGTGAAAATAGGGACGAAGCTCACGTGAGAAAATTATGGGAGTGATCTTAATTGGCCGGAAAGTATGGTAACAAATTTCATTGACCGTATTTATCTTCTTAAAATATTTATATTAATAACTCCCAACTAATTAAGGTCAATTCAGTCCTAAACGAAATTTGAAAAATTGAAATTCAATTTAAACTACTAATCTTAGCCGTAGATCGTGTATTTTTGGCTACACATATATACAATCTTAATAATGGGTTTCTGGAAGAGAGAGGAACCAAATTTGGGTTACTCAGAAATTTCCACATTTTACTTATGTTAATTATGTCATGAGATTTGGTCGGTGTTTCTTTTGATTCTTTTTCTCTTTGATCTATACAAACCTAAATATATTTTTACATGAAAACGATTATTGCCCATGAATTTTAATTTATCAAATTACAAACGCAACAAAGTATCCATGATAATTTGTAGATCTTATAAAAGTAAATGATGCATGAATTTGATAATTTTATGTAGTTTCAGATCTGAAGTAGTTGTAGTTTTTAGGCTATATTTGAGCATCCAGTAAACATGTAGATTATAGTATGTTGCTCAACTGGCCGTAGCCTTGCCCGCTACTTGAAGATCCAATTTATTACCTGTAATGATATCAAATAGGGAAGTTTGAAATAAGCCATTACAAATTTGCTTGTGCCTAAATAACTCTATGCCACTGGCGCTCCATCTCAAGAGGGATCGACGCTATCTTCAGAGAGACAATTATCACTTGGGAACTTGTAGTTAGACAGAATCCATGAATGAAGTGGGCATCATAGACAGTGCCTTTACAATCCTTGAGGTGAAATCAGTGGAAATTAATCGATAAATGCTTATCTTCTGTAAGTAGTAAGAGTGGGAACCTTGAGAGTGGAAATTATATTCTTCGTATTCTAGCCGGTATCTTATACTCAAAAAAATAAAATAAAATGGGACAACATTTACACCACGAAATTTGAAATTTGATTACTACAATGTCATAAGCTTCGACTGCTACTTTTTAGTACCAGAAAATTTTATATTAATTAATTTCGATAAGAATTTAGTTTTTTTAACCCCAAAAATTCAACCTCTAATTTGATTTTGATTCTTTCTCTTTTTTTCCTTGGAACTGTTGTTTATTATGCCATCCACATAATTAAGTAGATGAATGTCGCAAGTAGTTCAGTCAGAAATTATCAAGGTTAAACTGGGGATCCATACTGTGCAGTGCGGATCTGATTTATTATAACTAATGAGTGACATTTAGTAGTTATCATCCATTTTATGCAGTGAGCTAAAACATCAAACTCAAACCTACTAAGATGTACATCCCGGTCGTTTCCGGTAATAAATATACATGAACACCAGAAAAAACATTATAAAAAAGATAATCAAGCTAACATATCACGAGGTGCATAAGAATCAATAGTAAGAATTCACAGTTGCTCTAGTGTTACCCAAATATAAATATTTAACAACTACATAGACTCTCATAAACGGTACAACCGAAAGACAACTCATAAAACCCAAAGTGTTGAACCACCTCTTACTGTCCATGTTAAATATATATGACTACACAAATAGAAAACCGACGATGGTCTACAACCAAGACCTAAAAAAGGAACGTACTTACATTACGTAAAATAGTTCATCCACCTGATCCTATCAACAATTCAGTCAATTCATACAAAAACAAAAAACAAAATAAAAAAAAGATCGGTGAATATCCTTTATTTATTAATGCAGGGTTTTTCGCTCAAAAAATTGGTAAAATATTTTACCAAATCTAGCTAACATCATTATCACTTGATGAATCGTCTTTGCGTCTCTTCCTTCTAAATCCCTCCGAGTACTGGGTAAAACATCCCATTGTTGGTATAACATAACATAATGTAGCAAGGTAGCCGAAAAGTAGCAGTTTAAAGGGAACTACATATACGGAGGGATTATGAGAAATTAGAATTGAAAGTTACCTTAAGAAATAATCAAAAAAATATCACCAAGTTAATTGGAGAATCACTTGAAATCCTAACAATGAAGCCTTGCATCCTAAAAGAGCCGGTGAACCCGACGCAAAACTCTGCTGGACTACTGCTTCTCCTATTACACCACAATCCAAAAGCTTGTTCTGAGATGAGTTCTTTGTCGAAACGGAGAAACCCAGCTCCTCATCATTATATGAACCACTGGATGTGACCTGCTTGTTTACCATTTTAGACTGAAAGGGGAAATCAAAGTGTGAGAGAGAGGAATAATGCAATTATTCCAAATCCTATACTGAAGAGCACCAAGTTCTATAGACCACGGCCACAACACAACACTAAGTTCATGTAAATTGAAGCGACAGAAAAAAATCACCCGAGATGTTCTACATACTCCAAATTCATGATTACATGCACCTTTCATGATCTGCAAAACAAACGGACAAAAAAAAAAATCACCTAAAACAAAATTTAGAATATCCAAATACACCAGAAAACAATATGAGGTTTGGTTTCTGCTTAAGAAAACAAAACACCCGTCAGTTTATTTTTTCCTTTAAATGCATGCCGAGTTAAATAATGGCTAATCTTGTTTCTTCATCATTCGTAAAACTACAAAAGAGAGAAAAATTACTGATTACCATATAATAGAAACCTCCTAAGCTAAGAAATTTAATCGCCAGTAAAAAAATAACCTAAAAAACACCGTGATAACAACAAACATGGAATGCACTTTCCACGATACCTACAAAACAAATAACAACCATTGAGCCAAACAAAAAAATTAATGAAAGAAACTATACAACAAAAAGAGATCCAAAACTTACCTATCCATCGTCCACAAATAAAGATTACTTAATATCATTATCAAAATATTTAAAAATAGATTATCAAAATACCGATTTATATCACAGAACATAACCTTACCAACTTCGGATGTGAACAAACTTCAAAGCAAGATAAAAAAAAATAATCACCTGAGCTATTTTCGAAAAAGAAGCATCATAATCGAGAATAATTGCAAAACAAACAACAACCATTTATATCAGAAAATAAAATAAAAATGAAAATGCAAGCCGCCCTAAAAAGAGAGAAGCAGCAGAATCAATAGGTTTGGAATTTTCTCGGATGACATATATTAAGAGAGACATAGATATTTACCAAATGGTTGCTATTAGATTCTTTTCCCTGCGAAAATCACATGGAACACTTTTCAGCATACCTGCAAGATAAACAATAAACGCAAATCAATCAACAAAACCTCAAACAATAGGAAAAAGAAAAGAAAAAAAGCGTAGAAAACCCTAGAAGATAGAAGCGAGGTGCAAACAATGGTTTGTCCTTGCTAGAATCATTTATATAACAAACTCCAAAAAAAGGAAAAATAAGAGTTCCGGAAACAAAATCCATAATTATCCAAAAATATTTATAACTTTTATTTTATTGGATTACAATATTTATTTTTTCCATTATTTTTGGAAACCTCGTTGTATTCACTTATGTGAATTACCGATTTCCATTAAAGTTTCTCTTTTTTATGCTAGAAAATATGTAATTAAAAATAGGATTCGTCTATGAATGGAATTATTAGATTTCCTTTTAGTAAATTTACTTTTACAAAAAAAGGCGAAAAAGAAAATCCACAGTTTTAGGGTTTTCAAAAAAGAAAAAAAATCTCCTATATACACCGGGAAAAATCTTTTGGATTCTTGTATGATATATCTAAAATTCGTTATTTTGGTTACAAATTTTATTTTTATGGAATAAGTGATATTTAGAGAAATATATGAAAAATATATCGAAATTTTTTCATGATTGTGTATTATTCTTTTCTGTTATTGTTTGCTTGATATCGATTTCAAACACTCCACAATTTTATATTAACGATTTTAATTTTTTTTGGTTATTGAACAGGATCAACAATCAATTATTATATGGAAGAGGAAGCATGTTTCGATTTGAAGGTAAGTATCCATAATTCTATAGGATTTTGATTTTAGTCACTGATTTAGATTTCATTAAATTCCTTTTTTAATTTCATTGGAATTTTAATTATAATTAGTTTAAATATCAGTAGTTTGGAATTGTAATTAAGATTGGTTCATAATTATCAGAAGTGTAATCGGACTTTGGACATTGAATTATATCACAGAACATAACCTTACCAACTTCGGATGTGAACAAACTTCAAAGCAAGATAAAAAAAAAATCACCTGAGCTATTTTCGAAAAAGAAGCATCATAATCGAGAATAATTGCAAAACAAACAACAACCATTTATATCAAAAAATAAAATAAAAATGAAAATGCAAGTCGCCCTAAAAAGAGAGAAGCAGCAGAATCAATAGGTTTGGAATTTTCTCGGATGCCATATATTAAGAGAGACATAGATATTTACCAAATGGTTGCTATCAGATTCTTTTCCCTGCGAAAATCACATGGAACACTTTTCAGCATACCTGCAAGACAAACAATAAACGCAAATCAATCAACAAAACCTCAAACAATAGGAAAAAGAAAAGAAAAAAAGAGTAGAAAACCCTAGAAGATAGAAGCGAGATGCAAACAATGGTTTGTCCTTTCTAGAATCATTTATATAACAAACTCCAAAAAAAGGAAAAAAAGAGTTCCGAACAAAATCCATAATTATCCAAAAATATTTATAACTTTTATTTTATTAGATTACAATATTTATTTTTTCCATTATTTTTGGAAACCTCGTTGTATTCACTTATGTGAATTACCGATTTCCATTAAAGTTTCTCTTTTTTATGCTAGAAAATATGTAATTAAATATAGGATTCGTCTATGAATGGAATTATTAGATTTCCTTTTAGTAAATTTACTTTTACAAAAAAAGACGGAAAAGAAAATCCACATTTTTAGGGTTTTCAAAAAAGAAAAAAAAAAAGCTCCTATATACACCGGGAAAAATCTTTTGGATTCTTGTATGATATATCTAAAATTCGTTATTTTGGTTACAAATTTTACTTTTATGGAATAAGTGATATTTAGAGAAATATATGAAAAACATATCGAAATTTTTTCATGATTGTGTATTATTCTTTTTTGTTATTGTTTGCTTGATATCGATTTCAAACACTCCACAATTTTATATTAACGATTTTAATTTTTTTTGGTTATTGAACAGGATCAAAAATCAATTATTATATGGAAGAGGAAGCATGTTTCGATTTGAAGGTAAGTATCTATAATTCTATAGGATTTTGATTTTAGTCACTGATTTAGATTTCATTAAATTCCTTTTTTAATTTCATTGGAATTTTAATTATAATTAGTTTAAATATCAGTAGTTTGGAATTGTAATTAAGATTGGTTCATAATTATCAGAAGTGTAATCGGACTTTGGACATTGAATTATTTTTTTATTTTTATGATTGATTTAATTTTGTGATTAAATTGTGATGAATGATTTATAATGTCATTTGTTAAATTGTGCTATATTATTTATTTGTGAATTTTAATTGTAATATTTAATTAGGATTATAAGAATCCTTTATTTTTTTATTTTTAGAATTTTAGGAGATATTTTCATATTTAGATGCTTTAGATAATTTTTTCATTGAATGTGATTGGTTGAAAATATATATTATATTTCGTAAGATTCTACGTTAATTCTATTGGCTGAAATTTTAAATGGTGGGGCCAGAATCAACCAGAAGCTCCGATTAACCACGTCGCTCGAAAAAACTCTATTTTTATGTAGAGAATTTCCTTCATTTTATGAAGTTCCTCAGTTTGAACAAAACCCTGATTTCTTCGTATTTTCTCAAATGTTGCCCAAACACACACCAGAAAATACCAGAATTCTCAGGACCGAGATACGAACACTCTGGTAACATGGGCATGATACCTTGAACGACCAGGGTCGGCCCTTTGGCTTGAAGGAAGCCGGTCCCACATATTTTCATAATTTGACCTAATTTGCTCATATTAGGTTCAAACCCTTCCAAACGACTTGGACTTTCATCAAACGATCGTCAGTCGGTCCCATGACCACCAGGGCCGGTTCCATAACCCCTTGGTCGGCCCCTCACTTCTCTATAATTAGGTCTTATTACCTAACGCTCAGACGAGCACTATTTTAATAAATGATTAAACCAGCATTTAATCATCCTTTCACCAACTAGTCTTCAAGAGACTTTGGTATTAGCTCACTTTCGCTATCAACATTCGTTCGAAAATTATACATTTGTCTCAACAGACATGTTAAATTCATGAATACTAGAACATTCATAAATCATGTTCTACAAAGACTCATCGTCTCATCGAGTCAACAACTGACTATTTAAATACACGTCTGCCTTGCAGACTCCACAATCACGAGATATCAGTCGTGTCACATGGGGGATATTAACTAGGGTTTTGGTCTGGCGGCCTACGACACGTGTGTTCATCCACGATGAGAATGTGACTAAGTCGTTCAAGCGATTGAAGGAGTTAATGAAGTAGTGGGCGGACAATCAACCAAGTCTCTGCACGATAAGTAACTAGTTTTAACACGCTTTCCCACTTTCCCACTCCTTGACTTCAGCAACCGTCACACTTACTGGGATCAATGTGTCTACTACTTCTTGTAATATAAATAAGTCTCTGAATCCATGATTGAAACAACAGACAATAAGAGAACAAAAACTAAGCGTCTGAGCAATTACTCTCAACAGAGCAAATTCAATCATCAGAACTTATCTTCCTCACACAGATTACACAACACATTCACAATCCTTGATCATCATTGATCTCACACACTTCTCAGCTTCCCTCCTACAGATCGACCCATCCTCTAATGTGACCGAAGTGACTCTGGAACGGCCATTATCTTGGTTTAGGCCGGAGTCTCACAGATTGATCTCTCTAATTCAAAGCACACCCTTTTTGCAGTGCATCTGTTTGCAAAAGGTTAAAGCAATTTGCTCGGTTCAAGGAGTCTCCTCTGCATGGTCGTCTCCTCAATTCCTATAAAACCAGTAAATCGTTTTATCCCATCAACAGTCTTATATTCCCTGGTAGTGGTATTTCTTCGGTTAGCACGACAGTCTCCCAGATCTTTTCTATTGAGGTGTTTAGCCTGGGGAGTTTTACATCCTCGAATGGCGGGTAATATGGCCTTCGTTCGAATCTCTGGTTGTTGTTATACCCTGTTCTTCGATCATTGTTAAATCTTCCTCCCTGATTATCGTACCTCCTTGCTGGGTAGTTATACGCGTGAATCCTATCCCCATATTGTATTTGAAACCATTCTTCATCCTTGCTTGATAGATTTTCCTCTTTCGCGGTACTTTCTTTTGCTGACTTTCCCTGTCCGAGGTTGGGGGTACTTTCGACATTGCCCGTTATTCGCGGTATGAGTGTCGCACTTCCTCTTTTCGCGGCTGTGATGGCGGTTAAGTTGGTATCCATTTCCCTCTACTTTTCTTCCAATGCGATAAACTCTTCCTGATACTCCCTTAATTCTTGCATATCAATTCCGTGTCTCAGTCGAAATATTTCTATGTACAAGAGATCAGTTGCGTTCAAAGCATTGACAAAAGCGAGGATCGAATGTCGCTCTGATACTTCTCCTGTTGATTCACTACACATGGTCCTCCATTGCGTGGTTAGATTTCGCAGACTTTCTCCATGCACCTTCTTTAGGTTAAACGCATTTTCAATTCCTGCCTTATCCCGGTTGCTGGTTATGTAGTTCCCCAAGAACAACCTTTGCAATTGCGCGAATGAAGTCATTGATCCTTCGCACAAATTGTCGAACCATAACGAAGCCTCCCCTGTCATACTAGCCGGAAAATACTTGCATAACACCGCTTGATGTTGGGCCCATGGCATTAGTGTGAGGTTATAGGATTTCATGTGCTGCACCGTGTTTCCCGTCCCATCAAAGATGCTGGAGAACGTGGGTAAGGCACATTTGGCAGGAATGGCTGCTTGTAGTATCTCTCGCGAAAATGAGGATCGATATGCCTCCTCTATAGCTTCTGCCAACTTCATTTTTCCTCTGACTCTTCTATTATTGTTTTCCATTGCTGCTTTGATATCTTCAAGTTGTTGTAATATAGTTTGGTTCGCGTTAGTCTGCTCCCTTTCCCTTTGTATTACTGCCTCCAATCCTCTTTGTTCTATCATATTTCTTTCCATTGCCCTTCTAGTTTCTTGCTCCAAACTTCTTTCTCTCCTACATCTTTGGATCTCGCGTTCCGAGCTGCTTTCTCTTCTGCCATCTTATCTCTGCATTTCATGTTCCGGGCTTTCTCTCCTTTCTCGATTCCTTATCCTTTCTCTTCGTTCTTGCAACCTTCTCTCTATGTCGCGCGCAGTTTCTCTTTCGCGTTCTCTTTCGTGCACTTCTCGTTCATATATATGTGCACGGTTATTTTGTACTTATCTAGCCCCAGTATGGCGTTCTCTTCTTCGCCTTGATGAACTCCTACTTGTCTGAGTTTCTGTTTCTCCAGTATGAGTTCGCGCTTATATATCTTCATTTAACCTGTTATTTTCTTCTGTTAACAAGGCGTTTTATCGTGCGAAGTTTGCTCGTTCTTCTGCTAGCTCCGCATCTCTTGCTATGGTTCGTTCGAGTCTTTGCCTCAGTTCTCTTTCAATTCGCCTATCTTGTGTGAGACGTTCTATTAACTGTTGGATGGTCAAATGGCATTACTTGGATTTTCGCCTTTATTTTGTGTTGATTGATTCTCCTCCTCCATTGTTTTGGTGCATTTGTGTGTACAACACCTTCTTCATAGATGACTCTCTCCGTTTTTATTTTGTTGTGTTGGATCTTGGGCGACATCATCGTTTTTATGTTGTCCTGTTTCTATGATGGAGAGTAAGCTGCGATTACGGTTCTGTCGCTTTAAACCTCTTATTTCTCCAGCAGCTGAAGTTTCAGCTTCATCTCTTATTCCCCTTCTGTTTGCCACTCTATTACTTCTCCGTGTAGCGATAACATATCCTGCTCTTGAGGCGGTTCGCACCATTCTGTTAGCGAGGAGTGTAGGTGAGTGAACTTTGGTTTGGTTTTTGGTTATTGAGAAAGAATCTTAAGAAAGAAATCCTACGGAGTATTGCTCGGTTCTTTGAAGAGTAGAATGTTTTTTCGACAGAGATTTTCCAAATAAGACAGTGGTGATGATTTACCAAAACTTCATGATGGGCCGGAAGAAATGGAAGCAACATAGAACTATGATGATGATGATAACAATGATGGCTTCAAATACTCAATTATCAGGTTTTCATATTGGACAGGGGATGATGGTAAACAATAAACAAACTTCGAAGGATGATGTTTTCTAGCTGGTAACTAGCAGGTGAGGATAAATCCTCCCTGTTTCTAGCGCCAAAATGTAGTTGCGGAAAATCCCACAACTACACCCGTTGTAATGATAATAACACAAAGCTTAAGTCATATGTATCAACTCAAACATTAATGATATTATTCACTACTTTGACGCTACTATGATCTTCACAAACACTTTGTATTGAATATATGGAGTTCTTACAATGATCACAAGATGAACTTGTACACAACAATGGAGAAATATGAGATGAATGAGAAGTTCTAATAGTTTTCTCTTAGTTCTCTAAATGATTTCCTTAGTACTTCCCTCCCAACTGATCTCTCTCACTCTCTCTATCATTTCTTACCCCTTATATAGGAAAATATATCAGTAGAAGACAACTATGGTTCACATGCAAAATCTCTGTTGAATGATCTTATTTCAGTTTGTCTTTTTCGCCAGGCTTTGGGAAGATGTCGATGTCATTCGCGTCATTGGATATGTATTTCGCACAGCTTCTTTTGAACCGATCTTCGTTCTGTCTTCATCGCGTAATTGCTTCCTCGCACTCTTTCTTAATTGTCGTGCTTCCATTCTTCGCCTGGATCTTTGATTATCGTAATAGCTTCGTATTTGGGGCTGTTTTATCTAGGGCGGAGTTAAGTTATGTCTTGTGTGATATTTCGTCCCTACAAATGAGATTCACTATCTTGGAAGATGTTCACATTGTTACTATGTTTTGTACTCTAAATCTAGGTAGTTTTGAAGATAAGAGTGATTTTTATGAAGCCCCTTTTTGAAAAATTTGTAGAAGCGTGTGGTGGGAATCCATATAAGCGTACTATAAAAAGTATTCGTAATAGGTTTAGCATAATCATATCGGAGATAGATAAATTTTTTGAATGTGTTGCAAGAGTCAATGCAACTAATCCGGGCTTGGAATATAATAACCGGTATGTTATCAAAATAGGTTCACTATAGTGTTGTATATTTTGTTTGTAAATAATTTAATTTATGTGTATCTTATTATGGTTTGTTTACATTGATGTAGAATATAATGGCGAGAACCGATTATATGGAAATACACACAAAAAAAAAACTTTTCTCGCGATGTTGAGTTTGAGATACTTAAAGATGTTGGAATGTAGAAGACAATGAAGATGAAGATATGAGTCAAGATTCATATCCTCTGTCATCTCAATATCCTGGAAATATCTCAAATATGTTTTCTACTCAAACCCCATCTTCTCAGAATCCATCTTCAATCTAATTTGTCGAAACTCCATTTGCAAATTATTTTCCATATGATTTTAATGTCCCTTGCGGTATCCCTTTTCCACAAGGATATACTCCTAGTACGAACCCAACTACAACACATGGATCGTCGTTTGGTGGATTAAAAATGATAACACTTGAATTGATAAATGCAAGTCAAGAGCTACGAAGAAGACCACGGACAGTAAAAAGGGCTTTGGACCAAGCACACCCGCTACACCCTTATCGCAAGATTCCCAAATGAGCGATGCGGGCACTAAACTTGTTGATTATCTAAAAGAATACCGAGTGAAAATCTCACATCGTCAGCAACAACAAAACAAAATTATGTAAAGGTAGCTAGCAACAACATAACAACAAATTGAACATAATTGAGAGAGAGAGATGAAAGGGAAATAATGCAAATAGATCTCGATACGCTGGCTCCAAATGCGACAATATACTTTGGATTAAAAAAGAAAGCCATCTTGGCTAAGCAGTTGGAGAGGCAAAAACATATATAATCAGTTCCATTTTTAATTAAAAGTTTTAATTTTTGAGGTTAGATTTTTATCTTAAATAGCTTAGTTTCATTGTTTTTTTATTCAAGTATGTCGTGTTTCAGTTCCAATAATGTAATTACCTTTTTCTAAGAAGCATCAATTTATATATTTCTTGTTCTGATAATTTGAATTCTATTTTGAACTCCCATCGGCTACTTTCAATGAGTATTATAAATTGTGATAAGCTTCATCCCTCAACACAAACAATCCTAAAGAGGACACTTATTGAAAACTAGTATCCTTTGAATCTCCTATAAAAAACAAAATTATGAAGACAACATAGTCATGCATGGCTGGGTATACTGTAGAAGAAGATCTTACTATCACCAGAGTGTTTGTAAGTGCTGCCACTCTGCCTCTTAAATATGTTCAAGAACTCTCTTCCCAAGATAAATGTACGCTGGTGTTCGATGCCTTTGTACAAGCATTTGGAAACATTTAGCCACGGTTTGCAAATATTACATCCCTTAATATAATGATGTATTTGTTCATGAGTACGAAATCATACTAAACCGATTTTAGAACTTAACCACCTAAGTTTGCAAACGGGTACGCAAACTTATGTTCCGGACTTTGGTCATGTACGACAGTTCACAAACGGGTACGCATACTATCGTTCCGGACCGAACTCAGGTGAAAGCGTTCGCAAACGGGTATGCAAACTTGGTTCCCGGACTTTAACAGTTAAAACCGTCCGCATACTGGTACGCAAACTTGGTTCCCGGACCTGAATCATACTACAACTGTTTGCATACTGGTATGCATACTGTGCTATATCCAGACAATGGTTAATTGTTCTAAACTCCCATTTCAATCATTGAAACATCCTTAGAAGACGACAATAGCTGTGTCACACAAACTATTAGCTTATAAGTAATTTTCTAGTGATCGAATCATCAATACGAAACATTCCGAGTCTACATCAAATAATTGTCTCACGCAAATCATGTAAGATGTTTTAAGGCAATTTTCACATGATCATCTTTTGACTCATTATTTAGTTTCCAACAAATAAATTGTTTCCAACTAAACTCGTCAAGAATAATGATGAACGTAGTTAAAGCAAAAAGCTCTCCAATACATATTTCGAGAAATATATAAGCGAGATAAACTCAGCTGGAAGTATCAAATATGTATAATGTAAAATTCTATATATCTATACGACTTAGTATCAATAGAAGATAGAATAGAATAGACTTCTGAGTGATAGATAAGTTTTAGTCTCCACATACCTTTTGTTGATGAAGTTCCTCCAAGCTCTCCTCAGTAGATTTTCGTCTTCAATCGATGAACGCCGTGAAGTCTAAAGCTCAACTACACATTATATCCTAATCCGAGACACAGCTATAAATAGACTAGAAATCAAGACTTATAGTTTTGATCACCTAAACTTGACAAATTAAACAAGCTTGAGATAGCAACGCTTGCGAGTTTGACCGAGCAGTGCTCTAATAAAATCAATGACACATATCACTGTTCCAAGCTATTTTCAAATGATTAAATATTGAATCATGATTCGGTTATAAACAATAAATTTTTCTAAACCAAATTCATCAAGTGTGAACAAATGTTCTTAAGCTTAAGTCATATTTCGAGAAGATATTCAAATAAACTTGAATCGAAATTTCTATTATGCATGTACTGTCTAATTTAGTCATGCGACAATGTCTCAAAGATAGATAGGTGAAAACTTGAGATATAGATGGTTTTGTCTTCATTTACCTTTTGATGTTGAAGTTATCCAAAGATCATGTTGATCTTCGCCTTCAAACGGTAGAACGCAGTGAAATCTGAATCTCTAAACACTTCTATCCTAATCCGAGACCTGACTAAATGTAGACTAGAAATCAAGATATATTTTTGACAACAATCTTGAGATAGCAACACTTGTGAGTTCAACCGAGCAATGCTCTAACAATCCAGTAGTTTAATAGCTTTAGATGGTTTAGGAAATGACAAATAATAGTGTTCAACATTAACCTAATTCTATTACATGTGGGACTCCTAGATAATTTTATTTTAATCTAAAACTTTAATTATGCTTGATTCTTGATAAGGTTGCTTTCATTTTTGGAGGCAACTTGAGCCAGTTGATTCCAGATTGGAGGCAACTTGAGCTAGTTGGCTCCAGATTCGGAGGCAACTTGAGCTAGTTGGCTCCAGTTTGTAAGAAGTGTGTGAAATTATTTTTATACATATATCTTAAAGTAGTTACGAAGAATCTGTGGTGCAATGGTATTCCATATTTCTTCTTTTGATGGGATTTCGATGAGGGATGTATTTTTAGCATCGGATATGCAAGGTTTGATGGTGTTAGATAGATCAATGTCATAGGTGTTGATTTGTGATGTGCAAAAGAAAGTTAATTTGATCATATCAGAAAGCAGAGTTCAGATGATTCCCTAAGAGAGTTTATAGCATTGATTCTTTTTCTATTGGACACTGGGGGATAAAATTATTTTGTATTCTGATCATATACTTAAAAAAATTATCTCTAGAAAGTTGATGGTAGAAATCATATTTAGTCTCGTACGATTTTTCTAGTTCCACTTGAGATTATTTTAATTTCTTTATGTTATTAGAAATATTTCCGGATCTATGGATGCTCTCTATTTTTTTTTATCTAAGAGCGTCCACAATGGTCGAGTAAATGGTGGAGTAAAACCAAATTTGGTCGAAATTTCGATCACAGTGGGCATGAGTAAAACGAAATTTGGTCTGATTTTTCAGGATTTAAGATTAAATTTGGGCGAGAAACTGGATTAAAACTAAATTTAGTCGGGCGGAAAATAAAAGTGCGTCTCGTATCAGGAGGAAATTGTATCTATGTTTGAAGCGGGGCGTAAATATTTATTTTGTTCCATGGTCAGGCATAAAAGGAATGTTCGCCCCAGACGCGCGTACCTTAAAGATCCTCCCCATTGGGCACACATAGAATCTCCGCCCCACATGGGGCGAATGATTTATTTAACACACCACACATATATTAACCATCATTCAGGCGGACATAAATGCTACGCCCCATCAGGCGTTGATAGAAGTTACGCCTGTTCTTCGCACGTACCTTTAGGCATCCGCCTTATGAGAAGCGTAAGTTACGCCTGTTCTTCGCCCAAATGAAGCGCTAGTGTGGACAACCCCCTGTGTGTCAGACGTATTACGCTCGGTTTCAGGCGCACATTAAAATTACGCTTGACCAAATTTTACTCCAATATCGTAGCGTGCAACCACAGACTAAACCAAATTTTTCTAGTTTTTAGTTTAGTTTTAGTCTTTAGTTTGGTCGCATGATTGTGGACGCTCTAAGGACTTAATATTTTTGTGTATGTTGACGAAAACGTCTGAATTCCAATGAGCTAGGTCCGAGGATAGAAGTTGTAAGTTCGAGGAAATTTTTTTATTTGAGTAACTATTGGACTGCAATTTCTAAGAAACTGCTACAACAATGGATACAATAGGTGGGATAACCAAAATCTAATGCACCTGAAGGGTTTTTGTATCCTTCGTTTTTTAGGTTGGAATAAGGTATGATAGGTGTGTGATCTGAATCTACTCCGGCTAAATGAGATACCTTTGTGTCTCGAAAGTTCTGAGTCCATGGGAAGGGGATCCAGGTCCTGTCGATTCTTTCGCATATATTCGCATCTTCTTTTTTGTTGTTGTACCAAGTGAATGGAGCGCCATCATATCTCGCGTCTCGTAGTCTCGGAAAGTCAATTGTCTTTGCATCTTCCCTTCTATTGTTGGACCAAGTGAATGGAGCGCAATCGTATGTTGCATCGTGTGTAGTCTCAAAGACTCAAAGAGTCAACTGTCTGTACGATAAATGACTTACTAGTTGAGCTTGCTTTATTTCCACTTTGCTTTTCGGACGGATCAAAAATAAAATTTAAATCCCCTATTAAAAGCCACAGTTAATTCACTTGTTGCGGTATGTGCAGGCCGCTATGCCTTTTAACTTAGAGGGAGGATCCCCTCACACTTTTATTATCACACTATCTCACACGTTGGGCGTCATTTCGCGAATAAAAACCAAACCGTAACGGATTTGAAGCTAATATTTTGGGGATATGTTCCTCTTACCAAGTTCTACATGCCTACCAAAAATGAGCACATTTCGAAATATGAAACCTCACAATCTACCGGTCTTAATTTCGACGGCCATAAATCCGTTGATTTTCAACGGCTCATTTTCAAAGTAGTAGATGGTGGTGTTATATGTCTTGGAATACGCTCATTTTTGGTAGGTATGTAGAACTTGGTAAGAGGAACATATCCCCAAAATATTAACTTCAAATCCGTTGTGGTTTGGTTTTTGTTCACAAAAATAACGCTTAATGTGTGAGATAGTGTGATAATAAAAGTGTGAGGGGATCCCTCTCTTTAACTTAATCGAGTTGAAAAACAACTTTTTAATAGACATCCAAACACACTCTAGGAGCTCACCGAATGTAAGTAAAACCCCATTTCCCTAATGTTTTCACTTTCCTGGAAAACCATTTAAATCAAGAGATCCCAAGCCATCTCTTTTAATTTTTCTGGATTTCTTCCAAACTGATATTAGGTTTCCTACATGGAAGAACCAAGAGATTCACCAATTTGTAATAGTATCGATAGAATTAGCAATTTGCCAGAAAACCTAATTCACCATATCTTGTCTTTCATGGACATGATACATGTAGTTCATACTTGTGTCTTGTCAAAGAGATGGAAAAATCTTTGGGCTACTACCCCAATTCTCAACTTTAATTTCAACTTGTTTTCACTTGCTATCAGCAACAACAACCAGAACTCCGGAGTACCATTTAAAAAATTCATCAAATTTGTAGACCAAGTTTTTATTCTCCGTGACAACTCAAACATTCAAAGTGTTAATCTTGTTTGTGGCAAACAATGGAACTTTGTCATTGATGCTTCTCTTACTACTTGGATTGTCGCAGCTGTAAGACGTAATATTCAAGAAGTTCATCTCGATATCTCTGCTGTGAAAATATCCAGGTTTCCTCAATGTCTTTTTACTTGCACTTCATTGATTAAGTTGGAGTTGAAACTGGGTGATAACTCAAGTACTATTGTTCTACCCAGTTCTATGGATTTGCCTAGACTTACTTTTATGAAGCTTGATTCACTGCCATCTACCGATGTTAACTTGACTAATAAGCTCTTCTCAAAATGTCCCGTTCTAGAATCATTGATTATTGAAGGTCGTCTTGGTCATATGGATCTTCAGATTTCTTCTTTAACACTTAAACACTTGACAATAATTGATCTTGTTAGTAAAACCTCAAGTAAAGTCAAGATATTTGCTCCCAATCTGGTATCCTTCAAGTGCAGAGATTTTATATCGAAATGCTACGTTCTGGAAAACCTTGCTTCTCTAGTTACTGCTGATATACACATGACAGCTACGAAAGGTGATGCTGGCAAAATAAAAGACTATACAAAAAATCAATTGTTGTTCCTGACTGCACTTTCTAATGCGAAAGAAATAAGATTATCAGAGTGGTTCTTGTATTTGGTATGTACGATGGCTTCCTTTTAAAATTTGATTAAATTGATTATCTTTGTAGTTGCTTGTTAGAATCTTTTGTTTTCATATTTCCTTGCTTTTGATGTCTTTAGACCAGAATGATTAGATATATCCTAGTTAACCCATGATCAGTTGGTCTGTTGATAAGCTAAGTGGTTAGTGATTTATTTTTTGGATAAGAACATGTAATTAGTATCTCACATAAGAAATCGGAATGCACAGTTTACAGTTTTGTGAAGGCATAATCATCAGGCATCAGGCATCAGGGACTTGTACGCAGTATTCACAATCAATATGTAAACCTGTGGTTCACCACCGGCCCTTAACACTTTCAGCAGCCTAAGAGTCTGATTTTTATTACTTAAGATGTGAAAAAATTGACAATCTTGAATGGTAATGTTTTTGTTGGAACACCAGCTCTAGAAACGTTATTGGTGTTAGGTTAACTTTAAGTTCAAAAGCTTTTGTTATTACCAATTAGGTAACACTTTCTAACTTTGGTGTATTGTTTGTGTTTTTTGTATGCCAAGAGTTTCTTAGCTGCTTCTGGTAAAAAAAAACCTTCAGCTTTCTAATGTGCGACTCGTCAATCTGAAATTGCACTTGCCAAAACACATCATTCAAGCACTAGGATGGTTTCTGCGCATCTCTCCTAATGTAGAAAGTCTTTCAATAGAGAATCAAGGGGTAATAATCGAACTCTTTGCATAAGCTTAATTTTATTTTTGTCATCTCACTATCACATGTGGAATGAAAATGAAACATCTACATTGTATCAGAAGTCCATTGGAGAGACTCCTATATCCATTTTGCACCAAGTTATCTAGCATCAGTCATCAAGCAACTTATATTTCCTTTTTTTTTTTTCGTTCCACTGTCAAATTGTTAAGTAGCGCTGATGAAGGCCTGCCTATTAGGGGAAATATTTTAACCACCATTTCCTTGTCGTCTTTTATAGATGCCAAATTCGGACATACTCGACAGTGAAGACTATTTTGCTGGAGTATCTCTGGATCATCTTAGGTCTGTTGAAATTCGAAGTCTTCTAGGACACTTTAATGAGCTCAAACTTGTGGAGATTATGTTCAAGAAGGCTGTGGTCTTGGAGGAAATGCTGCTTTTTAGTTGTAAGAAATCCACAACGGAGGAGTGCCTAACTACATTTGGTAAGAAGCTACTTACACTTCCAAAGGCGTCTTCACATATCACAACCTTTTTGATTTAATCATTAGTAGTAATACTTCCTTAGGATGAATTCTTAAAAAAATGAACACATTTTTTTATATACATTAGGGCTCAACCATTATTTCATTCGGAACACTTTTTGCGTGTATACTCTACATCGAATGGTTTCTTTTGTAATTTGAATTGAGTGTTTTTGATACTCCTTGGTGTCCAGTTAATGTGTTTTACGTGCATACCATACCATCTTTTTCTCAATGGAAACACATTGCACATTCTAGATTTCGTAGAAACAAAAAGTGTCTTTGTACTGAAATCTGTTTGCTATCTCTTTGTGGGTAATCGAATTCCCTAACTCGGTCTAAAGGCAAGGAGATCCAAACCCCCGCCTACCTCTACATATGATATGCACCAAAACTTTATCTTGTCACCTGCTTCATATGGAGAAGTCTGATCTTATTCATGGTGTGAAGATATCAAACTTTGCCTCTCTAATTAGCCAGCTGCATAATATCCGCCAAGGCCAATATTCAGAAGTTAAACAATACAATTCTGCCGCAACTGGTCAGGTATTTTATTTACTGGAAACATTTATCATACACATTGGAAAATGTTGGCTAAAATACTTCATATGACAGATCGATAAAGATACTTCATATGACAGATCGATAAAAGGGCGGGGGAGGGGGAGATATTTTGGGGCTCCGATGACAATTTTGAAACTAAACTCAAACTCACCTTTCTATTCTCACCTCAGTTGAGAAAAAAAAAGTTAGTGCTAGGCTTTTCTGTCCTTGTCTCAAGCAAATCGCCCAACAATTGTGAAAAATGTGGGGCATGCGATGTCTTCATACCAGATGCAGCTCTTGGATGTTTGGTCCAAATTAATTTTGCTATCCGACTTTTGTGAAAGGTTGAGGCTGATTTTTAGCCTGTTTTTGGCATGCAAAAAATGTGAGGTGCGATATCCTATTAACATCGGCTGAACGGGGTTTTATCTGATCTTGACGTTGTTTAGATATCTATTGAGAAGTAATTTTTTGGTGAGGCAAATTACTTTCGAGATGACTTTTTTTATTAAATAGTTAAGGTCTCTGAGCCAACAACTAAGTCGTTGTGGTATAGTGGTAAGTATTCTTGCCTGTCACCCGGGTTCGACCCCCGGCAGCAAACTTATTGAGCTCTCTGCTCTTTCTTGCAACCGTGGTTGCTTCTTATACGCTCATAACCTATTTTCGCAAATTCAAAACCCGAATCTGTTTCTCTACAACACCATGATACGAGGATCACTAATCAACAAACAATCCAGTGAAGCTACCCTCCTGTACACACAAATGCAAAAACAAAATATACTTCCCAACAACTTTACATTTCCATTTGTTCTTCGTGCATTTGAGGAGCAGTTTGAGCTTAAAAGAGGAAAAGAAGTTCATGGTTGCGTTTTGAAAACTAGGTTCGGTTCGAATCTGTTTGTTTTAACTACCCTTTTGAATATGTACTCGTTATGTGGAAAAAATTCAAGAGCTTTCACAAAGGTATTTGAAGAAATGCCTGTGAAGGATGTTGTTTCTTGGAATAGCATGATTTCTGGACATTTAAGGCACGGGGAGCTTGAGTTGGCGAAGGAGGTATTTTGATATGGCGCCAGATAAGAGTTTAGTCTCATTGAATTCGATGGTTGCTGGTTATGCTAACTCGGGGAATATGATGGAAGCGGAGAGGTTGTTTATGGAAATGCCGGCAGCTTCTTGGAATTCTTTGATCAGCGGGTACGTTAAGGTAGGGGATGTAATATCTGCTGAAAGATTATTTGAGAGGATGCCTGAGAGAGTTGTGGTTTCTTGGACGCTCGTGATAAGAGCTATGTACGGCCATGTATAATCCTGGCCATGTACGGCCCTAGCTATAAGAGCTCGGAGCTCCCAACCAAAGATACGGCAACAAATGTCACTCTTTCTTATGCATAATCCTGGCCGTGCTTTCCGTAAAAGGGTTTCAGTAAAACCCCAATTCTCTCTAGGTTTTCACTTTTTTGGAAAACCATCTGGGTCTAAATCAAGAGATATCAAGTTGTCAGTTTTTTCTGGTTTTCTTCCAAACTGATATCAGGTTTCAAACATGGAAGAACCACGAAATTCACCGATTTGTAATAGCATCGACAGGATTAGCAAATTTACCAGAAAACCTAATTCATGTCTTTCATGGACATGACGTATGTAGTTCAAACTTGTGTCTTGTCAAAGAGATGGAAAAATCTTTGGACTAATACCCCAATTCTCAACTTTGATTTCAACGTGTTTTCACTTGCTTTCAACAACAGCCAGTACTTCGGATTACCATCTCACTTTTTCATCAAATTTGTGGACCAAGTTTTCTTTCTCCGTGACAACTCAAACATTCAAAAGGTTAATCTTGTTTGTGGCGTAGAACAGAACTTTTTCACTGATATATCAGCAATGACTGCTTCTCTTACTACTTGGATTGTTGCAGCTGTAAGACGTAATATTCAAGAACTCTATCTCGATATCTCTGCTGTGAATATATCCAGGTTTCCTCAATGTCTTTGTACTTGCACTTCATTGATCAAGTTGGAGTTGAAACTGGGTGGTAATTCAAGTATTATCGCTCTACCCACATCTATGGATTTGCCTAGACTTACTTTTATTAAACTTGATTCGTTTCCATCTACTGATGTTAACTTGACTAATAGGCTCTTCTCAAAATGTCATGTTCTAGAATCTTTGATTATTGAGGGTGGTCTTGGTCATATGGATCTTCAAATTTCTTCATCAACACTCAAACACTTGACATTAGTGGATTTTGTTAGTAAAACCTCAAGTAAAGTCAAGATAGATGCTCCGAATCTCGTATCCTTCAAGTGCAAGGATTTCATATCGAAATGCTACATTCTAGAAAACCTTGCTTCTCTAGTTACTGCTGATATATACATGACAACTACGAAAGATGAAGCTGGCAAATTAAAAGACTATAAAAAAAATCATTGGTTGCTCCTGAGTGCACTTTCTAACGTGAAAGAACTAAGATTATCAAAGACGTTCTTGTGCATATCTTCGGTATGTATGATGCCTTCCTTTTATTTTGGGTGAAGTAATTATCTCTTAATGTATCCTAGTTAACCCCAATGGTTCGTTGGTCTGTTGATAATCTAAGTGGGGTTAATGATTTATATTTGGACAAGAACATCTATTTAGTATCTTATGTAAGTATATGCACAGTTTACAGTTTGGTGGAAGCCATAGTCATCAGCCATCAGCGACTTGTACGCAGTACGTACTCACATTCAACATGTAAACCTGTGGTTCCACCATTGGCCCTTAAACATTTTCAGCAGCCTAAGAGTTTGTTGGAGCACCAGCTCTACAAACGTTTTTGATGTTAGAATAACTTTGAGTGTAGAAGCTTTTGTTATTACCAATCAGGGAACATTTTCTAAAAAAATTCTATTGTTTGCTTTTTTATGTGTACCAAGTTCTATGGTGTTTCTGCCAAAATGCCCCTTCAGTTTTCTAATCTACGACACGTCAAGCTGGAATCGTACTTTTCAAAAACCAACATTCAGGCACTAGGATGGTTGTTTCGTATGTCTCCTAACATCGAAAGCCTTTCACTTGTAATTACAAGGGTAAGAATCAAACTATCTTCATAAGTTTAATTTAATTATGTTTATCATCTCACTGTCACAGGCCGGATAGAAATGTATCAGAAGTCCAATGGAGAGGCTCCTATATCCATTTTGAACCAAGTTATCTAGCATCAGCCTTCCATAAAACAACTTATATATTTCCTTTTTTTTTCCTGTTCCATTGTCAAATTGTTATGTAATACCGATGAAGCATACTAGGTGAAGTATTTTTAACCTCCATTTCCTTGTCATATTATAGACGCCAAAGTCGGATATGCCCGACAGTGGAGACTATTGGACTGGAGTATCGCTCGATCATCTTAGGTCTGTTGAAATTCGAGGTCTTCGAGGACACTTTAATGAGCTCAAATTTGTGGAGATTATGCTCAAGAAGGCTGTGATCTTGAAGAAAATGCTTCTTTTTAGTTGTAAGAAATCCACAACGGAGAAGTGCCTAATTACATTTGGTAAGAAGCTACTAACACTTCCAACACTTCCAAAGGCGTCTTCACATATCACAACCATTTTGATTTAATCATTAGTAGTAATTATGTTCATTTTTTTAAGAATTCATCCTAAGGAAGTTCATTTTGATTCAAATCTTTAAACACTATATTTATTTTTTATATACATTAGGGCTCAACCATGGACATTATTTCAGTCGGAACAATTTTTGAGAAACCTAGGAATAGTTACAGAACTAGTTTTACAGACAGAAACAAGTCTGTTCTTATACAGATCGACACAACTGTTATGACAACAGTTACAATTAACGGAAAACATAACGGGAGTCAAGTCAAGTATCTTGACTTGACTCAAACACTCCCAATACCCCCTGCAAACTAATGCTGACATACAACAACAAACTTTGAATGGAAAATAAGAAAGAAGAAGAGAAAAGAAAAATTAAAGAACAAGTACAGAAACTGTCTTTACTTGACTCAAACACACTAAGTAGATGAAATAGCTACACCCGAAGAAGTTGATGATCCTAATAATCGCAGCAACAATCTTGAAAAGGTAGGATGGCAGAGTCCTTTAGTAAATAAGTCTGCTAGCTGATCCTTAGAAGCCACATGTTGTAATTGCAGAAATCCACTCTTTACCAGTTCTCTCACAGAGTGATAATGTATTGCTACATACTTGGTCCTGACATGAAAAATTGGATTAGAAGCCAAAGTAATAGTGCTTGTATTATCACAATAAATCTGAGCAGGACATTGGACAGTAATATGTAATTCAGATAATAAAGATGTAAGCCTTTCAAGTTCAGCTGCGGCAACAGACAAACACTTATATTCAACCTCTGCAGATGATTTAGAAACAGTGGGCTGTTTCTTTGAAGACCACGAAATTAAGTTTGAACCAAGAAAAACTGCATAGCCGGAAGTAGATCGCCTTGTATCTGGACAACCTTCCCAATCCGAGTCGGTAAAAGCTTTCAAGCAATGCAAATCTCCATTGTGTAATGTAATTCCTGAACCAACTGTTCCTTTCAAATATCGTAAAATTCTTTTAACAAGCTATAAGTGCACATCTGTTGGTGCATGCATAAATTGCGAAACATAGTTGACACCAAAACAAATGTCAGGTCGCGTAACAGTCAGATATTGTAAACCACCTCCAATTGCCCTATACTTAGTTGCATTAGCTAACAAGACACCATCATGAATTGAAACTCTGGAAGCTTTAACAACAGGTGTATCACATGGCTTGTTATCCAACATATTTGCTTTTTCTAACAGTCCAATATTATACTTCTTCTGAGTAAGAGTAATTGTATTTGTACTTCTAACAGCCTCAATACCAAGAAAATACCATAAATCGCCCAACTCCTTCATAGCAAATTCAGATTTTAAAGAAACAATAAGACTATCCAATAACTGTGATGAGCTACCAGTTAACACTATGTCGTCAACATAAAGTAACAAAACAACCATATCTTGCTGAATAGTTAGAACAAACATAGAATTATCATAAATAGTCTTCTTAAAACCATAAGAAATAAGGAAGGAACTGAATCTATGAAACCAGGCTCTAGGAGCCTTTTCAAACCATACAAACTTCTCTTAAGATGACAAACATATTCCGGATGCTCTGAATCTACAAATCCTTCTGGCTGAGTCATATAAACATCTTTATTAAGAAAGCCAGCAAAAAAGCATTACTAACATCCAATTGACGTATTTGCCAATTATAAGTCAAAACCATACAAAGAACCACTCTAACAGTCGTACATTTTACTACTGGACTAAATGTTTCAGTAAAATCCACACCATCTTGTTGATTATGTCCTTTAGCTACCAATCTTGACTTAAATCTATCAATTGTACCATCAGATTTTTGTTTTATCTTATATACCCATTTACATCCTAAAATACTCATGTGGTTCAGGTGGCACCTTGACCCAAGTTCTATTCTTTTCTAAAGCATCATGTTCTTCTTTCATTGATGCTTGTCACTTTGGATTCTTAACAGTTGTCTTAAATGTCTTAGGCTCATTGATATCAGTTAACAATGCAGTATAAGAATCAGATAATGGATGCTTTGTAAAAGAAAAAGAAACATAATCTGGAAATTGTTTTGGTTTAACAATTCCTTTGTGAGATCTAGTGACAACAGTACTGTTAGGAAGAGATTCATAAAGAGAAGAATCTTGAACAGTTGTTTCAGAAACAGAAGAAAGTGGAGTAGAAGATATAGAACTTGAAAAATAGAATTAAGACTCATCAAAAACTATATTTCTGAAAATGTGTAGCTTTTTAGTTAAAGGATTGTAACACTTATAGCCTTTATGAAGAATATTATAACCAATGAACACACATCGAACAGATTTAGGAGATAACTTGTCTACTCTTTGATGGAGAAAATGAGTTTTAATTAAAAGGTTTTATGGTCTTGGTGTGGTTTGATCTAATGACCTAAGGGTCTAAGGATACTCACTCATTTTTGGGTGAATGAAGTGGAACCTTTAGTCCCACATTGTGGAAAACTAAAGAGGAGCTCCACTATATAATCATACACTTATGTATGAATTGTAAAACGTGGGCATATCGCATGGGCAAAAATACATATTTTTACCCATGTGATATGCGCGTATGCCATGCACCAAGTCCCTTTTATACACGGATTTATTTTTGGGCGAATTTTTTCTTTAGGAAATTAATTCCAAAATTATTTCTTAAGAGTTTTATTTTTGGGTAAATTCCTTTTACGTGTTTTACTTGTTTTTGAAGAAATCAAAACCTAACTTGATTTGCAAGTATTTCATCCTATAAATACAACTCGAAAATCTGTTTTCAACACACCGAAAAATTCTTCTTTTATTCTAGGTTTTCTCCATACGTTTTTTACATCCATCCCCGTCGCTGAGTTCGAAGAGAGGGTAACTTGCGTTGTGCTAACTCAAATTATATCGGGCAGTCTTATCCTGGACACGTCTTCGCTGTGAGGGGTTTAGCATTACTCAACTCGAGTATACCCACGAACTAATGTGTTAAGGACAACTTGTTGAACCTGTGATTCTGCCCTCGTCAAGTTATTTCGGTAGAGTTGTTTCGCATTAGTTCTTTACATATTATTTTTGATACATCTAACGTGTTGTTCATTGTTGCAAGATCCCAACACTCTTAAATGAGAAAGACAAGGATAACAAACAACACCAAAAGCTTTTAAAAAAAAGCATAATCTGGAGATAAGCCAAATAATACTTCAAAAGGAGATTTGTAGTTCGAATTTTAGTTGGTGTTCTATTAATCAGATATGTCGCAGTTAAAAATGCATCATACCAAAACTCCTTAGGACAACATGCATGAAACAAAAGAGAATTACCCATCTCAGTAATGTGCCTATGCTTCCTCTCAGCAAGGCCATTCTGTTCTGGTATTTTAGGACAAGAAATGTGAATAAGGGTACCACTAGACTCTAAGACCCTTTGACTAGTTTCGAGGCACCATCTACTTGAAAAGCTTTAATAGTTGTTGAAAATTGACTTTCTGTAAGACTCTTAAAATGAGAAAAACACTTCACATCATCAGATTTTAGTTCCATTGGATAGATCCAATGAAACCTACTAAAATCATCAATGAAAACTATATAATACTTATAGCCGTTTAAGGAAGGAACAGTAAGGCCCCACATATCACAATGAATAAGTGAAAGTGGTGTTTCCGCATGATAAGAAGCCAATTGAAAAGGCAGTTTCTTGCTTTTGGAGAGTTGAAAAGGATGAAAAAGAGAGGAAAGAGAAGTAGAATTTAAGAGAATTTGCTTTGTTGAAAACAGTTTCTTAACAATATGTTTGGAAGGGTGACCCAATCTATTATGCCAAACAGTAGGAGATGCAACTAGAGTAGTTGAAAAAGCAAATTGAGTTAGAGAAATATGACTAATAGGATACAAGTTGTTAACCATATCTCCCTGAGCCAACATACTATCTATAAATAAATCTCTTATCTCATACCCATAAGGAATAAACTTGAAATAACAACTATTATATTTTGTAAACCTAGCTACTGAAAGTAAATTATGTCGCATTTCTGGTATTAGCAAGACATTGTGAAGCTTAAAACTAGTTCCAGATGCTCGAATAATGGTACTAGCAGTAGACTTAATAGATAAGGACTCATCGTTTCCCACTTTAACATGCTCCATGCCTTTGTAAAAAGTAGAAGGCTGAAGTAAAGTCTCATCACCAGTCATATGTGTTGTAGCTCCAGAGTCAGAAATCCACCGAGGAGTTGAAGTACTAGGAATATAACTAGAATATTAAAACCAGCAAAATCCTGAACACAAGTAGCATCAGAAGAAGTACCAGAAGAAATACCAACCACTTGTTGTGCTACATTTGCAGAAGTAGTAGTTTGCATTAGTACTAGCATGTGGTGGATAATACCGAAAATTACATCTACTAGCGAAATGACCCTCCTTTCTACAAATTATTTGACATTCTACTTGAGAAAAATCCCTTTTAAAACTCCCATTACCAGTAGTATTATAACCTTCTAAACCAGTGCCTCTAAAATTACTTGAATTCTTATAACCCCCTGAACTGCCTGAGTTCTTAGATTTTCCTCTTCCATTACCAGTAAAGTTATGTCCATTAGTACCACTTCAACTATAAAAACCAGCTTGACTTTGAGCATCAAAAACATTAGTAACAGATTGTTGCTGATCAATGAGCCATTGCTCATGATTTAGAAGTCTTGGCTTAATTTCTGCAAAAGTGAAAAGAGTCTCTCTATTCTGTGCTGCAATTACAAAGTTATCGTACTCCCTTCCTAACCCATTCAAAACATACATTATCAGGTCTGACTCATTCACCATTTTCCCTATAGCAGCCAAATTATCATCTATAGTCTTGATTTCATGCAAAAACACCTGAATTGTAAGATTCCCTTTCTTGAAGTTATGCAATTTATTCCTCAGCATAGCTTTCCTAGCCATGAACTGATGACTAAAACTAGTCTTTAGAAAAGAACATATTTCCTTTGCTGAAGAAATCCCTAAAACATCTCCAGAAACAAAAGGAGTAAAGGTTGCTTTGAGACAACTAACCACAAAACAATCTAACTTTCTCCAAAGAACCCATTGAGGATTAATACGAGCAACAACATTAACAGTTATTTCTCTAACAAGTTCAGGGTCATCACCAGTAACATGACCATACAAATCAGTTGTAATCAAAATGGTCTTTCCAGACAAGAAAATTAATCGAATCCAATTTTGTTGAAACAAAATTGGCTATATTAGAAAAGGGTAAAGAAAAATTCAAAGAGGATGAACTACCATCTTGACCAGCAGATGAATTTATGGTGGACATATTTGATTTTCTCCTTGTGCAGACGATTACTGACATGAACAACCTTGAAATCAAGACAGAAAGATGAATCTTGATGTAGATCTGAATAAATATATTGAAAAATTGAATCGAAAAGGTATTGAAAAGAGATATTGATTCAAAAGGTATTGAAAATTGTTTGCAGGAGTTGATGTTCTTGAAGAAAAAAATCTAGGTTCGATTCCCAAATGATACCATGAGAAACCTAGGAATAGTTGTATTACAAAACGATTAGTTTTACAGACAGAAACAAGTTTGTTCTTATACAGATCGACACAGCTGTTATGACAGCAGTTATAATTAACGGAAAACATAACAGTAGTCAAGTCAACTATCTTGACTTGACTCAAACACTCCCAATACTTTTTACGTTTTGTATTCTAAATCGAATGGTTTATTTTATTACTTGAGTTGAGTGTTTTTATTTCTCATACTCCTTGGTGTCCAGTAAATGTGTTTTAACTTTTACGTGAATAATATACCATCTTTTTCTCAATGAAAACAAGTTACACATTCTAAATTTCTTAGAAACGAAAGGTGTCTTTGTACTCGAATCTGTTTGCGATCTCTTTGAGAAATATCAGAAGAAGGAATTTGAGAATGAAAAACTATTGTATTGATTGTTTCAAAGGATCATGGACAAATACTTTTCAGACAGTATTAATACCCAATTATTACAACCTTGGCTGCCTAGTTATTACATATTTTGACTTGACTATCAAGTCATACTGACTTGACCAAGACATTCTTGACTTTAACAGAATTACATTCTTAACAGCCCCCCTCAAGTGGATACTGGCAACCACAGTAGAGACTTGAAACAAAAACATACAAAAGAAAAATAACAGGCAGTTCAATGTACAACAGACTGCTTAACATCTAAACCAGAAAAATGAACATTATTGTCAGAAGAGAGTTTATCCTTAACAACAAGAGTTGAAGGACTCTGACACTCACTATCTTCAACTGCAGCACTTGAAGCATCTCCCAGTAATTAATGAAGTGAAGAAGTAAAAGTAGGTAAACATAATCCCTTTGTGAATATATCTGCAATCTGGTTTGCTGAGGAGACATGATTAATCTTGATAAATCCTTTCACCACCAGATCTCTAATCACATGATACTGAACCTCTATATGTTTAGCCCTGGCATGAAACACAGAATTAGAAGCCAAACATATGGATGAAGTATTATCACTGAACATTTTCATAGGAAAAGTGATTGGTATATGTAATTCCTTGAAAATATTTGATAACCATTCTAACTCAGAAGCAGCTACAGACAAGCATTTGTATTCTGCTTCAGCAGAAGATCTATATGCAGTTGGTTGTTTCTTGCTAGACCAACAAATCAGAGCTACCCATAAAAACTTCATAACCAGATGTTGATCTTCTTGTATCTGGGCATCCAGCCCAATCAGAATCAGTGTAAGCTTTCACATAAGAAATATCACCTTTTCTCAAAGTAAGACCAAGACCAATAGTGCCCTTCAGATATCTCAATATTCTTTCAACTAGCAAATAATGAATGTCAGTTGGAGCATTGATGAGTGCCAAATAGTGCATATTTATACACCTTTTTATTGGCATTTTACTCATCTTTTGCGCTTAGAAATCAGATATTATCCCAGATTCTGTGTTTTCCTTGTTTTCAAGAATAAATATTTGTATTAATTAATTTTGTGTTTTTAGGTAATAAATAAAGCTCGGAGAATCGAGGAGCCAAAAGAGCGAAGAATTGGAGTCAAGTGCCCAAGGAGCAGAAAGTCGAAGTTCCGCGCGCAGCAATGGGTTGCAACCCAACAAGTAGCAACTCATCTACAAGACTTGGGCTTGAGCTAGACCCGATCCGCGACCCGGATCCGAGCCCGTCTCTTCTGAGACGTTGAGATTTCTTTCTCCCTCATCCAACGGTCGCTGCCTCCACGTGCATCGAAGATCGCTGCTCCCGTGCAACACCAGCTCACACCAAAACCGTCTACATCCCTAAGCCGTTCAGATTTCACTCCTATGCATCCTACGCTCGCTAGGCCAGTCCCATCAACTCCCGCTGTACCTGCTCAACACCGAAGCATCCAACACCCTATACCCTAATCGACCTACCCATTTTCTCTCCATCCTTCTCTTTCTTCTCTGTTGCAGAGCTCTGCAAACCCATCTCCCCGACACAGAGCAGAGCTCTGCAAAACCCTCACCACCACCACCTCCTCTTCTATCACCATCACTACCACCCTATTCCGCCACACCCAAGTGGTGTTTATCTCTAAAATAGCTTCTCAAAACCCTAGAAGCTATGTTAAAGATAAACAAGACTAGGGTTCTCTCATAAATCAATCAAGGGAGTCAGAGAAGCATGAGTAGAGCCAACAACCAAGGCGAATCAGAGTATGGGTTGAATTATTTTTCAATTAATTTTTAAAGAATTAGGGTTTGCTGTTTTGGGGGAATCAATTGCATGTATAAATAGAACCAAAGGGGGTTGATAGAAAGCATGCCTGGGCTAGCCAGTGCGTCAATTAGGTTTAATTTTGTAGTTTATTTTGTAGTTTATTTTGGCTAGGGTTGAGATGAAACCCTAATCCATTACTGTGTTTTGCATACTTCACATGTTTTTCTTGAATGCTTAATTAATTTGTAAGATAAAATTTGATCTTAGCATATCAATACATTGCTCTCACAAGTGTATGCCAATGCCATGGATACACCGTAGTTAGAATACCCCCGTGATGATTGTGTGCTGCAACTCAAGCCTAATTAGATTGTTATTCATCCTCGATTAGTTGTACTCTAAACAGACAGGTAATGCTTGGGATAAATACCTTAGTTGTGATCAAAACTATCATATGGAGAAACACCTTAGAGACAAGCAAGAATTGACACTCCTACCCTATCTCGTCATGAAGGCAAGAACAAAGCATCTTTAGTTGAAGACATAGTGTAGGTTAAAGGTTGAGTTGAAGACCCTAGTGTCCTTTGTTTATACCTTAGCTTAGGTTCATTTCACTACAAATCAGCCGTATCGGCAAAAAACAACAATCGTGTTACCGTCACTAGAATTCAGTAGAGCAGCCTTAGATCAACCAAGCACCACAAGTCCTTGTGGGATCGACCCGTACTTGCCGCGTCTCCGATAGACGCCGTGCACTTGCGGATTATAACATGTAGGCTAAATAGAAACACCTTTCGAGGAATACCAAGTTTTTGGCGCCGCTGCCGGGGACTTGGCGCGTGCCCTGTGTTCATTGGCTCGCTTCACTGTTTTTCTTTACTACCCTGTATATATGTATTTGTATCATAGTGTAACTTAGCTTTTTGTAGTGTAACTTAGTTTCAGTTCATTGCGTTTAGTTCATTGCACCGTAACTTAAGCCATTGTAGTATAACTTAACTTGTAGAGTAACTTAGCATTGTTAATTTTATCTGCATTTCATCTGTAACTTAGCATATCATTTGCATCTCATTGCATAACTGGTATAACCCTGCATATAGTTTCACTTCAACCCTGCATATGGTTTGCTTTCCCTGTAATTTATGACTTGTTTTAACCTTTGCATCATAGCTTCCTTTTGTAGTTTCATAGCTTCTCCGCATCATTGCCCCGCATATTAATCCCGATCAGTCAAGTTATTTTCGGGTGCATGTGGTAAATTTGAGCCAACCAAATTGTGCTACCCATATTACCCGTGTGTTCTTTGAGCTGAGCTGAGCAAAGCCTCGAAGTTGTTGAGCCTCGTGAGCATACCAGGTTAGTAATTGAACATTGTATGACCCCCCGATAAGCTAGTTCACCCGGCTAGCCCTTGGTCTACCACCTGTATTGCCCCTGCGCTTTGTAAACCCCGAGCATGCCCCGCTAGTCGGGATGCTCATGTGAATACTTCTTTGATCTCGTGACCTTGCATGCTAGCACTGTTGAGCCTCGCCGACCGCACTCACTGTTACATTAGATACCTTGCCAAGCAGCCCCCGTAGCTATGAGGTTGGGCTTGGATAACCTGATTAGCTACAAGACAAGTGAGGTCAACCGAGATAGTTGATTCCTCATGCTTTAACC
Source organism: Papaver armeniacum (assembly GCA_023531295.1). Classification (NCBI taxonomy): domain Eukaryota; kingdom Viridiplantae; phylum Streptophyta; class Magnoliopsida; order Ranunculales; family Papaveraceae; genus Papaver; species Papaver armeniacum. The sequence continues at coordinate 238,510 of JAJJWW010004645.1, forward strand.
TTCATGTATGTTCAACCTTGTACTAGGCCTTGATATCTCGCCGAGCTTTGCGGACCCCGAGCATAACCATCTGCCCCGAGCTCCGGCCCCGAAGCCGTTGAGCCTCGGAGCATACCCGTGAGCCACCACCGTGCTAAACCGAGTTATTGTGTGGCCCGAGCTAGTCCGTGTTACCTGTGTGTGCATTTGCCAACCCGTGGAGAGCTTGAGCTGCTCTCGGACTTGAGTTGTGAGAGACTTGCCAATCTCTCGCCAATCCCCGCACTCCGCACATAACTCACTGTGTCGCAGCACACAGCCAAAGGTGCAAGAGCTTGCCAAGCTCTCGCACAACCGAACCATCGCCCCACATATAGTCGGGTGTGCAAAGAAAAACTAGGCCCACATCACATCATCTCGGGCCGTACAATTTCACGCAGCACCGGGTCGCTTATAATCGAGCCCACAGCCCACCGGGTCGTGCAATAGACTAAGCCCCCATCTCGGCTGGCCGTGCACAAAGATTTCAGCCCACACCCATTAAGCATTGCACACAACAATCGGGCTAACCCACAATCAACCAAACGGTGAATCGGGCTAGCATTATAACTCGGGCCGCACTTGAATGGGGTGCAATTGCAATCTAAGCGAGTAAAACCCAACCACCGGGCTCGCATCCTGCCAAGCCCACATAAGCCACACTGCTGGGCTTAAACTAAACTGAAGCCCACATCTGTTGGGCTGTGCACACAACTGGGCTGTGCAGTTTCACAAATCCTGGGTTTCAAACAGCAAATCCCAAACAAACCAAATTCCCACAAAAACCAAACAACTAGCCCACAACAAACCAAAACCCAACAAACCAAATGAAACCCAATAAACCAAACCAATCCCACTAAAACCAAACTTAGTCCACTTCAACTGGGCTTTGAGTTCAATTTGAGTTGATAAATCATGTCAGGATTTTGGTCTGCATCTGGGGATGGAACCAAATCCATTAGAGAACTTGCTTACGGGCATGTTTCACAGGATGAACTCCCCACATACCATAGTGATTTTAGGGAATTTTATGAGCCTTCTCAAGGCCCGGATCTCACATACCCTAATCATTATGATCACATACATCATCCACCACAGGTTGGAAATGAACAATTTTCTCATACCCAGTGATAGGTGTAGAATACACCTAATTTACTATCTAGTAGTTTATGCTTTCTTTGCTATTTTTCTTGTAAATTATGTATTTTACGCTTGTTTTTGAGTTTTATAGCTACTTCGGAGTCGCACGGGAGAAAAGAAGAAGAAATCACCCAATTTGAGCCAAAAGGGCAAAAAGGTCATTTTACTGGCAATTGATATATGGAGCCTAACCACGGTTAAGGGGCAACATTTCTTGGAGGCGTACTAAACACAAACCAGCTACGGTTAAGGGGTTGTCATACAGGGTACCCCTTATCATTTATGAGTAGGGTGTTTATACCCTATCCCCGGGGGTGTCCCTTAGCCTATACAAGTGGGGTACCATTATCCACTCCCTATTCCTACAACCCTAGAATTGAGAATTGTTCGATTATTACCTCTCATTCAATCATTTCACATCCGAAGTCGAGAAGAGAAGCGACCATGGTCGCCGATTAATTTGTTCAAGAAATTGAGAAATCGAGGAACACAGAGAATACGAGATGAAGAGGAGCTCGAGAGAGTAGATCGAGAGATGGAAATGGGTGTCACGAGATGAAGAATTAGGGTTCGATTTGTGGAAGATGGGTTGGTGGTGGATTGATAGAAAGGTAGAGATTGAGTTTGAATGGGAAGCAAGTATGGGTTCGCCATTGTGGTTCGATTGAAAGGGAGAACAAACCGAGAATCGAGAGAAGATGAAATGGGTCCGAGTTGAGATGAACTTGCCATTTTGTTGTGAAGCTCGGGAGGAATTGTTAGGTGCGTGGTTGAATCAAGAGAAGAAATGAAAGCAGCACTGCTGCTAAAATCGATGCAGACCAATCGGAAAATTGATACAATGAGATGGCGATGAAGCTAAGAGAGAGATGGGGTTTCGTGAGAATCTCCAAGTTGTTGAAGCCGAGAGCTGTTGATGCCCTGAATATGAAGATGAGTGACTCTGGTGAATTACAGGGAGAGATTGGTGCTATGAAAAGCAGCTGGGTTTGAATCGAACCAAGAGATCTGAGAAGAAATCAGGGATGGAGCTGTGCTGTCGAATTCAGTGGATGAAAGAGGAGTTTGGTGTTGTTGACGGTTTGAGGAATGATGTCTTCTTTGTTGAATAACACGTAAAGGAAGGAATTGATAAGGTTCGATAAACGAAGATGGTGGTGTCAACATACGGGATTGAATCGATAACGAAGAGGATGATGCCGCAAAGTGTTGAGTTCGAGTCTAAGAAGCAACAGAGGAATGGGTACATGAAGGTGATCTTTGATGAATATGAATGAAATCGAGTAGATGAATGTTAGGCTTCTTAACAGGTGAAGAATAATAGCCTGAAATTGGCTGGAAAGTCCTGTAAACAATCAGAACTCAGCCGGTTTTCCACTCCAGCGAGTTGACTCAGCGATCCCGATGACCGATCCGAACCGAGTTGGTGACCGATTTAGGTTATTTGAATTAGATTAAGTCGGCCGAGTAAGCGGTGATTCGAAGAATCGACTCACCGAGTAAGCCCGATTAGTGAGTCGAAGCTAACTCGAGTCCGACTCTTCTCCCTCTTTGACCCCGTTGACTAACGGTTGGTGATAGTTGACCCGTTTGACCGTTAGTCCTAACGGTGGACTGACGGAATATACCTTTACCGGCAGAGAATTTTCAGGTGGCGTTTTCCGGCCGGATTCCGGCCACAATCCCAGTTTTCCGGCGAGCAACAATTCCAGAATTTTCTATGGACTTCTCTCATGGGTGTGAAGACTTGGGCTTGGAATTGGATGGAGAATTGGACTCAAATTTGGAAAGAGAAGGTGGAAGAGTTGAGAAAAGCTTGGAATTGGAAATTGAATTGCTAAAGGTAAAGGATTCTACTCCTTAGAAGATTTGGAGAATATTGAAGCCTATAAATAGAGAAGTTTTCTACAACTTCTACACACCTCTCTACACACACATCACTTGTGTTTTTGCTTGCTTTTCTAAGATTTTTCTTTTTAATTACTTGTGTGAATTTGAAAATTCTTCTTTTAATTATTATTATTTGTGTGAATTTCAAAAACATGAGTAGCTAATTTTCTTATTGATTGAGGATGAATTCCTAGTTCTTAACATATGATTTAAGTTTTTGTTTTCAATTCTATCTTGAAGTTTTTCACATAATTATCGTTTGTTTTTACTAATATGAGTGATCTTAAAGACATTCATGATTGATTGATAGATTGTTTGGAGTGCACGCTAAATTGATTTGTTAATTTGATCTAAAGCTAGTGAAAGTTAGGAGATAAGTAATCGTTTCTTGACTCTTTACATAAGTAGCAAACACGAGACCTTGCGGAGGGATTCCGTGGAGCAATTGTGTGTAGAAACAACGTTAGCAAGTAGACCTTGAGCTAAGAGTCTAACTACTAATATCAACCTAAGAAATTCACAAAACTTAATGCATGAGACAAGTTACATCTAGGTTGAGCTAATTCTAGGTGGCTTGGTGATTAGAATCTGGTAGGCGAGAACTTCCGTGTCCGGTGATACAAGGGATTTAGGGGTTTAGCACTGAGCTAGCTGCTTTACCTACGGTTGGTGATAATTTGTGACTAATAACAAGTAGAAAAGAACATAACTTTAATCATTGTTTCGTAACGAAGAAGGATTCCTTGATCTTGTCTCTCTTATTGCTTTCAACTTTACCTTTTAATTGTTTTGTTTATTTTCTTTTGCTTTTTACACCCCCCTTTCGTGACAACTTTTACAACTAGAATCTCGTGCTCCTCGTGGGATCGACCTTGACTGCCCTATATTACTTGTTAATTAGGTAGTAAAGTATTAATTAATTTGATTGCACCTACGACACGCATCAAATTTTGGCGCCGTTGTCTTGGGAGCAACAAGCGATTTTTAGTTGTTTTTAATTTTTCTTTTTGCTTTATTCTTGCTTTGTTAGATTCTTTACCGTATCTAACTTAGTTTGTGAGAATCTTGTTTCAGGTGTTATACCTTTGGTGAATGCTTAAAGGGGGTAGACCGAGTCCAATACGTCTTCGATCCGACACTCAACTAAAGGATTTCATTCGTGCGATTAACACTCCACTTTCTCCTTCTTCATCAAGTGATTCGGACAAAGAGGAAGAAACAATGGCTGATCGTACACTAAAGGACCTAGCTTCTCACAAGCTTGATACACAACAATGGTGTATCCAAACTAATTCAACCTTCGAGATCAAGCCGGGGTTGATTAGAGAGTTACCAAAGTTCCATGGCATGGTGAATGAGGACCCAAACAAACATCTTATGGACTTCTATGCCATAGTTATGGCTATGCTTCCACCGGAGACTAATGCGGATGGAGCAATGTTGAAAGCTTTCCCGTTTTCTTTGGCGGGCAATGCTAAGGAATGGTTATATTATTTGCCTTCCGGAAGTATCACAACATGGAATGGGATGAAGAAACTTTTCCTCGAGAGATATTTTCCCGCATCCAAAGCTACTCAAATTCGCAAGGAGATTTGTGGATTGAAACAACAAGTGGGAGAATCATTGTATGAATGTTGGGAGCGATACAAGAGGTTGGTGGAAAGCTGTCCACACCATCAATTTAGCGATGTTATGATACTCCAATACTTATATGAAGCTCTCCACCCGAGTGATAGGTCTCTTCTTGACGCCGCGGGTGGTGGTGCACTAATGAACAAGACGGTGGCCCAAGCTACCGAGTTGATTGAAAGTATGGCGGCAAACTCGCAACAATTCTACACAAGGGATGAACCAATGGTTAGGCGAGTGCATGAAGTTAGTGATTCTTCATCACATCTTGATCAAAGGATGAGTAACATGGAGATTATGATGCAAAGGATGGCCGCGGTAATTATTCCGGATGGTGAGACCAAACAAGTGAATGCTTTATATCCAAATCAAAGGCCAAGGTACGATCCGTACTCAAATACTTACAATCCCGGGTGGAAGGATCATCCTAACTTTAGCTATGCAAATAAGCAAGCGGCGGTTTCTAATCCATATGCGCAACAAGGTGATTTTCAACAATCACGCTTTCAACCTCAACAACAAGGTGGTTCTCAACAATTCCAACCACAACAAGTCAAGGAGCGTGATTCTTTGAATGATGACAAGCTCAATGCGTTAATGCAAGGTATGCAAGGTCTTACTTCTATGTTCCAACAAAGCCAACAACACCAACAAAAGACCGATTCGGCAATCAAGGAGTTATAAATTCAAGTGGGGCAATTAGCGACCGATGTGAACTTATTGAAAGCGCAAGCGTCCACAAAACTTCCTTCACAACCAATTGTTAACCCAAGAGAGAGCGTTAATGCGATTACCTTGAGGAGTGGGAAACAAGTGGAGCAACCAAATCAACAAGATAAGGTGTATGATGAGAAAGAGGAAATTGAAACCGCACCAAAGGAGAAAACATCTCCAACCAACCAACCCGAGGAGACGGTTCCTACTTTCACAACTCCACCCCCGTTCCCTAGCCGATTTGCTAAATCAAAGAAAGACTTGGAATACATGGATATTTGGGAGATCTTTAAGAAAGTACAAGTCAATATTCCACTCATAGAAGCTCTTCGTCAAATTCCTCGTTGTGCAAAGTTCTTAAAGGAGTTGTGCATGAAGAAGAAAAGGTTGAAAGGGAATGAAGTCATGAGTGTGGGGGAGAATGCTTTGGCGTTTATTCTCAAGAAACTCCCACCAAAATTAAAGGACCCCGGTAGTTTCAATATACCTTGCACAATTGGTAAAACAAGGTTTACTCGAGCTATGCTAGATTTGGGAGCGTCGGTTAATGTTATGCCTTCCTCGATTTATGATTCTTTGAATCTCGGTCCTCTTAAAGAGACCGGGGTAGTTCTTGAACTTGCTAACCGATCTAATGTTTACCCGAAAGGGATTGTTGAGAATGTTTTGGTGCAGGTTAATAAGCTTGTATTTCCGGCCGATTTCTATGTCTTAGACATGAATGATGAGAATTCTTCCAAGTCTACACCTTTATTATTGGGTAGACCATTCTTGAGCACCGCCGGAACAAAGATTGATGTCCAAAATGGCACCTTGACTATGGAGTTTGATGGTACACTCATCCACTTCAATATCTTTGAGACAACGCGATATCCTAGTGATGTGAAATCATGTTTTCCCGTAAAAGAGATTGATCCGGGCTAATGAATCTTGCAAGAGCTAAGTCGGGCCGTCGACTTTAAAACAAGCGCTTAATGGGAGGCAACCCATCGGTTTTGTATTTCTTATCCTTTTGCTTTTTGTTATTTATTTTTCTTGTTTCATATCATGTTAAAATTTCCCACCTTGACTTTACTAGGAGGATTCAATTACATTGAGGACAATGTAAGGTTTAAGTGTGGGGGAGTGGTTAAGCATGTTTTTAAAACAAAAATTACAAAAAAATTAAAAAATTTTGAAAAAAAAAAAAAAAAAAGTTTTACTTAAAAATTCCAACTTTTAAAGATTTTAGAGTCACTAGCATATTTCTAGGTATGTTTACATAGAGATTTTGACCGACATAATTGAACTTGGAAATGTTAGAGAACTACATTCGGATTTCTTGTTTGTTAGAGTGTTAAATAATGGATTTAATCATGCCGGTGATGCGAATTTGGTGCAGGGAGAAATGCGTTATTAGAGTTGCTGATCAATCATTAGTGGAGACTACCCGTATTCATATCATGTGAGGCACCGACCAGAAATTTTCCATCTACTAAAGAGCTTCTTTTGAGTGTGTGTCACCGTAAGTAAATTCCGGGTAGAATGGTGAGCTACCCAACCTCCCACCAATAGAAGCACTACTCTTTGATCTCTTGAGTGCTAATTTTGTCAATCATGAGGGTGACGTCCATGGATGAAAGCTTCCTTCTTGTAGTTCGATTTGCAGCTAGCACCATTCTCTCTCTCGACAACAACGGATCCATAGAAACACTCTCATCATCAACAAGGAGCGACATCAAAATCTACAAGGAAAGTTGGAAAAAGTTTAAGGTTTACAAGCAACGGAACGAGAAAAAGAGCAAATTTCAAACTCAAGTAAAGCAACATACAAAGTGCAGATTTTTACATATATGTTGAGGACTTACAAATACAATGAGGTAATTTTATATCCAAGTATGAAGACTTATTCACAAGAGCGAAGAAAATTAAAAGGTGGGAATTTTTGAAAGTTTATGATTTCAAAGACGATACAAGTTGTGAAGAATCAAGCGGTAAAATACTTCTTCCACGGCCATGGTTTATTTTGTATTTAATTTTTCTTGTTTACAAAAAAAAAAAAAAAAAAAAAAAAAGAGAAAAACAAGAGAAATATTTGTTCTTATTTTTATTTAATGAGCCGTGGGGAAGGAAAATCTATAAGGAAGTTTCAAGCGACAAGGTTTTAAGGTAAAAGAGTTACAAATTGTCAAGGATTTATGAAATTCGAGGGTTTATCATCAATAGTTGAAACCGAAGACGAAGACCATGAAGATCAAGACGAGGAGCGGAAGACGTTTCTATTGGATGCCGTGAGAGTGGTGTTATCATAATTGGCGATCGGATGTGAAGGTGAGTAAGTAATCTCATCCTCGATAATAAATGGTTGATTTCCTTTCTTAGAGATCGTCGGAAAAATGGTTTTTCAAAATATTAAAAGATGTGGGTTTTTCAAAATTTCGGAAGTTATCCTTCCCACCATTCAACGTGTTGCAGGAATTCTCTCTTCATTCCTACCGCACACATGTGAGAACCATAAAAAAGCTGTCTTTTTGAGTGCAATTATCATAAAATCTTATTTGGAGAGGCGAAGTCGAGGCGAAATGCTTATTGATTGTTTCTCAAACACGCATTCTCTCATTATGGTGTGGTTATTTCTCACTCAACATTTAAGAATGAGAATAAGTTCTTTAGTATTTCTAACTTCTTATTACTAGCATGCAGAAACTCTATGTCCTCATAACTCTTTGGATGCTTAGGACGCTTGAACGCTTTGAAATGGTGAGTTTTTAGTTTGATTTGCTCGAGGACTAGCAAAGTCTAAGTGTGGGGGAATTTGATAGGTGTAGAATACACCTAATTTACTATCTAGTAGTTTATGCTTTCTTTGCTATTTTTCTTGTAAATTATGTATTTTACGCTTGTTTTTGAGTTTTATAGCTACTTCGGAGTCGCACGGGAGAAAAGAAGAAGAAATCACCCAATTTGAGCCAAAAGGGCAAAAATGTCATTTTACTGGCAATTGATATATGGAGCCTAACCACGGTTAAGGGGCAACTCTTCTTGGAGGCGTACTAAACACAAACCAGCTACGGTTAAGGGGTTGTCATACAGGGTACCCCTTATCATTTATGAGTAGGGTGTTTATACCCTATCCCTGGGGTGTCCCTTAGCCTATACAGTGGGGTACCATTATCCACTCCCTATTCCTACAACCCTAGAATTGAGAATTGTTCGATTATTACCTCTCATTCAATCATTTCACATCTGAAGTCGAGAAGAGAAGCAGCCATGGCTGCTGATTAATTTGTTCAAGAAATTGAGAAATCGAGGAACACAGAGAATACAGATGAAGAGGAGCTCAGAGAGAGTAGATCGAGAGATGGAAATGGGTGTCACAGATGAAGAATTAGGGTTCGATTTGTGGAAGATGGGTTGGTGGTGGATTGATAGAAAGGTAGAGATTGAGTTTGAATGGGAAGCAAGTATGGGTTCGCCGCTGTGGTTCGATTGAAAGGGAGAACAAACCGAGAATCGAGAGAAGATGAAATGGGTCTGAGTTGAGATGAACTTGCCGCTGTTGTGAAGCTCAGGAGGAATTGTTAGGTCTGTGGTTGAATCAAGAGAAGAAATGAAAGCAGCAGCCGCTGCTAAAATCGACAGACCAATCGGAAAATTGATACAACAGAGATGGCGATGAAGCTAAGAGAGAGATGGGGTTTCTGTGAGAATCTCCAACTGTTGAAGCCGAGAGCTGTTGATGCCCTGAATATGAAGATGAGTGACTATGGTGAATTACAGGGAGAGATTGGTGCTATGAAAAGCAGCTGGGTTTGAATCGAACCAAGAGATCTGAGAAGAAATCAGGGATGGAGCTGTGCTGTCGAATTCAGTGGATGAAAGAGGAGTTTGGTGTTGTTGACGGTTTGAGGAATGATGTGCTGCTGTTGAATAACACAGAAAGGAAGGAATTGATAAGGTTCTGATAAACGAAGATGGTGGTGCTGTTACAGGGGATTGAATCGATAACGAAGAGGATGATGCTGCAAAGTGTTGAGTTCAGTCTAAGAAGCAACAGAGGAATGGGTACATGAAGGTGATCTTCGATGAATATGAATGAAATCGAGTAGATGAATGTTAGGATTCTTAACAGGTGAAGAATAATAGCCTGAAATTGGCTGGAAAGTCCTGTAAATAATCAGAACTCGGCCGGTTTTCCACTCCGGCGAGTTGACTCAGCGATCCCGATGACCGATCCCAACGGAGTTCAAATGACCGATTCAGGTTAGTTTGAATTAGATTAAGTCGTCCGAGTAAGGTGATTGATTCAAGAATCGACTCAGCTGAGTAAGCCCGATTAGCCGAGTCGAAGCTAACTCGAGTCCGACTCTTCTCCCTCTTTGACCCCGTTGACTAACAGTTTGACCGATTGTTGACCCGTTTGACCGTTAGTCCTAACGGTGGACGACGGAATATACCTTTACCGGCAGAGAATTTTTGGTGACGTTTTTCGCCGGATTCCGCCACAATCCCGATTTTCCGACGAGCAAAAATTCCGAATTTTCTATGGACTTCTCTCATGGGTGTGAAGACTTGGGCTTGGAATTGGATGGAGAATTGGACTCAAATTTGGAAAGAGAAGGTGGAAGAGTTGAGAAAAGCTTGGAATTGGAAATTGAATTGCTAAAGGAAAAGGATTCTACTCCTTAGAAGATTTGGAGAATATTGAAGCCTATAAATAGAGAAGTTTTCTACAACTTCTACACACCTCTCTACACACACATCACTTGTGTTTTTGCTTGCTTTTCTAAGATTTTTCTTTTTAATTACTTGTGTGAATTTGAAAATTCTTCTTTTAATTATTATTATTTGTGTGAATTTCAAAACATGAGTAGCTAATTTTCTTATTGATTGAGGATGAATTCCTAGTTCTTAACATATGATTTAAGTTTTTGTTTTCAATTCTATCTTGAAGTTTTTCACATAATTATCGTTTGTTTTTACTAATAGGAGTGATCTTAAAGACATTCATGATTGATTGATAGATTGTTTGGAGTGCACGCTAAATTGATTTGTTAATTTGATCTAAAGCTAGTGAAAGTTAGGAGATAAGTAATCGTTTCTTGACTCTTTACATAAGTAGCAAACACGAGACCTTGCGGAGGGATTCCGTGGAGCAATTGTGTGTAGAAACAACTTTAGCAAGTAGACCTTGAGCTAAGAGTCTAACTACTAATATCAACCTAAGAAATTCACAAAACTTAATGCATGAGACAAGTTACATCTAGGTTGAGCTAATTCTAGGTGGCTTGGTGATTAGAATCTGGTAGGCGAGAACTTCCGTGTCCGGTGATACAAGGGATTTAGGGGTTTAGCACTGAGCTAGCTGCTTTACCTACGGTTGGTGATAATTTGTGACTAATAACAAGTAGAAAAGAACATAACTTTAATCATTGTTTCGTAACGAAGAAGGATTCCTTGATCTTGTCTCTCTTATTGCTTTCAACTTTACCTTTTAATTGTTTTGTTTATTTTCTTTTGCTTTTTACACCCCCCTTTCGTGACAACTTTTACAACTAGAATCTCGTGCTCCTCGTGGGATTGACCTTGACTGCCCTATATTACTTGTTAATTAGGTAGTAAAGTATTAATTAATTTGATTGCACCTACGACACGCATCACCCAGTCATCACTTTTAGATCAATTAGAAGCTCGACTATCTGCTTTAGTCAGACAATCTGTTTTAGAAAGGCAATCTGTCGAATCTAATTCCTCTAGGCAATATGAAATTTATGCTTGCACCTTATGTGGTGGCTTAGACCACCCTGCTGAGTACTGTTATATTTTGCATGCTTATAGACAATCTAGGGAAAACCATGATAATCCAATGTACGAAGTGTCTAGAAGTGACTATCTTTGGCAACTATTGGGACCATAATCAACCCGCACACATGCATCATTCACCACAGTGGGGAGATGAACAATTTTATACTCCCCCAACTCCTAGTTTGCAATCAATAATGGAAACACTCAAGGAGCAAAATGCTAGGCTTGAAATGAATGCAATGCAGGACCATCCACATAGCAACATGTTTGAACTTCCCTTCTCTAGTGAACCTCATGCTCAACCATACAATGAATATCCATATGAGGAATGCATACCCACTAGTGAAGACTCTCCTTCAATAGAACAACTCAAGATGATTCTTCAAAGGAACCTGATTGAGTTACGAAATGATAGGATTGAAAATAGTGTTTCTAGTCTTACTCATGCAACTAACATTGAATATGAACCTAATCTAGAGGTAGATGAGTACACTAAAAATACTACAATTTTGAATGAAGAGATGAATTCTTGCTATGATGATGATGATGATGAATATGAAGAGCATGTGTATTTTGAAAATGTAGTAGAATCTTTAGGTTCAGAGACATTAAGTGTCTCTTCTGTGAACCCCATGAATGATGCTTCTTCTAATATTCATATATGTGATGATGATGTGGAACCTGTGCAATTGTCCTGTGAAAATGAACATGATTTACCCTCTTTTGACTTTGGGAAAGTGTGTGATGGTTCAAATGATCTTATGCATGAAAACAACTTAGATGTACCTAACCTCTCTCCTAAGTCACAAATTGAAACTCCTCCACCAAACCTAGGTGTAGTTTGTAACAAAATTGCAAAACCAACTTTTCTAAAAATGCCTAACTTAGGCCTAGAACTTTGTGCTTCCCAAGTCCTCTTGGACTATTTTGCATCAAAGTATAACACTCTTAAGGAGCCACAGTTGGAATGTGTATGTCTGCTGTGTAATTAGCAAAACTCATTTCGAGTTACACCTTTTGCATGATGTACCTTTAAAATCGCAAGATTTTGTTCTCACAAACACACTGTTGTTCACAAGTTTAGGTTTGGGGAAGCTCATTCACATACACAGGTCTTACTTGCACTCTCATATTATATTTGTGTAAGACTGTTGATGTTTGTACATATTTTCTATTGGGTTGATCCTCAACTCTTTAGATTGTTAGTGTATGGTGAATTTTCATTGTATATATCCAGTAGGACTTGTTAAATTTTCTTTTCTTGAATCGGTTGAGTCTTCATGCGCATATATTATGCTAATCCGATATGATCTCCGTTGAGAATGTTGGATTCTAGCCTTGACTAAAGAAGCTCAACCTTGCTCCCGCCGACATACCGGTAATCTCTTCCCTTTTCTCTTATCAGCATAGTTCTCTCGGTATGTGACTGTTTAAATTTTTTCTATATGTTGACACATTGAGGACAATGTTTGATTTAGGTTTGGGGGTGCATTTTCATTTAGAGTTTTTAGTCTTTTATTTTATCTTTTAATTTTTCAAAAAAAAAAAAAAAAAAAAAAAAAAAAAAAAAATCAAAAATTCAAAAAACTTTTTTGTAAAAACCTCCAACTTTTAGAAATTTTAGAGTCACTAGCATGCTTCTAGCTATGTTTACATAGAGAATCTGACCGAAATAACAGAAATTGGAAGTACCGGAGAACACAATCGGGTTCCTTAGTTGATTAGAGCGTTAAAGTTGGATTTAACCATACCGGAGGGCGAATTAGGTGCTGTTAGATATTCGGTAGTAGAATTGTGATCACCCATAGTGGAGACTACCCATTTTACATCAAGTGAGGCACCAACCTTCAATTTTTGCAACTTTCTAGAAAAGTTGTTAGAGTGTGTGTCACCATACGTAAATTAGGGTAGGAATGGTGAGCTACCCAACTTCGCACCAATTTCAAAGCACTACTTTTGATCTCTTGAGTGCTAGTTTTTGTCAATCATGAGGGTGACGTCTAAAGATGAAAACTCCTTCTAAATACCGATTTGCCGTTAGCATCACTCTCTCTCTCTCAATCGCAAGACCCATAGAAACACATCATCGTCAAAGAACTTAGGAGCAGTAATCGAATATTGAAAGAAAAGTTGAGATAGTCCAAGGTTTATGTGCAACAAAGAAAAGAAAATAGGATGAGAATTAATAAAATTTATAAAATCAAGACAATACAAGTTGTGGAAAAATTGAGTGATAAAGTCCTTTGTCCATGGAGTTAGTTGTGTCATTATTTGTATTTTTATTTTCACTTTTTGTAAAAAAAAAAAAAAAAAAAAAAATCAATCAAAAATCAAAAAAAAAAATCAAAAAAATATTGTAGTTTATTTTTGCTACCACCATGGTAAAGAGAGTTCAAGAAGAAAAATCCAAACAACAAGGAATTTGAGTAGAAAAGTTAAAAATTGTCAAGTTTTGTGAAGTTTAGAAGTTCGTCATCAACAAGTGAAGACCGAAGACCGAAGATTGAAGACGTTTCTATGGTTCTTATGAGAGAGTGATATTAATTGCCGATCGGGTGAGAAGTGAGTGAGTACTCCCACCCCTTGCTAATGGTTGATTTCCTTTCTTAGAGATCATCGAGGAAAAAAGATTCTTTTGTCCACATTTGTGGAGTCTCCGATTTTATTTCGGAAGGTTATCCTTCTTACCTACAACGTGTGCGGGATTTTCTCTTTACTCCCGCCTGCACACATGAGAGACTAAAAAAGCGATCTTTTTGAGTGCAATTATCATAAAACCTTAATGGTGAGGCGAAGTTGAGACTTATGATCACAATCGAATCCGAATTCTTTCATATGGTATGGTTACTTCTCGCTCGGCACTTAAGGATGAGAATGCGTTCTTTGGTAGTTCTAACTTCATGTTACTAGCATGCGAAACTCTATGTCCTCATAGCTTCTAGGATGCTTGAGACTCTTTTACACTCGAAGTTGGAGAAGGTTTTGTGGGTACACCTCTGGTAAACCCTCACGAGACTACAACTCGTCCACTAGGGACACCTAGGGGTTTAAAGGCTTAGTGCATACGCTAAATGCATTCGAGAGACTGCGACGGGGGTATAGTTAGGATTTCTTAATTTCTGTTTCACTTGAGGACAAGTAAAATTCAGGTTTGGGGGTATTTGATGAGTGCCAAATAGTGCATATTTATACACCTTTTTATTGGCATTTTACTCATCTTTTGCGCTTAGAAATAAGATATTATCCCAGATTCTGTGTTTTCCTTGTTTTCAAGAATAAATATTTGTATTAATTAATTTTGTGTTTTTAGGTAATAAATAAAGCTCGGAGAATCTGAGGAGCCAAAAGAGCGAAGAATTGGAGTCAAGTGCCCAAGGAGCAGAAAGCCGAAGCCCGCGCGTGCAACAGTTGCAACCCAACAAGTAGCAACTCATCTACAAGACTTGGGCTTGAGCTAGACCCGATCCGCGACCCGGATCCGAGCCCGTCTCTTCTGAGACGTTGAGATTTCTTTCTCCCTCATCCAACGGTCGCTGCCTCCACGTGCATCGAAGATCGCTGCTCCGTGCAACACCGAGATCACACCAAAACCGTCTACATCCCTAAGCCGTTCAGATTTCACTCCTATGCATCCTACGCTCGCTAGGCCAGTCCCATCAACTCCCGCTGTACCTGCTCAACACCGAAGCATCCAACACCCTATACCCTAATCGACCTACCCATTTTCTCTCCATCCTTCTCTTTCTTCTCTGTTGCAGAGCTCTGCAAACCCATCTCCCCGACACAGAGCAGAGCTCTGCAAAACCCTCACCACCACCACCTCCTCTTCTATCACCATCACCACCACTGACACCAGAGCCAACTACCACCCTATTCCGCCACACCCAAGTGGTGTTTATCTCTAAAATAGCTTCTCAAAACCCTAGAAGCTATGTTAAAGATAAACAAGACTAGGGTTCTCTCATAAATCAATCAAGGGAGTCAGAGAAGCATGAGTAGAGCCAACAACCAAGGCGAATCGAGTATGGGTTGAATTATTTTTCAATTAATTTTTAAAGAATTAGGGTTTCTTTGTTTTGGGGGAATCAATTGCATGTATAAATAGAACCAAAGGGGGTTGATAGAAAGCATGCCTGGGCTAGCCAGTGCGTCAATTAGGTTTAATTTTGTAGTTTATTTTGTAGTTTATTTTGGCTAGGGTTGAGATGAAACCCTAATCCATTACTGTGTTTTGCATACTTCACATGTTTTTCTTGAATGCTTAATTAATTTGTAAGATAAAATTTGATCTTAGCATATCAATACATTGCTCTCACAGTGTATGCCAATGCCATGGATACACTGTAGTTAGAATACCCCTGTGATGATTGTGCTGCAACTCAAGCCTAATTAGATTGTTATTCATCCTCAGATTAGTTCTACTCTAAACAGACAGGTAATGCTTGGGATAAATACCTTAGTTGTGATCAAAACTATCATATGGAGAAACACCTTAGAGACAGTGCAGAATTGACACTCCTACCCTATCTGTCATGAAGGCAAGAACAGCATCTTTAGTTGAAGACATAGTGTAGGTTAAAGGTTGAGTTGAAGACCCTAGTGTCACTGTTTATACCTTAGCTTAGGTTCATTTCACTACAAATCAGCCGTATCGGCAAAACAACAATCGTGTTACCGTCACTAGAATTCGAGAGAGCAGCCTTAGATCAACCAAGCACCACAAGTCCTTGTGGGATCGACCCGTACTTGCCGCGTCTCCGATAGACGCCGTGCACTTGCGAATTATAACATGTAGGCTAAATAGAAACACCTTTCGAGGCCTACCAAGCATGCATAAATTGTGACACATAATTCACTCCAAAGGCTATATCAGGTCTAGTAATTGTTAAATACTGAAGGCTACCAACTATAGTTCTATATTCTGCAGGATTTTCTAACAAATTTCCATCATTTATAGAGGTTCTAGATTCCTTGACAACAGGAGTGTCACAAGGCTTACATTCAAGCATATTGGATTTTGTAAGAAGTTCTAGAGTATACTTCTTCTGAGTTAGAACCAAAGAATATGCATATCTGTGAGCTAAAATACCCAAAAAATAACTCAAATCCCCTAGTTGTTTCATTGCAAACTCTACACTCAAAGCTTGAATTAACTTGTCCATAAAAATATCAGAATTTCCAGTAAGTATAATGTCATCCACATATACTAGAAGTATCAGCATAACATAAGAAGAACTAAAAATGAACATTGAATAGTCACATACTGATCTGACAAAACCAAATTTGATCAGAGAATTACTAAACCTCTCAAACCAAGCTCTTGGTTCTTGTTTGAGTCCATACAAACTCTTCTTTGGATGACAAACATGATCTGGAAATTCAGGATTAACAAATCCCTAAGGTTGAACCATGTAAACATCCTCATTCAAAAATCCATGCAAGAATGCATTTGATACATCTAATTGTTTTGTTTTCCAATTATGTGTAACAGCCAAGACCAAAACAACTCTTATTGTGGTTGATTTTACCACAGGACTAAATGTTTCACTATAATCAACACCATCTTGTTGATTATAACCTAAAGCCACTAGTCTTGACTTTAATCCATCCACAGTACCATCTGCTTTAAGTTTCACTCTATACACCCATTTACACCCCAATACATTCATATGAGGATCATATTTAACTAATTCCAAAGTATCATTATCCTGTAAAGCTGTATGTTCTTCTTTCATAGACACCTGCCAATCAGGATTTTTCATTGCACTCTTAAAAGTCTTTGGCTCAGGAGGAATAGTTAATAAAGAAGAAAAAGCAGCAGGAATTGGATGTTTGATAGTACAATGCATAACATGATCTGGCACTACACCATTTTTAGGGATTAGCAACGGAGCCTGGACGTTGCTGACCGGGGTCGCAACGGCAGGTTGACGTTTCAAAACATGGTGTTGCATTTTTTCGCAACGGCATAAGCTCCGTTGCGACTTTTGGTCAAGCAACGGAGATTCGCAACGCATCTTTGTGCCGTTGCGACCTCGTTTATTCGCAACCAAGGTATGCCGTTGCTAAGTTTGTTTCTAATTACGGGAATACCCCTACCGGAACTAAAATGTTATTGGTTGGGTTCTAATTTACTGGTTCTGGTTCTAACTTAGCAACAGATTAAAGACGTTGCTAATATTTTGCAACATAAAAAAAAATAGTCAAGTCTTCATTGACCTGGTCAAAATCCATTTCCCCCCACATTTCCCCCCTGCAGTTACCCAGTTCCCCACATTCATCATTTCCACAGATATACATTCATTCATTCAACATACAAAACTGTATCAAATTATGAAAATTTATTCTTCAATTGATTTTAACAAAAATTATTTGTATTCGATACAAATGTGTTCTAAGTATCACAACAAACTAGTGTACACATTAGAAACATACTTGGTTCCTAAGTTCAGTTCATGTAAAGTTACGAAATTCCTAAGTTCTTCTAACTTAAATCACTATAAGGAGATACTATATAAACTTACAAATCTTGCAGCTGCTAAGGGACCTAATGGCTGCTGCTTTGCTGCTTTGTTCTCCAACCTTTCTGAATGGGCAAATGGAGCCACCATAAGGACGTCGTCCTCCGTAAGTATCAAGATGGTTTGGCACGAACTCTTCTACTGTCAAGGGTTTATCTCCAAGTATATGTCCATTCATCGCAAGAGCTTTTGGGAGAGATCGGGGATCAACAAACTCAATGATAGCATCCCTGCAAACGCAAAAGTGCCAAACATTATAGTGGGACAACAAAAAACATCAAACAAGACACGAAACTCATCGAGTTAACCACAAAACAGATTGGATTGCTTTTTGAAATCAAGATATGGCACTGATCATAACCACAAATATTTCAAGGGATTGCAATGCACAACTGTGATATAAAATCTACTAACCCACAAACAATCCTATCACTAATTATATGGTTATGTTACTCTTGCTATCAATAGACATATGGTGCAAGTCCATACAACAAGCTTAATGTCCTACCTGGTGGCGAGTTCAATTTCTGTTGAACTGAATTTTGTTGCACTACATCAATACAAAATCAGATGATGAATAACACCCCTCAAATTACCAATTCTCGTCTCGTAAATGAGACCAAGATGATGAAGAACCTGTCACAAAGGATTGTGCAGCTAAACTCGATATTGAGAAAAGCGAAAAATGACAAGTAAAGAACTTTGATCCGATCTTATCGAGTGCTTACCCATGTCGAGTAATGAATGCCAATTGGAAAGAGTTCTGCAAAAGCCAACTGATATTTGTAAGGAAACTAATGATAAAACCGTAGAACAACCTAAGTGTTTGCACTCAATCACTGAAGTTACAATCTTCATTACCTGGAATATGATGAAATATAGAAGATGAAGAACTACAGGTTGAACCAACCAACTTATCATGGGGCTTCACTAGCGAAGTCCCCTAAAAAAAACATCTTCATTGTTCCCTAATTTGAACCTCCTCATCAAATTGGTTTACTTGTACATCAATCTCTCCCTTAACGACTATTTCCGGATTCAATCCTGCAGATGTACACATGGTCGGTTATTTCCTCACCTTGATCGAGCACGCAAAACGATAACAAATTGAACATGAAAAGCTCGGCTCACGAAATAGTCCATAAATGATACCAACACGTATATCTAAAAAACCCTACTCATCCCCATTTAACTGCAACTTGAGATTGCGCTAGAATCTTGACTCTTAAACTATGGAATTTCGATGAATTTGAATTATGCTATTAACCTTTTCAAATATGATAGAAAATAAACATCCAATATATCATAGAAAAGGATAATTTGTGAACCTGTTCTACTTCGCTCTTATTTGGTTATTGGCTTTCCCTGTACCATGCAAACAAAAAATATCGAATTCAGTCATTATCAACAATAACGATGCAGAATTTAAAACATCTTATTAAGTTTCTCTTGACTCACCTCAGGGCCCTTGAAAACAACTTTTACGTCATCCAAGTTGATATCATCTATCTCCTGAAACACGGAACACTTAAACCCTTTCCTGAACCATTCATCCTTTAAAATTTCGGGAAGAACGATGAATGCTGTTTGTCATTTACCATAATAAGTCAGACTTGCCTTTTACAAGTTCACTCGAGACCAAATGCCGCTAAAAAACAAATTAGTACCACGATTACAAATGTACAAAACATACTTACGGTTGTGGGATTAAGATCCAACATTCGAGTTATAAATCTCAAAGCCCGAAGAGATCCAAGGAGGATAAATATACTCTGCAGTCGAAATCTGCAAGTCCAATAAAAACATTGGCGTGAATGGATACAAACAAAAGTACACTTAAATGGTAGAAATATTTATGCTCACTTTTTTATACAGGACCAGAAGGTTAGAATCATCAAAAGGCAAGTAACCTGCAAGAAGTACAAATAAGATGACCCCGCATGACCACAAATCTGCGGCTGCCCCATCATAACCTTTATCCTTGAGGACTTAAGAGAGTGCGCACTTACAACTTTTTCAAAGAGTTCCCCTCCAGTAACAGACTCCAAAACGATAAAAATCTTTGCCTTGCTTCCCATCACCTAAACTAAGAGAATATATCATTTACAAAGATGATAAAAAATAAAAAATAAAATAGAGATAACCTAGAGACACAAACAAGCATTATGATTCCCATCACCTGAACGATGTGTGGGTGCTTTATCAGCTTCATTGTTGAGATTTCTCTCCTTATCTGCAGATGTAACATAAGCAATTTCAACGAGTGTTACAGTCTTACATAGGTAAATTACTAAACAACCACAGAACCATGTATGCTTTAACATAGCATAAGATCTATGAGTCAACTAGCATATAACTTTAATGTAAGCAAGGCATTATATAACGTTCAAGAAATTAGCTAATCGGTGAACGGCTTGTTAAGCAATAGCCTATTGGCGTAAGACAAACCAGATTGGAAATATTAAACAACATCAATATTGCCAATCTGATTGGCAATGTTAAACAACATCAAGCTGCTCAATACAATTTTTTTAGCCAACAAACTTCAGATAAGAAGCATACAAAACAATCATGGTATGTTTAACTATCAAACTTTACAAGATCATTGTTGAGCTTACCCAAGTTTGGTCTGGTCCATCATAGTTTAAGCTCTTTTCCGCCCTCCCGCCGGGGTCCAAATAAGTGCCTTTACATCGAGAACGACTTAGGCGAAAAAAAGAGAAATCTTTTAAATTACTAAAATTAATCAGTTAGGTCTATAAACGAAAAATGAAGTTAATTACTCACCTAGCCCATGCTCAATGGTTAATCAACACCAAAAACTCCATCATCATCACCTGCAATTCCATAACATGCCGCCATCTTAACCTCACATACCACCAAGCCAGTTCCCATCTAGCACAATCAACTCCCGCACACAACATTATCTCATCCAACATCTTCTCGGCCCCTCAAACACCACCAACAGAAAACCATCCTCTATCACAAGTCCGTACCACAATCCATACATTCCCGCATCAAACCTTAACTTCAATATCTCGTAACTCCTTCTAGGTCTTCTCGCATCCGCAATTTCTCCACCAGATTTCACCTACAATGCATCAAGCATTAATAACAACTTCAATTGAAGTATTGGGGAAGAACAAGAAACCCTAATTTTGAATTTCTCTAAATTTATTCTTCAAAATAACGAGAATCACCACCATCGGTTCTTGAGTTCAACTCAAACCCTAATAGCAGTTCTTCCATTATTAGTACCACCTTAATTCCTCTCGATCTTCTTTCTGATTCATTAAACGAAACCCTTTCGCTTAAATCAAACCCGAGCTTCAATCTTCATCAATTGCAACTTATCACCATCACCATCACCTTCTCTTCAATGATTACTCTAACTCTTCTTACACAGCACCGGCTCAACTCATCACCTTCTCCTCAACGGGTTCATCCTGTATTTGCGAGTTTAAGAAATTAAAAACTGAAATTGGAAACAACAAATTCACAAATGAAACACTAAAATCGATAAACTGAAATCGAAATCCTTAAAATCGAAAATAGCAGACTCACAGATAAAAACCTAAAATCGATAAACTAAAAATAAAAAAAATAGATTCACAACTGAAACCCTAGAAATCAAAATATCTAAAATTGCAAAATCTATAAACCCTATAAATTGAAACAAAAGGATTATTAAAGAGACTTAAAACCTGGTAGATTTCAGTGGTTTTAGATTGAAAGAGATGACAAAGATGAGTTCTTCAGAGCTCCAGTTCGGTGGAGAGGAGATGAAAAGAGATGAGGTTCTGTGGAGGAGAAAAAATGTGAAGGAAAAAACGATGAGGAAGGGATATATGATAACTTTGGCTGAAGGGTGGAAACAGAAAGAAGCATACTTGACCGAAGTTTGACTTGGGCGTAATTATCAGTGCCAGTGTTCCCGACCACACACATGTTTCACACGCTTGAACCCTGAGCAGTTGCAATTCGTAACCTCACGTGTGTGGTTGCAAAATTCGCAACGGCATCTCTTTGTTGCGAAAAATTAGCAACGAGGATTAGCAACCGAAATTTCGCAACGGCACTAGTGCCGTTGCTAATCTGGGTTGCAAATCCCTTAAAATGGTGTAGTGTGGAAACATTTTTGGTTTAACAACACCTTTCATAAATCTTGTTACAACGGTTGTAGAAGGAGCAGAAGAAGTATCATTTGGAGATAAATCAGGTAAAACAGGAGATGAGGATAACTCAGTAATAACAGAATCATTGAATGAAGAAATGGGAAAAGCACTTTCTTTTGAGTAATAAAATTCTTGTTCTGAAAAGATTACATTCCTTGAAATATGAAGTTTTCTCAAAACAGGATCATAACATTTGTATCATTTATGCAAAGGACCGTAACCAATAAACACAGACCTCACAGATTTTGGAGAAAGTTTGTCTGGTCTAGAATGACCCAAAAAAGGATAACAGACAGTACCAAACACCCTTAGAAAACTATAATCAGGTAAAGTATTATGAAGTACCTCAAAAGGAGATTTATTTTTAAGAATGGGTGTTGGTGTTCTATTAATAAGATAAGTAGCATTTAAGAAAGCATCATACCAAAAATACTTTGGACAAGAAGCATTAAAAAGCAAAGTGTTACCCATCTCTGTGATATGCCTATGCTTCCTCTCAGCAAGGCCATTTTGCTCTGGAATTTTAGGACAAGAAATCCTTAAAGTAATACCATTTGAAGACAGATATGTACCTAATGGACCCTTAACAAGTTCACTAGCACCATCTTTTTGAAAACTTTGACTTTTTGTAGAAAACAGAGTTTCAGTTAAATTTTTAAAATGAACAAAACACTTTAAAACATCTGTTTTCAATTTCATAGGATAAATCCAATGAAACCTACTGAAATCATCTATAAATAAAATGCAATATTTATAACCTTGCAAAGAAGAGATTGGAGATGGTCCCCATTCATCACAATGAATCAAAGATAAAGGAGTAAGAGCATGAGATGGAGAAAGTTGAAAAGGCAATCTTATGCTCTTAGCAATTTGACAAGAATGACATAAAGAATTGGAGGATTTTGAAGAATGAATAATAATTTGTTTTGTAGAATGAAGTTGATTTATAATTTTGTTAGAAGGATGTCCCATCCTATTATGCCAAATTTCAGAGGATGCATGTAAAGCAGACAATGCATGATGAAGATTAATAGATAAAATAGGATATAGATTATTAACTATTCTACCCTTTGCCAAGAGTGCATCAATGACCAAATCCCTAATCTCATACCCTGAAGGATCTAGTTTAAAATAACAATTATTATCAGAAGTAAATTGTCCTACTAATAATAAATTGTGTTTCATAGCAGGCACATGAAGTATATTTTGCAACTTAAAACTAGCACTTTGAGTATTCAGATTAGAATTGCCAGTTAAAGATATTGGTAAGGACTTACCATTTCCAATTTGACTGTTTCCTTGCCTTTGTAAGTAGGAGTATTTTGTAATAAATAAGAATCCCCAGTCATATGAGCTGATGCACGAGAATCTGATAACCACAATGTTGAGCTTGAAGGATCATCACTAACATGAACTGAATTTGTATGATGACTAGCAAAAGGCTGTGGAGCAGAAGAAACATTTGTATTCTGATTGTCTGGTTGTTGAGGCTCAGAAACACTTACAAAACCTGAATTTGATGGAGGATAGTATCTGAAATGACATATGCTAGCATAGTATCCTTTCTTTCTACATATTTGACAATCCACTTGTGACAAATCAAACCTTCTAGATTCTCCAGTAGATGTAGACCCATTCCTTGTATCAGTTTGTCCTTGAGAACCATATGAAGTGCTACCAGTATGATAAGTTGAGCCATTATTTCTATTTCCATTTCCTCTGCCATATGAAAAATTTGATCCATTCTTCTTCTTATTTCCATTGAAATGATTGTTATAGTTATTCCCAGATGAAGCATTTCCACCTCTTGCACAAGGTAGTTAATATCGCGTATCGGTCTCGTATCGGCCGGGTCCGATACACCTATACAAAAGATAATATCGGTTTTTATCGGTGATACATCATTTAATATATAATTTCAAATAATTATAAAACCATAATTAAAAATAATAAGAATCATACACATATCTCAAATTTCCAAAATACAAGGTGGTTTATTATCCAGCGTTGTGATTGTTATCCCATTATGCCGGTAAATCTTTTTTATTATCCTTCATATTTATCTTTTATATTTCCCTTCCTTGCAATCGAAATATGGTTTCCATCTTATATCCTACCATATAATAATTGATTTTATATATTATAAATATATTAGGGTTTTTTACATTCTCCAATTGACATTGTACTTGTCTGTAAAGACTAGATGCATGTTGATGAAAATTTATTCACGAAACCGATATTATCGGTGTACAAGTAAAACCGATATATCGGTTTGTACCGGCCTGTACAACCGATAATATCGTTCCGTCTATGTATCGCCGATATTTTTGATATCGTATAGGTATTTTCCGATATCCGATAAAAACCTGTAATATCGGTCTGTACAACCGATATTGACTACCTTGCTCTTGCATAAAGACCAGAAGTATTGCTAACATCAAAAGAAGCAGAAGTATCATGTTCTTGATCATATAACCACTGTTCATGTGTGAGCAATCTTTCCTTTAATTCACCAAATGTGTAAGGAGTATCTCTATTCTGTACTGAGATGACAAAATTATCATACTCCCTTCCCAAACCATTTAGAACATGCATTATTAAATCAGAATCACTGACTTTCTCTCCAATAGCAACCAAAGAATCTGCAATTGTCTTGATCTTTTGTAGATATACTAACACATTCAAATTTCCTTTCTTCATGCCAAACAGTTGTGCTCTTAGCATATTCTTTCTTGCTTTATACTGAGTTTTAAAACTAGATTCCAAGAAATCCCAAATATCTTTTGTTGTAGTTAAACCTAGAACATCCCCAGATATAGTAGAAGTAAAGGTGGCTTTCAAACAACTAATCACAAATCTATCCATCTTTCTCCAAGAAACCCATCTTGGATTCAAACTAAGTACACCATTGATCATTACTCTTTCCCCTGGTTCTTGAATTTCACCATTAACATGACCATACAAATCCGTTGTGATTAAAACAGACTCAAATTGATCACGCCATAGAATAAAATTGGTATTATCTAATTTTAATGAAACAAAATTTGATATGTTGGTGAAAGAAAGAGTAAAAGTAGATGAATTACCATCAGATGTTGCAGCGGAAGACATTGTTATATGGTTAACTTCAAGATTAGGATTAATACGCTTGATTTTTCGAACTACCATAAAATTGCAGACCCAAGAGTGAAAAAAAAAAACACCAGAATCAAGACACATACGATCTTGATTGAAAAATTTGATTGAATAAAAGTTGTTTCTGATGTGAAGAACAATAGAATCTAAACCAAGATTTAGATCTAAGAAATCAACTGTAAAAGTTATTGTAAAAGGTATTGAGATGTTGTTGAAATTGTTGATTGAAACTTGTTATTTAGGGTTTGGATCTAAACCTATCTGATACCATGAGAAATATCAGAAGAAGGAATTTGAGAATGAAAAACTATTGTATTGATTGTTTCAAAGGATCCTGGACAAAACTTTTCAGACAGTATTAATACCCAATTATTACAACCCTGACTGCCTAGTTATTACAGACTTTGACTTGACTGTCAAGTCATACTGACTTGACCAGGACATTCTTATCTTTGACAGAATTACATTCTTAACACTCTTTGTGGGTAATCAAATTCCCCAACGCGGTCCAAAGGCAAGGGGATCCAATCCTCGGCCTCTATATAATATGCACCGAAACCTTATCTTGTTACGTGCTTCATATGGAGAAGTCTGATCTTATTCACGGTGTAAAGATGTCAAACTTTACTACTTTAATTAGCCAGTTGCTTTTTGTTGACGATAGCGTAATAATATCCACAAAGACCAATATTCTGAAATAAAATTGCCTGCAAAAATTGTTGTGCGGACTGGTCAGGTAATCAATACTCATGAGCCGGGCATTTTGTTTACTGGAAACATACTTACTTCAAATAAAAGGAAAATGTTGGCTAAAATACTTCATATGACAGATCGATAAAAGTATGGGGAGAAATATATTGGGGCTCCGAGGACAATTTTGAAACTAAATTCAAGCTCACGGCAGGGGCGGAGGCAACCAACTGCCTACCCTTGCCTTGCCTATATCTCCTCTGGTAGTACACATTTTTAGCCCAATCAGAAAAGTTTATGTTTTTGCCTACCCTAAAAAGGCCCAAATCCAATACCAAAATGAAAAAGAGCAAGGCAAAAAATCAAAACGTACTTCTATTTGCTTGTGCTCTCCTTTCACCCCTTTGCTGGTTACTTCAAATTATATAGCAATATATGATTAAAAGAAATTAACTAGCTAATATATATGGTGTCTCATATGTATATTTTGTTGTTATCAAACATTAGGAGTTGGTAATATTTCATGTGTTTTTTTTGTTAAGTCATTTTTTTTTGTGTGGTGCTTTTGTTTGCTTGCCTACCCTCTCTATAAATCCTGGTTCCGCCACTTTGCTCACCTTCTATTTTCACAATTGAGAAAAAAAGTTAGTGCTTGGCTATCCTGTCCTTGTCACAAGCAGATAGCCGAACTCTTGGATGCTTGGTCCAAATTTTGCTATCCGGCATTTGCGGATATTTAAGGCTGACTTTTGCAAAGATGAGCGATATCTTATTTACATCGGTTGAACATGATTTATCTGATTAGCTGACGTTCATCAACCATTGAAACTCATCTTGTCATCAAAGACAAAATTAGTATGGTGTTAAGATATTCTTGAGAAGTAACTTGTTTCTTTGGAAAACAACTGCCCAAGTATTAAAATTTTTTCATTAACGGACTGACAACAAAGTCGTTGTAGTATAGTGGTAAGTATTCCCGCCTGTCACGCAAGTGACCCGCGTTCGATCCCCTGCAGCGGCGTTTTTTTTTTTTGATTTTTTGATTTTTTGCTTTTCTGATTCTTTTTAATTGATTTACCATGACTGCCCTCTAGCTTAAACCGAAAAGGATTTCCTACTACTCATGAGAAGGATCGAGCGATCCATGATGCAGAAACTGTATGGTTTGAAAGATTTGGAGCAAATCCATGCCACCATCGTCAAAACGTCAAGTCCCCAAGATTACCCATTTCAGCTTAGCAAACTTATTGAGCTCTCTGCTCTTTCTTGCAACCGTGGTTGCTTCTTATACGCCCATAAGCTGTTTTCGCAAATTCAAAACCCGAATTTGTTTCTCTACAACACCATGATACGAGGATCACTAATGAACAAACAATCCAATGAAGCTACACACTTGTACATACAAATGCGAAAACAAAATATACTTCCGAACAACTTTACATTTCCATTTGTTCTTCGTGCGTTCGAGGAGCAGTTTGAGCTTAAAAGAGGAGAAGAAGTTCATGGTTGCATTTTGAAAACTGGGTTCGGTTCGAATCTGTTTGTTGTAACTACCCTTTTGAATATGTACTCATTATGTGGAAGAAATTCAAGAGCTTTCACAAAGGTGTTTGAAGAAATGTCTGTGAAGGATGTTGTTTCTTGGAATAGCATGATTTCGGGACATTTAAGGCACGGGGAGCTTGAGTTGGCGAGAAATTATTTTGATATGGCGCCAGATAAGAGTTTGGTCTCATGGAATTCGATGGTTGCTGGTTATGCTAACTCGGGGAATATGATAGAGGCAGAGAAATTGTTTATGGAAATTCCGGCTAAGGACGCAACCTCTTGGAATTCTTTGATCAGTGGGTACGTTAAGGTAGGGGATGTTATATCTGCTGAAAGATTGTTTGAGAGGATGCCTGAGAGAGATGTGGTTTCTTGGACGCTCTTGATTGATGGGTGTGTTAAAAATGGTCACCATGATCGTTCTTTAAACCTCTTTCACCAAATGCAGCTCGCTGGAATTGAACCCAGTGTCATAACTCTAATAAGCGTTCTCACTGCTTGCGCCAATTTGGGTGCACTTGAGCTGGGGAGATGGATTCACTGCTATATAGAAAAGAGAGAATTCAAAATAGATAATAAACTTGGCACTGCACTAATAGACATGTATGCGAAATGTGGTGATATTGGAAAGGGTTTGGAGGTTTTCTCCTCACTGGAATGCGGGAAAGATGTGATCACGTGGACTTCAGTTATTGTAGGATTAGCCATGAATGGAAAATGCAGAGAAGCTCTAGATTTTTTCACCTGTATGGTGATGGAGGGAATCAAACCAGATGAGATCACTTTTCTAGGCGTCCTGTGTGCTTGTTCTCATCAAGGTTTCGTTAATGAGGGACGACAATATTTTGATTCTATGATGAAAGATTACCATCTCTTGCCTAGAATTGAGCACTATAGTTGTATGATTGATCTGTTTGGAAGGGCCGGTTTGCTAGAAGAAGCTAAAAATTTAGTTGAAAATATGCCTTTCCAGGCAGATTCAGTTATTTTGGGCTCTCTTTTTGCTGCCTGTCAAACTCATAAAAATGTGGAATTGGGGGAACAGGTGATGAAACTTCTTGTAGAGATTGAACCCGAGAACAAAGGAAATTATGTGATCTTATCAAACATATATGCTGTGGCAGGTAGATGGGAAAATGTTGCTCAAGTGAGAAAAAAGTTAAAAGAAAAAGGTACGAGAAGAGTACCTGGGTGCAGCTCCATCGAAGTTGATTACCAAGTTCATGAGTTTCTTTCAGGTGATAGGTCGCACTCGAGATCCATGGAAATCTTTGAGATGCTTGATCTGTTGAGGGGTTATGATAAATGAAAAACCGAGAAGATACAGTTCAGATCAAATCAGATGGAACGATGTTTTCCTCCTACTGGCCGCACTCACTTTGTGAGACTCTAATCCTCCTCTACCAATCTTTTTATTCAGACAACTTGGTAGTCAGAACGTCACTCTCCTAATTAAGCAAGCCTAAAATGAGGAAACTAGCTCACCAAGGTTTAGCAAGGAACTACAAAACCAGTATCTTATTTGACGTTTGCAACCTGCCAATTAGTGGGGCAGATAGTTGCTCCAGATATACGTGTGACAGTATCAATTGACGACATCTCTATCCTGCACATCATAACTGCTCGTGAAGAAGGCAGTGCATGGCTGCTGGAGAGGTAAGACTGCATGTATCTATCTTTTGTTTGTTATAAGCATTTTACTTATGTGCAGAAGGTTAGTGCTAGTCTTCCAACCTTTGATATTTTTTTTTTTGGCTGAAGTCTATCTTTAATTTAGTCGCCTGTTTTTGGACTTTGCAGAGCACAATATGCAGGCTTTGGTATCAGACGCTCTGATTGTTGTCTGAAAAACTGGCATCACGGAGAAGTCATGCTCTCTAGGTTGATCAGAAGTTAGCAAATGTTAAAGACATTTTTGAGCCAGTGTCAGGTTTAGAAAGCTCACAATCTATGTTGTAAAAGGCGCTAGGCAAGGCGAGGCGCCAAGCCCAGCGCCTTTTTATAGAAAAATCCAGATTTAAGCTTAATTTGGCGCCTGGGCGCCTTTTTTTCCCAGGCGCCAGCCCAACGCTTAGTGCGCCTTTGGCGCTCGCCTTTTACAACATAGCTCACAATGAATACCAACTCAGCTGGCTAGATGCTGGTTTTCATTAGTTGTGCAAAGGACTCGCAGATCTTTGTTCTGGTCATGCAGCTCACCAGGAAAGTTGAGCATTTCATTACATTGTATCAAACTCAGAACTAAAATTATAGTTGTAAAAAAAGAGATAAGAGTTTGAACAAATATAGTTCCAATTATAACTTCATTTGCTTTGGATTTGAATACAAATATCATTCTGAGAATATAGTTTGAACTAACTACATATTTTCAGAGAGTAAACAATAATTCACTCTTAACTGAAAAGAGTATGACTGAACTCTACCCATAAAATACAAATCCAATACAAATACAAATTCTACCTCGAAAAGCAAAGTGAAACAAAATTCATACCACTTCGTTAATCCTTTCTCTATTCTTTGAGTCACTGTTTACAGCAATTCAGTTCTGCCTATTAGCAATATAATCAGCCAGACATATCAAGGGAGCTGCCTTTGCAGAATCAAACTCAGAAAGCTGATCCCTTGCATCCTTATTCAGCCTCTCAGCAAATTCTCTTGATTTCTCAATCCCAATCAATTTCGGATATGTAGCCTTATCTGTCGTTAAATCCTTCCCAGCAGTTTTACCCAATTCTTGAGATGACTTTGTAACATCAAGAATATCATCCACAACCTGAAACAGCAATCCAATACACCTTGCAAATTTCCGAAGCTTCTCAATTTCTTCATCAGAAGCACCTCCTAGAATTGCCCCAATCACTACTGATCCTTCAAGTAAAGCTGCAGTTTTATGAATGTGAATGAATTCAAGTTTTTCTAGTCCAATTTCAGTCAATCCACCCGATTCCATATCAACAACTTGTCCTGCAACAAGCCCTTCAGTCCCAATCACCTTCGCCAATTCTCCAACCACTCTAACAACTCTCGTTGGCGACACCCCCGAAGTTTCATTAACAATATGCTCAAATGCATAAGCCAAAAGGGCATCGCCAGCTAAAACAGCAACGTCTTCACCAAAAACCTTATGATTTGTGGGTTTTCCTCGTCTTAAATCATCATTGTCCATACACGGAAGATCATCATGAATTAAGGACATAGTATGAATCATTTCAACAGCACAAGCAGATGGCATCGCTGTCAATTCATCCCCTCCAACTAATTCACATGCAGCAATACAAAGAACAGGACGAACCCGTTTCCCGCCAGCAAGAAGAGAGTATCTCATAGCTTCATGAATCTTAACTGGTTCTTTAACAGTAATTGACTTTTCTAGGGCTTCATTAACAGAATTACCTTTCTGATACATATAAGTTTTAAAATTGAAGGGTATTGTCGTTTCCTCAATTGGGTTATCTTCATTTTCTACTTCTTCCTTGAGTCTATCTTCTTTAGATAGATGTACAGCGGAAATTGCAGTAGAAGTATATGGATAACAAGAAATGTCTAATCTCTTTGCTTTTGTAAGAGAAAAGACAGGATTATGCTTATGAAACTGAAGAGTTTTTCTAAAAGGGTTTAATATTAAACAAGATGGGGTTATAGATCTACCTGCATAATTAAGCACTGAATAGGTTTGTACCCATGAACCCAGATGCATTGTTGCTGCAGAACCCATGTCTTCTCTCTGTGTTGGGAATCTAGAGTGAAGCTTTAAGAATAAAAAGTACTACAAGAATAAGGAATTTGATTTTGAACTCAAAGCATTCATGTCCGGTTTAAGAATGAAGATTTTGTGGGGTTATAAAGTAAAGGAATCAGTAGCACTCAAAGCATTCATGAGCATAGTAATTTACACATATGAAATTTCATAAATGTTTCCTTTCTTGGTCGGTATTTGAGGCTACCTGATTGGAGTTTGAATACAACCAAATTGGTGGAGGAGAAGATAGACTTTTGGATTGGAGCTTACAAGTTTTTCTCCTTCTAATGGAGCTTGAGAGTGGGCCCCACAGTAAATTGAGGATGTTGTCATGTGATCAAGGATCTGAAAAGAGACCAATTAGAAAAAGAGGGAGTTGAAAAAAAAAAAATTTAACCGGAGTGAGATAAATTCTCATCATGCAGGGAGGATGAGATGCATTATCTGGGTACTTAAGCCGGCTTATGAACAGTCTAAATATAGACACAGTTTTGACTTTTGAGG
Source organism: Papaver armeniacum (assembly GCA_023531295.1). NCBI lineage: Eukaryota > Viridiplantae > Streptophyta > Magnoliopsida > Ranunculales > Papaveraceae > Papaver > Papaver armeniacum. Next base: position 269,997 of record JAJJWW010004645.1, read on the forward strand.
TGATGCGTAAGCCGTGTATTTAACCCGCCTTGTAAACAGTCTCACTCACGACAATTGGCTGTCATTTGACAATTTTGTTTTTTTGGAGGAAGATAGAGCTAGGTTGATAAGGATGATTTCAGTCATCTTCTTTGATCAGTTATCTACCATGGTTGATAATGCAATCATTTTTATGTAGATAATCAGATAATGGGGTTTACCAAAAGGAATATAATCACCATAAAGTAAATTCTTGCTGTCGGTTTCCCACTGGAGATCCCACGACTGTGGTATTTTTGTGTTCTTTATTCCTGGGTGGACGAGTTGAAAATAGATACTATAATTCTAACAAATAAGATTTGATGGGTTATGCTTATATGCAGGCTGAAAACAAATAAGATTTGATGGGTTATGCTTATATGCAGGCTGAAAAATAAAACAGCAACAGGCCAAAGACTAAACCAGATACACAAAGAAAAGCCAAAAGAGCATCTAAGCATGGAGAGCACTGGCATCTATATAAGAGCACAAAAACATTTGATTGAACAAAATTATGCTGTCAGAACATCTTCCCAAGTATCAATCTGATTATCTCTTAAGTTTTTAAAGTATCTTCTGTCCTAAAATCGTAACTCTGACTTCTCTCATACTTGGATGGAAAGCGTCTGCCGTTATAATGCGGCCACTTAGAAAACCTATTTGTGGTATAAATAGACAATAGTGAAAACAAAGAAACCAGCCATCTGCAACCAAAAATACAGCATTGTCAGGAACAATCTCTTACTGCCATAAATGAGTGTCAGTGGGTGCCTGTATCTCATTGTGTGTGTATATGTAGAGACTAGAGAGAGATCTTACGGTTGAGAATGAAGCTCCATAATAGGGAAAAGCTGTGGGTATAAATCTCTCGTATTCATTGTGTCTGTAAGGTCGAACTGGAATCTGTAATTCAAAAAGTCCATCGAGTAAAGATCACCTCCAAAGGCACAAATTGAGATAAGAATATGCTCAATATATAAATTAGTACATTATCGTAGATCACTGCATGCATATGAGCTGTCATAAAGGGGTTCAAATCATTTAGACCATAGCATCTTTGTTTTGCAAAAGAGTTATACCATGACTTTGCATACAAAAGATTGTCTCAAACTGCCAAGTCATTTGATGAGTTAAATAAACAATACGAAATAGTTAATATTAAAGATGATTTTGTAAAGAAGCTAGTAATAGGCCACTGTACGCTTATGAGCTGCCATAAAGGGGTTAAACCGTTAAAGTCGTCTTGACCATAGGATCTTTCTTTTGCAAAAGAATTTTACCATGACTTCGAGTAAACCAAGATTATCTCAAATTGCCAAGTCATTGATCAGTTAAATAATAAACAATATGAAATACTTAATATTGAAAATGATTTTGTAAGAAAGCTAGTAATGGGCAAGAGCAAGTTGATCTAAAGATTAAACTACATTTGACAAATAGCCTAGCCTAAGCATTCAAATCATGGTGACTAAAAACAACTGAATGTGACCAATGGAAAGGCTAATTAATCTCTAAACTGCCATACGACAACCATGACTTCAGGTTACTTGGCTGCGCATTATTAACAAGTGAGACTGTATTACTACATGAAAGAAATATGGTTTATGCAAAGATAATATAAATACCTGCTTTGAAAGAGATAGGCTTGTGTACCCAAGTCTCTGGTACTCAACCTTAAATTGGAAAACACCATAAACATCCGGTACCTTGAAGATTGTAGAGTATAACCCCTGCAAAAACAAGACATGCGAAAAATCATTTATAAAAGGCTAGAAAAACACAAGTAAATGAGAACTTTGGAATCAAATTACCTTCTTATCAGTGGATAAATTCTTCAATACATAGGGGCTCATCATGTAAAACTGGAGTTGAACATCATTTGCAATATATGGTACCCAGCTTGTCCCAGACCATTCATAGATCTCGACGGAGTACTCCTTCAAACAAAATTATGGGTTAAAAAATAAGCAACCAAATACTGACTCGTTCCTTGGTTTTCATCCATAATACGAGAAATGGTATTCTATCAGAGAAAAAAGGGACAGAAGCAAATACCACTTCATCATTTATCCTGTAAATTGCAGGCTCATCTGTTTCCCCAACTCTGTGATGCCTAACATTGACCGCCTACAGACAACATGGACGTTATACTAATGTTCAAACTGGATGTCAATCTTAGTAGTTGAATTGTAAGTAAAAGTTTACTTCGTAGCCGCAGGAGATAATTTAAATTGTGAAGGGTGAAAGCACAAACATCTAAGATCTGACATATAGTTTCTTTCAGCAGACAGCAGTCATAAAATTTCAATTCAAATACGAGGTAGAAGTCTTACCTTAAGATGACCTCTTTCATGGAAGACCCATTTGCTGAGTTCAGTAGCAAACTGCTCGTTGCCAGATTTCTCGTGTCTGAAATTGAAAGCGAAATTTCTCAATGAGTTTTTTAATCTTAAAGTGGATCATTGTGTAGAATCTAGGATGTGCCTTCCAAACCCAATGAACAGCCAAGAAAGAAATACATCTCAGTTATTACTTTTATGAACCTATCTCATGCATAGTTAGGCAATCATAACCAGAGAGCTAAGACAGTATGAGAGCTTTGCTTACTTAATTAAGGTTCCAGCTTTCTGCACAGCCGATTTGAACAATCTGAGTCAAAGAAAAAAGTTATATCAGTGGAAGGAGTAAAAAATAGTGAAAAAACGTCGGACAGATAAATTTGGTGTATACCGATTGCTGAACAGATCTAAGGAGCCAGATATAACTACACGAGCATTGTTTCTTGCCTGCAAATGTAGAAGAAATTAATTCATACCCTGAGGATTTATATAAAAAGGATTACAAAGAGAGATTGATGAAGCAGCTAAAGGTATATAAAAAGCAACAACAAATGGTCTCGTTAATGTATATCATACTAGAGCTGAACATCATATAACTGCAGTTTCAAAGTGAGAGACTTCTTACTATACAACAAAAAATTACTATATAGGAAATACCTGAACAACTGACACTAAAGAGATTGTAGCTCCTGTGAGTGATGGGGGATTTGACAACTTTGCATTTGGATTAGCAGAATATGCAGCAGGAGAAGCTGAGAGAACTTTTATACCCTATATGCAATGTAGAAAAAATGGTAATAAGAACATCAATAAAATGCACCAGGATGATAGCTGAACAATAAGTTGAAACAAGTAACTACATTAACAAAACAAAGTTTACCAGGCTATTGGCAGAGCTTAATGAATGGCCAATTCCTTGAAAGAGTACAGGTGCCTGTACCAGTTCAGTTAATATGTACATCAGAAATCTATAGCGCTTTCATATAACCATCAAGCTACTAGAAAATTGTTAGTTCGAAATGGCATTGTATGAGAAGTTCAAGAAGATAGTTTTTAGTAAATTTTGTCACAGTTGTTTCACAAAATCAACAATGTTCTACGCATTTACAGCTGGAAAAACAAATTAACAAAAATCAGTAATAAACTTGCCTCAATTTTCTTGCTTCCCAAAATCACATCAGATTTAATGAAATCATCACTAGCAATCAAAGTATGATCCCCATCAGTAGCTGAGACAGCATAACTGGTATGATCAATAACCTTAGCTTCCGAATCCTACACAAAACACCAACAAACAAACAAGCAAATTTTGAAACAAATCCAGAATTCAGCATACATTTCCTATACAATCAGTTCTAGATTCTTAAACTAACCTCATCAAAATCAACACCACATTCAGTAGCAATATCTCTAATCAAATCAGAAGCAGAAGAATCAGCTGTAAGAATCAAATCATGCCCAGCATCAACAAATTCCAATACAGCAGCTGAATCCAAAGATCCTCCCAAACCTACACAACCCAAAAAAAAAATGTTTAATTCAAAACCCTAAAAATTGACAATTCTAATTAACACCAGAGCAAGATAAACTTACGCTTAGTTGATGGAGAGAAAAGTACCAATCCATCATATAGATACGTCCCATATCTCTTAAGAGTAAGCTTAGGATCATCAGCAAGCTTAAAATCAAGTTCAAATCCACGTGTTTGTAGAGATTTGAAGAAGATCGAATGCGAAGATTTGATACCTAGATCATCTACTAACACCAGAATTTTCCTATCACTAGGGTTCTCAGAAGAGAATGAGTTACACAAGAATGGAAGAAACGAAATTAGGGTTAAAAATATGACGAGATTTTTCGCCATTTTTAGGGTTTTGGTTTCTGGATCCAAACTCACACAGAAAATGAAGAAGATCGATATAGTAAATAGTAGATGAAGAAAGTCTTTGTGGTTTGTGGAAATTACTATATTTGCCACTGGGTGGGGTGGGAATAGAATAAATCGGGTGGGGTGGGAATAGGATAAATTAAGAGGCGTGTAGAGAATCATCGATGACGTAAGCAGAAAAGGAAAGAAAGAAACCTTTTTATACTCTGAAGACGGAGCTTCTCTTCATATTCAACGTTTTTTCTCCTGGCTTCTTCATACTTTTTTACTCACCCGCGTCTCAGAATCAATCAGGTTTGTTTCATGGATTATTTTATCTCTGTGTGATGATTCTCATGTTCCGTAGTTACGATCGAGTTTATTTGATTGCAGATTTGGTATAAAAGAAAACCCTAAATTTTCTTGGAGTTTCTTAGGGTTTTGATTGTTTTTGTATAATTGAGGATTGTAGTTGTCTTCTTTATTTTTCTGTGGTGTTTATTGTTTATCTGATTTCGTTTTGAGCTTCTTTAGGGTTTCTTTTTTGGGTTTGTACTGAATTTTAGGGTTTACCCATGTTGTTGGTTTGGCGTAGTTAAAGAACTAGAAGACTGGTTATCAAGCAGGAGTTAGGTATTGATTTGTGTGTAGTGATTTACTCTCACGGGTGAAGTAGAACTGAGCTTTGTTTAAATTTGATTCAGGATGTTGTTGTTAGGTGCATGTCATTATTGTCTGACTATATGCTTATGTTATGTTCTTATACTTTTGCTATGTACCTCAAAGAGTTATTAGATTCTTGAGTTTTTATTGTTTTGTAGTTTTGCATCACTTTCTTACAAACGCTATTGCACCATTTGTACCTTGAGAAGCCTTCAGCCTGTGTGTCAAATATGTTGAAGTGGTGTGCTGTCACTTTGTATACTATCTAATGGCTTATTGTGATTTGTACTTTTAATTGGTCGGCACAATGGACTTGTGTGAGTTTTTTTTTTTTTTGTATGTCTGATATACCAATATCTAGGTAGAGGTCTATGAGTCTATTCAGTATGAATGCAACTTGGGATAACTTTATTAGTGGAAGTAGTAGAATGGTATGAATATAGTTTGGGTATTCTTGAGGGTCTTGGCTTCTTTCTTTTTGATGCTTTTGACTTGTAATTGCCGTGATTGCTGTTGTCTTAGAAATACCCCATGTCATGGGGATACTAATTTATGCTGCAAGGAATACTAACACTACATTTTGTTTTTTGCATTCTGTTATTGTAGTAACAATGATTAGGCTTTTTAAGGTAAAAGAAAAGCAAAGAGAAGCTGCTGAAAATAACAATGGGAGAGCCCCCGTCAAGAAGCAAAGTCCAGGAGAATTGCGTCTTAATAAAGGTTTTTACTCTCCCTCCCTCCAACTGAACATGCACACATGAACCATAGAGTAACTATGGACAGTTGAGATTCTGGTTCTTGGATAACCTGTTTTCAACTGGAGCAAATTTTATAAAGAACAGCTTAAGATCGCTTGCCTGAATATCTCATCCACCTTCTTCATTTGTTGTGGTTTGATTTATATATACACACCTGGAGTATTTTTTCGAAGGACTGGTGATATCGATTTTTTTACGTTAATTGTTTCTCTCCTTCTTCAATCTCTTCCTGATCGAGGAAGCTACTGCAGTCATATATGGTTATTGTCAAATTAACCTATGTTTAACACACTATACCATTTGTAGCATGTAGCTTTTCCATTTCATTCATTTATTTGTGAAATCTTTTTCTCGTAGATATCAGCGAATTGAATCTTCCCCAAACTACTAAAATATCATTTCCTAATGGCAAGGATGAGCTGATGAACTTCGAGGTCAGCATTCGACCTGATGAAGGATACTACAGGTGTGTGATTTTTTTGCTGAACCTAATGATCTGCAAAATGCAGCAAACTTTTGAGACTCTGAGGTGATGAAACAGTCGCATTCTTTTAATAAGTTTATTTTGAACCTGTTTCATGTGTGACAGGAGTGGTAAGTTTGAGTTTACTTTCCAAGTCTCCCCTACCTACCCTCACGAAGCACCAAAAGTTAAGTGCAAGACAAAGGTAGGTTTTTCTCCAATGACCCTTCTTTTAATGGTTTCTTTTCTGGTGCACTTAATCAGTTTACATTGTGCTACCCTGTGCCTATGTCTTATGAGAATTTTTTACTCGCAGGTTTACCATCCTAATATTGACTTGGAAGGAAATGTCTGCCTCAATATCTTACGTGAAGACTGGAAACCTGTCCTCAACATAAACACAGTCATCTATGGACTCAATTATCTTTTCACGGTATGTTTCTGATCACTAATAGGAAAAGATATATGGTGTTCTTCTTACCTCTTGTTTGTACTTCTTTCTGATGTTAACACCATTGTCTTTGAAGTTAAATGCTTGCCATTATACCTTAGATTGTTTTAATTGAAAATTTGAAATGTATCTATATATACCGTGGAATGATTTTAATCTGCTGAAGTTTGGATTGCGTCGTATCTTGAAATGCTTCTTTTTCATCCTTGAGAGTATTGTATCCTGCATGTTGTTCTGTTTAAGAGTAGATCCTAACAGTTTTCGAATAATTGCAGCATCCTAATCATGAGGATCCCTTAAATCACGAAGCAGCAGCTGTATTGAGGGATAACCCAAAAACTTTTGAGGCAAATGTGCGTAGAGCGATGTCTGGTGGATATGTAGGGAACAATACCTTTTCGCGATGCATTTATTGATATCTCAGATTCTCAATTGTCCTTGCCATGATATTCCATTCCTTGAAGTTCCAAGGCTGTAAATTTAGTCCTTTGTGTCTTATCCTTTACATGGCTTTAAACACTTTCTGTGATTAAAGGTGAAAGATCTATTGAACTGAGCATGATGTGAGGCCCCAATAGGATAGTTTCTGTAAGCTTTGTGTAGCTTATGACTAGAACCGTCAGTAATATCCTTTCTATTCTTAAATCTTTAGTGTCGATTGTTTATGTGCATCTATCATGTGCCCCCGTCTTTGTTTTGTTATTACATTGTTAACAGTCTCATCAATATGAAATCACTGTTAGCATGGTTATTTTACAAACAAGTACTTTATGCAGTACGATTATGTGCTGTTCGTTTTTTAAGCTGGAGTATATCTGATATAAGCTGTTGAACGAAATTTCGGCTCAAGAGTGAACATTAAGTATATTCCTGAAACTGGGGTTATTTTTCCTACAGACAGGCTGAGACAAATTGGATATCCCTAGCTAGGATTAGTGGTTTATTGGACGTCAACTTTAAGATTGTGGTTTCAGACGTGCACCACGACAGTGCACTTCTTTTGAAGTCCTACATGGTCAAAACCACACTCCGCATTTTACATCTTTATCGCAGGCAAAACGCATGCTCATAGGCTTTTGGACAAAATTAGGAGAGAATTTCAAGAAGAGAAGCTTAAGAACTTAGAATTTCAGATGAATTGTTTAATTTAGATAGATTATTGAGTTACAGTGTAAGTGAAGTCTTAATTCCTAGAGGAGATGACTTCGCTTGTTTAAAATAAAAAAGCAGCTTGTTCTACAAATCTGGGTGAACTCGCGCCAAATTCCTGGGACCAAATTGTACTCACCAAGAATCACTACACTGGCTCGTTTGCTTTAGCTGGGACACCAGTTAGATCAGAAAGCTTGTCAAAAACTAGCTTTAGAGAATCCAAAGACATCTACTCACATCATCTCTTGCTCTTTCAAAGCAGCATTTTTAGCATTTTCTCGATCTCGCTTGTAAAACCAATACAATGGGGTGTAGAACAGGGAACACAGAGCATAAGGAACACACATCATTGATACAAGCCCTCTTGATAAAGCAAACGCTTCTTTCAAGGAACCCGATGCCAAATTCGCGGACTTCAGATCATACCCGAATGTCTTCTCTGAGAGGATCCCAACAATGGGAGCGGCAAACGAAGAGAATGAGCCTTCGAAGGCACGATCAAATGCATATATCATGGTTCTGTGCTGGGTGGGGACTACTTCAGCAAACATAGGATTGTTGGCGCAAGAACCATTCCAGCTGATCATGAGTCCCATAAAGAAGAGAGTGGCAGCAAAAGTAGGCCAGCTACTTACAGATTGTGGAATCACCACAAGGAGGAACCATGAAAAGCATACTCCCATGAAAGCACTAAACTGTGCACCCATGATACGCCCCCTGCTTGGGTATATGCGTGAAATCCTATCTCCTATTAATCCACCTAAGAGGGAGCCCATTGCACACCCAATGGCAAAGAGACTGAGGAGAGCTGCTGTTTTCTTATGATCAAAGCCTGCAATATCATGTTCCAACTTTAGTGTGTGATTAGAACAAACTGGATATCCTAAAAAAAATACTTTTGTAAATTACTGCTGAACGAAACATATAGTACAATATGGATATATCCTCACCAATTAATTCAAACCACATAGTGAAGAACACCATGGCTGTCCAGGGAAGTGAACCAACAATTCCTTGCAGTACAATAAACTGGAAAGTTTTCAATCTCATCACAGTTTTCATGGCTCTCCATGACTCTGACCAAACTGAAGGTATACTGACGGTCCCCTTTTTTACCAAATTATCCCTGCACATAAGGATGCTGTTAGTTATGGAAATTTGGTGCAGGAAAGAATCCTATGGATGTCTTTCAGTAGCAAAATAGCAAAACATATAGAACTTCGTAAACACCCTTCAAATGCATTTTATAAATTGTTGTAAAAAAAAACGGATTTGCAGATGCAGATAGCAACTTTACCTTTCAGAGGTCTCATCCAATTCATAAGAAGTATGTTTTTGTAGTTTCCTTGGGTCAATAACAAACAAATATACAAGCAATGCAATTACAGAACTTGATAATGCCATCATAATAAATGCACACCGCCACCCAGGAATTCCCCAATATTCCTGACCAGCCATAATTGTTGCCAGAGCACTACCACCAATTCCACCCACAGAACCAACAAGGCTCAGCATACCAAATCCTCTACCTCGAACACCATCTGTGTAACTATCAGCAACAAATGACTGTAGTGCGGGTATCACAATAGCTAAACCAACACCATTCACAGCTCTCCAAAATGCCATCTGTGAAAACTGATAACTTGCACCCACTCCAGCCGTTGATATGGCCCAGCACAAAGTGCCCATAGCAAGAACAGTAGGTCGATCATAACGAAGAACTAAAACTCCAGCTAATGGTGATGATAGTGCCTGCACAAATCTCAGTATAAACGTAAGATACCCCAAATCAGTGGGTCCAGCATTGAATGTTTCACTAACTTCTTTGTAGACTGCAGGTAGGAGATTCTCATCAGCACGTTCCATAATAGCAGCCAGGTTGATGAGAATGAGAGATAGTGAAATCCCAAAGACCGTTCTTGTACTGTAAGATAAGAAAAGACAATAGCAGGATATTGAATTCCAATTATAATCAGATTTACAAAAGAATTATTCACCATCCATCACATGTTTAGAGTACACAATTAGTAGTTATTGTCTTACACCTCTTAGTTGAAAACTAGAAACTTACTGTCCTTTTACTTTAAAGAAGACAGTGTACAGCTGACATTCTACCGTACTGATAAACATAGGAAGCAACTTAGAGAACACAATGTGAGACTGAGACATAAGAAAGTTAGACGGTTTTTGGTGTCTACCATCAGTAGTCGGCATTAATTCAATAGCTTTCTATTCAACCAACCAATGGATGAGGTTTTTACACTCACCAGCACCAGACCCTATGAGTATCCGGTTCCTCTAATCACCGCAGTTGCTCTAATCAATCCGTTGAAATTCATAAGGCCAATAATCATCTAACAAATAAGGATAGTGCCATATGGCACAGGTCACCCCTAGTTCCATATAAATTTGTAACGTTACAACTTACAAGCTTTACTTAATTATCAGGTAAAGTCAAAGCAAGACTGAAACAATCAAAATGGAGCAGTGAAACAATGACAAAAATATACAAACTGTACCCGCTTAAACTACATTTAACATACTTATACCAAAACCCAGATACATTTAAAACACTAGTAGAAATGAATTAAAATCAGAAAACTTACTTCATTTTATCCATGGAAATGTAGATGCTGTTAATATCAGAAAATCGATGCTAGATTGATGAGAGGAAGCTCAAATCACTCCCATCTGTCAAAAACATCCATCCTTCAGAAACAGAATAACAGATCCAATCGCGTCTGTGGTAGATTGAAAACAGTGATTGTTCTTGGTTGTATGAGAGATGAATCTGAAACCAAGAACAAACAAAAGAAGAGGATATAGATGGAAATACTTAAGAAGAATATTCAATTAGTATTTATTATAAATTCATCCACCCGAATCTTGAAGCGATTAAAGTCAAGTGTTTGTAGTAATATTTTTTTATTTCATTTTTTTTTAAATGTACCCGCCACAATCACGAAGCCATCTCTTAAAAGTAGTTGGATAAACGTGGAGAAAAATGGTCGACGACCAAACCACACCCGTTGGATTCTTTTCAATCTTGTTTAAGTTTGAGAGTTGAGAGCATATGGGAGGAGAGTTGACTGTTGAGAACTGAGTTTCTTTACTCAGTTCTGGGGTTTTGTCCAGAGACTCCAGACCTGCTCAGCCCAAGTTTCTAATAGCACCACAACAGATGAGTCGCAGACAACAATGAAGAAAAAAAGAACTCTTATGGTGAAATGTACAAGCTGCATTTTGCGTTTGAATTTCAGGTATAGCGTCATAGCATACACGGAAGCTGCAACATTAACACTTATTCTACAACAAAATTGGTTTTTACAGAGAAGCTACACTGATCCCAATCTCTTGTAATTGAGAATTTGTATAAACGATTCTACAAATGATTGTACAATACAACTGGCTAAAAATGAATTCGCAGTGAGATCACCAAGTTCTATGCCTCGAGTATAAATAAAAATGTTTGTTTACTGTAGATGGGTGGGATGTCAACTGGATCAGAGAGTGTGTCAAAAACTAAATCTACAAAACTCTATGACATCTTCTCATGTCATCTCTTGCTCTTTCAAAGCCGCATTTCTAGCATTCTCCCGGTCTCGCTTGTAACACCAATACAATGGGGTGTAGAAAAGGGAACACAGAGCAAACGGAACAGACATCATTGAAACAAGCCCTCTTGACAAAGCAAATGCCTCTTTTATGGAACCTGATGTCAAACTCACAGCCTTTGGATCATAGCCGAATGCCTTCTCTGAGAGGATCCCGACAATGGGGGCAGCGAATGAAGAGAATGAGCCTTCAAAGGCACGATCAAATGCATAAATCATGGTCCTGTGCTTTGAAGGGACAACCTCAGCAAACATGGGGTTGTTTGCGCAAGTAGCACACCAGCTAATCGTGAGTCCCATAAAAAAGAGAGTGACAGCAAATATAGACCAACTACTTACTGACTGCGGAATGACCATAAGGAGGAACCATGAAAAGGGTACACCCATGAAAGCACTAAATTGTGCACACATTATACGCCCCGAGTGTGGATAGACGCGTGACATCCTATCTGCTATTAATCCACCTAGGAGGGATCCCATTGAACACCCGATGGCAAAGAGACTGAGGAGAGCAGCTGTATTGTTATGATCAAAGCCTACATGAATGTATGTCAGATGTGAGTCGTTGATCAGAACAGATTTCATGTCCTAAAAAAATTGTTTAAAAATATGTAAGTAAATTTTAGGTTGTACATGTTTTTCACTCAACGGAACCTATAACAAAATATGGATCATTTCTTACCAATCAATTGAAACCACATAGTGAAGAACACCATGGCTGTCCAAGGAAGTGTACCAACAATTCCTTGCAGTACAATAAACTGGAAAGTTTGCAATTTCGTCACAGTTTTCATGGCTCTCCATGACTCTGACCAAACCGAGGGTATACTAACATTCCCCTTCTCTACCAAGTTTTCCCTGCACCCCATGGAAGCTCTTAGTTGCGAAAATTCGGTAAAGGAAAGAATCATATTGATATCCAGTATCAAATCTATCTCCATACTTGAGATGGAAAAATAAAAACAAATACTGTATCAAAAAGTATCAGATTTGCGGATGCAGATAGCAACTCTTACCTTTCAGAGCTCTCAGCCATTTCATGAGAAATATGTTTATGTAGTTTCCTTGGGTCAATAACAAACATATAGACAAGCAAAGCAATTGCAGAACTCGATAGTGCCATCATAATAAATGCACATCGCCACCCGGGAATTCCCCAAAATTCTTGACCAGCCATAATTGTTGCCATAGCACTGCCACCTATTCCACCCACAGAACCAACAAGGCTTAGCATACCAAACCCTGTGCCTCGAACACCGTCCGCGTAACTATCAGCAATGAATGACTGAAGTGCGGGTATCACAATAGCTAAACCAACACCATTCACCGCTCTCCAAAATGCAACCTGTGAAAATTGATAACTTGCACCCACTCCGGCCGTCGATATGGCCCAGCACAAAGTGCCCACAGCAAGAACAGTAGGTCTGTCATAACGGAGAACTAAAATTCCAGCTAATGGTGATGAAAGTGACTGGACAAATCTTAGTATGAACGTAAGATATCCCAAATCAGTGGGCCCAGCATTGAAAGTTTCACTGACTTCTTTGTAGACAGAAGGTAGGAGATTCTCATCAGCACGCTCCATAATAGCAGCCATGTTGATGAGAATGAGAGACAGTGAAATTCCAAAGACAGTCCTTGTTCTGTAAGATGAGAAAACATAGTAGTAGGATATCAAATTCCAACTTCAATGTGCACACTCAGACCGACAAAAGAACTGTTCCTTGGCCTTCACATGTTCAGGATACATAATTAGTAACTATGACTGATGTTACATCTTTTTAATTGAACATTAAAGACCTGCTATTTCCGACTTATAAAAGCCACAACCTATACGCTGCTAGTATGTACCACATATAATTGACGTTAATTCGATAACATTCCATCCAACAAACCAATGGGTGAGGTTTCTGCAGTGTCTTTACACCAGAACAAGTCTGCTGAATCTGGGCAGCAGCAACTGGCATAACTCATAAGAGCCTATGTCTATGTGCATTCAGTTTCTCTATTCACCAGAGATATTCTAAACCAAAAGTTACATTTAAAGCTAAAAATCTTCTAATTAATTACGTCTCTGCAGTGCCATGCGAAACAGGTTACACCTAACTACCTGAGTCCATACTGTATATTTACAGACATGATTTTATAAGAACTAGCAGTTAAAGCAGAACACACAATCAGAATGAAATAGTGAAACATGACTAAAAAAAACTCAACCATTTCCCATTCAGACAACATATAACACACTTATAAACCAAACCCAAACAATGAATTTGAAGATAAGAATTTACAAAAGCAAAAATGAATTAAAATCATAAACTTACTTCATCTTGTTTGACTTTTTGATTAGATGAAAGTGATTATTATTAGTAGATCGATGAACTGAGCCGGATTGATGAGAGGAAGTTCTAACTACTCCCATCAATCAGAAATATCGATCCCTCATAAACTGAAAAACAGATCCAATCGCATCTACGGTAGAATGATGATAGTGATTCTTTCTTATTTGAATGAGATTGAATCTGAAAACAAAAAAAGAGGACATATATGGAAATACGTAAGAAGAATATTCAATTAGTATTTTTAGAATAGAATTAAAATTATAGTTACGCATTGGTCTTCCGACTCTTCCCAATCTGAAAGCGATGATGAAAGCAAGATTTTGATTTCATTATTTCAAATGTACCCGCCACGATCACGATAAACGTGGAAAAAAATAATCTTTTATGAGGTCGACGAACAAATCAGAACCGTTGATTGGTAGATAACGACTAACGGGTCCCCCTCTCCCACATATTTGTGAACAAAAAATCTGAAAATGTAAAATCTGGTTTTTACTGTGTTTAGTTTGAAACTATGAAGCCCCTACCTCTTCCCCAGTTCTAGGGTTTGCGTCTAGTTCAGTACAAGTGGGTGGATGGGCCCCACTCCCCAGTTCTTGGACTTGTAACTGTTTGGATTCCTGAATTTTACTGGTGTGTGAATCGTGCTCCGTGCACGTTGTCACATGTGAGAACTACTGCCACACCCGTTTTTGAGATTTTCTTCACTGTGAAACCCACTGGCGGAAATCTTCAGGCGCGCACCCATTTTTCTGAGTTAAATTTTCCTCACACCCATATTTTCCAAAACTATTTATTTCCTTCTTCTTCCTTTTTTTTTTCTTTTTTTTCCTTTGGGGTAATTTGCGTTACCTCCCCTGTAAAGATTGGTAATTTGCATTACCTCCCCTACAAAAATAAATTTCGCAAAACCTCCTCTCGTCAATAATTCTGTGACTCAGCACTAACTTACACGTAGTTTTTTGTAGGGGAGGTAATGCAAATTACCAATCTTTACAGGGGAGGTAACGCAAATTACCAATCTTTACAGAGGAGGTAACGCAAATTACCCGCAAAAAATAAAAACCACGTGTAAGTTAGTACTGAGTCAGCTAACTTGGAATAGACGGAATTATTGACGAGAGGAGGTTTTGCTAATTTTATTTTTTTAGGGGAGGCAATGCAAATTAGGAATCTTTACGGAGGAGGTAACGCAAATTACCCCTTTTTCTTTTTTGGTTTTTCGTGACTTTCTTTAGGTCGTGTTTGGCCCCTTGGAAGTTTCTATCCTAGGTTGGGTTATCAAGAAAATACAGTTTAATTATGTTTGTCTCATTCTAATTCTAGTCTTGGATATGAACAACTAAATCTTCCTTGATTTTAGGAAGCTAAAAAAGCAAGGTTATAGTATTCTCCAAAATAGCTAGGATACAAATATCCTTACCTATGTTAGACGGTTATAGAGGTAGTTATTTTAATTAATAAAACATTTTTTAATTTTTTAATTTTATTGTTATGTTTTATTTTTTTTTCTCCAACAATTTTTTCCATAACATAGAATTATTTTATAAAAATACATTGTTCAGAATTCGGAGAGACAAACATAATATATGATAAACCCGTGATGGACATAACGAAAAGACAAACATCATCTTTATTAACACATCTTGTGATAATCCTATTCAAGTTAGAGAAAAAAGTCCCCTAGCTAAGTTTTATGTAGTCAAAGCTCCCAAACACGACCTTATTGTTCGTCTTCTCTCTTTTGATCACCAGAGAGAAAGGGGGAAATCATCCATAAAAGTTCAGAGCTCAGAAGAAGAAGAAGAGATCGGATATTGGTAGAGGGAGAATGTCACAGGCAGTGTGGGAAAAGAGTCCGGCATGGAGATGGTTAGTAACGCAGACTAAGGTTTCAAAACCATTCTTCTTCACCTTCGCAACCGTATGCGGTGTTATACCTGGTATCATTGGATTCTGTGTTATGCGGTGTGATTAGGTATCATTTGATCAATCCATTTTTACTATTACAATTTATAATTTCAAATTCTATTTACTTGTGACCATGATTGATTGATTGTTTAATTTCGTTCTCGTTACAAGAATCACATACCTAATCACAGACTATTTGTTAATGATTCATTCATTATCCAATTCAACCAACACTTTGTATTTGGGATTTCGTTTCTTTTGCCCTAACCTAAAACCTCAATTTTGCCCAAATTTGGGTTCAAATCGAAAGGCAAAGGGCCACAGATTTTGGTTTTTTTTTTTGATAAAAGAAAATTTTATTGATCAAGTTTCAAGAGCATTTTGGTCTCTTGCTAAAAGTTCACAAAATTCAACTGGAAAACCATCAAGATAGATAATGTTGGATGTTGTTACTCTGACAGACTTAGCTACAACATCCGCCACTTGATTATCATCTCTATTAACGAAAGAAAACTTACAATAATCAAAACTACTACTTAAATGTTTAATCTCTTTAAGAAGATTTCTATTCTCCCGTTGAATTAGAAGAGAATTCTCCAATAAGGACTGAATGACAAGCTTAGCGTCTGCCTCAATATGGATACGTCTTAACTTCAGTTCCCTGGCCCAGATTAAAGCTTCTCGAATCGCCCTACATTCTCCATTTTCAGGACTTAGTGCTTCATCTGAGTAATGCCCTTGTATTCCTTGACAGGTACCTGCAAAATTCCGGAGAACAATCCCCGTACCCAATTGTTTAGAATCATGACAAAAGGAAGCATCAATATTCAGTTTGAAGGTATCTTGTCTAGGGGGTTTCCAACGCGACACACCAATTAATGAGGTACTAGAGTCATGCATGGATCTAGGGTTAAGCATGGTACTAGTGCTTAAATGAGAGGATAAATAGTAATTGATTATGTGCACAGTGTTGAAAGGATTGAGAGATACTCCCTGGAATACATCATCACACCTATCCTTCCAAAGGATCAAAGTTCCAATCATGAGAGAAAGAAATCTTTTTTCATTAGTAGAGCTAAGATTACCAGAGAACCAGTTTTCAACCCATTCTGAAACATTATCAAATATGTTTCGTTCTTCCTCTATGTTGATATTAAGGTTCTTCCATACAGTTTTTGAGAAATTGCATTCCATCAGTAAGTGTTCAATGGTTTCATAATGGGAACCACACAGACCACACTGAGTATCTTTAGAATCCTGAAAAATAGCCAGCTTAGCTTTGGTTGAGTGAATACCATGAATGCTCTTCCAAGTAAAAAGTTTGATTCTGTGTGCTGCACTGCATTGCCAAAGTAACTTCCAAACTGAGGGGTGAATAAGCCGACCATTAATTTGGATGTCTGTGTTAGTCATAGTGAGAAGCTTGTAGGCACTTTTGACTGAGAATTTACCATCTCTAGATGGGCTCCAGATCATGACATCATCTTTACTTAAATCCATAAAGATTCCTTATATTTGCAGAGAAGTAGTTTGATCAAACAACTTGTTAAGAAGCTCCACATTCCAAGAGTTTGAGTTAGGCAGAAGTAACTCCTCTACATCTTGATAAAATATGTGAAGGTCATTCATTGGAACTGGGGGTTGATAATTACCTGGAATCCATCTATCCAACCATATCTTAATCTTTTTCCCATTATTGACTTCCATGAAGTAATGTTGTTGAATAATAGCTAGACCCTTAGTAATCCCATTCCAGATATAAGAACCATTCTTTGCTTCAATCTTTTGATGCAAAATATTGTTCTCTTTGAAGTACTTGTTGTCCATTATTTGAGTCCAGGGAGCATCATTTTCATTAAGTAATCCCCAGGCAAGTTTTGTAAGTAGAGCCAAGTTTAGCTTCTCCAAATCTCTAAAAGCCATACCACCTAATTCCTTAGGTTTACAAACTTTGTTCCATCCAATGGGGTTTAAGCCTCTGTTGGATTTGTATCCCCAAAAAAATTTCTTTTGAATGGAAGTAAGCTTATTGAGAACTTGTGTAGGTATCTTGAAAGTGCCCATTTGATAAATTGGGATTGAGTTAATTACATGCTTCACCATGGTCCCCCTGCCTGCTTGAGTAAGAGAAGTAGAAGACCAAGAAGTGTATCTGTTTTGAAAGTTCTCTTCAATACCTTTAAAGGCTTCTTGTTTTGAATGACCAAGGATGAGGGGTGAACCTAAGTATCTTTCTTTGGATGACATTGTCCTAACACCAAGAATATGAGTAAGTGTTTCAGCAACTTCTGGCTTGGTGCTTTTACTGAAGTAAACTGATGATTTCTCAAAATTTATAAGCTGACCTGATTGAGAGCTGAAGTCATTAAGAAGCACAAGGAGATGATTAACTGATTAAAGATTTGACTGAGTGAAAATCAAGCAGTCATCTGCAAAAAGCAGATGATTGATGGCTGGTGAATGAGCAGCCACTTTAATGCCTTTGATGGTGTTGTTCTGCTGAGCTTGTATGAATTTCCTTGATAAGAATTCCATTGCTAGAATGAACAGATATGGTGACAGTGGATCACCTTGTCTAACTCCCCTTGTAGGCTAAAACTCTTCAGATGGTGAGCCATTTAGGATGACAGAGAGTGAAGTAGTGATGATGCATTGATGAACTAGAGAGCAAAAATCTTCACATAAGCCAAAATACCTCAAAACTTTGATGAGAAAAGTCCATTCAAGCCTGTCAAAGGCTTTGGACATGTCTAGTTCGAGTGCAACCCAACCTATTTTTCCCCTTTTTTTCTTCATTGAATGAATTATCTCCTGACAAATAACTGTATTATCACTTATGAGCCTACCAGAAACATAGGTTGCTTGATAAGGAGAAATGATTTTACCAATTAAGGGTTTCATTCTGTATACTAAGATCTTTGAAATGATCTTATAAGAGGTATTACATAGACCAATTGGTCTATAATCAGCTGCACAAGTAGTTTTCTTCTTCTTGGGAATTAAGGAGATGTATGTTTTGTTGATTTGCTTCAAAATATGTTTTGTCTCAAAGAACCTGGTAACCATTCTGCATACATCTTCTCCCACTATGTTCCATTGGCTCTTATAAAAGCTAGCCTGAAACCCTTCTGGTCCTGGTGCACTCCAATTTTCCATAGATTTGAGAGTACTATGGATATCTTGAGTAGAGGGAATTCTTGTGAAAAGAGCATTATCTTCATCAGTAATCAATGTAGGAATAACTAAGAATAATCTCTCCTCCAGAACAGGATTTGTGGTGGTACTGATTAACTTGAAATGATCAATAAGGTGAAAAGAAATTTCTTCTCTAGAATGTAACCAGTTGTTGTTCTGATCTTTGATAGAATCTATGTTGTTTCTTGCCTTCTTTCTGTTTGCTTTGATATAGAAGTATTTGATGTTGGTATCCATGTCTTTAATGAAATGATCCCTAGACTTTTGCTGATAGAATTCACTCTTCATTCTGTGATGACCTTCTAGTTCCTTATTGATGTAGAAGATTTTATCATGAGTCTCAGCACTGAAAGGTTGTTCCTGGAGAGTATTGAGTTCTTTTTGCAGGTTGTCTACCTTCTGTTTGATGTCACCAAAGTGTGCTCTATTCCAAAGAGATAAATCTCTTCTTGTTGTCTGGATTTTTTGAGTAAGCTGAAATCCTGGTGAGCCAGTAACAGTAGTACTCCATGCTTTTTCAATAACAGGAATACAAGTATTGTCATTTAACCAAGTAAAAAAGAACTTAAATAGTTTCCAGCACTGGGGGATATTGGCATCTGTGACTAGTAATATTGGGCTGTGATCACTACCCACTTGAGTGAGATGTAGTAATTTAGAGTTTGGATAATGAGTACTCCAGTCTCCATTACCTAATGCTAAATCTATTCTAGATCTTTTAGCACCAGTTCCCAGGTTATTACTAGTCCAAGTGTAATCCTTTCCTACAAACCCAATATCTTCTAGCCCACTAGATCTAACAATATTGTTGACAAAACCATCTGAAGAAGAAGAAGGGATCTCAGTATTTTCCAGTAAGTGAAAATTCAGATCGCCTAGGACAATCCAACGGGACTTAATTTCTTCACATATCTTTTGAATAAAGTCCCACTACTCTTTCTTTTTGTTGTAATTAGAATACCCATACATACAAGTAAGAACAAACTCAGGTTTACTTTGGTCATATTGAATGACTAAATTGAACAGACTAGAGTAAACTAAGTCACATGTGAATCCATTTTTCCAAAGAATCACTAGCCCACCTGAAAGTCCTACGGGTTCTATAAAAGCCTGATTTGGGAACTGATAATGGGAAAGAAGAGGTTTGATTTTTAGTTGACTGATTTTGGTTTCACATAGGAATATGATATAAGGGTTTTGGGTTCTCACTAAATCACTCAGATGGTTTATGGTGGTAGAGGATTTGAAACCTTGAACATTCCAAGAGAGTATTCTCATATTGACTAAGTGGGTTTGGATTAGATCAGTAGTAAATGAATGGGTTTGATGAGCAGCTAAAAGAAGAAAGACTATGAAAAACTTGTTTATTAAGAAACAAAAATAAATTTGCATGCAATAGTAATGATTCACGTGAAAAGGATTCAGACCAACTAAATGAACTAAATAAACAGCTAGAGAAATAACTTGAGAATAAATGCAGGTGATGAGGTTCAGAATTTTAAGTAATCTAAGACCAAAAATTAGATAGTGAAATAAATAAGCATGGGAATTAATGAAAGGAGAGATTAAAAGTTGTAAGAAAGTGTCGGAAAAAAGAGAAATAAAAGTTACCTGACTCTCCACCGATGCATTTCCAGCTTGTGTTTCTTGGGTTGTGTACATGTGAGCTGTTTGGTTCACTGTGAGGTTATCATTGTTGGCATTGGTGGGAAAGACTGGACCATCAGTAGTGTTCGAAGAGCCCTCATCATAGGTTCTAATTCTTTTACCTAGTCTCATAGCTTCTTCATTGTTGAGTTCCTTATCTTTGAGAAAGTTGTCCAAATTTATAAGGATACCATCTTTAGGTGGAACGAAAATGGTATTCTTAGCGAACTTCTTTTGATTTTTCCTTGAGACATGAGCATTCATATTAGTGCTCGAGGTGATAGTTTTCCTCAAGTTACTGACTTTTCCAAAAAAGTAAGGCTTGTCATGCGCCTTTGCCAGGAAATTTGCAGCCTCATTACATGCGACCTTACAGTGCTTGATGACGTAACAGTTGGTGCAAATACCACTTGGTTTCCTTTCATAGTAGAACTTGATCCATTTAGATAGTCCTGCATTGGTAATTGCCTTTACCCCTCTTCTTAAAGGATCAGTAAGGTCGATATTCACACAGACCTTGACAAGATCACTCCCATTGGGAATGGCATCCTTTGGTTCAATGGCAACTACTTCCCCCATTATTTCACCAATTTTAGTGACAGAAGCAACGTTCATATGTTCCGGCAAGAGAAACTTCAATTGGATCCAAAATTGTTGAAACCCCCAATGATTTTCAGTGTACAACATACTTGGTATATAATCATGAACCACCATAATCTTTTTGTTGATGTGCCAAGGTCGTTCATTAATAACATAGTTGAGTAGATCCCGGTTATCGAACTTGAAGATGAAAAGATTAGGTTCAATCTCAACAATGCGAAGACTTTCGTCAGCAATGAATGGACAAGTAAATTTGATGTACTACCAGATCGTGATTCATTCTTCCTTCAATAATTACCTTCCAAATCGCAGAGGCCTCCCATTCTTTCTCTCCTTCTTCCTTATCTTCAGAGTTATTGTTATTTTGAACAACGATCATTTCTTTTTGTATTACCAAGAGCAAGTGTAGCTTGCTTGAACTTATTAACCAGTGAACCAACTTTATTGTTTGCTTCATTCTCCATTGATAACCAAGACAGGGCTTTAGGTTTTTTAGGGTTTATGCTGAGGAACTTTTCTAGAGATGAGATATGAGATATCTTGAGTTTAAATCTAGGAAGGTCAAAGTTCTTGTTTCCTTTTTCTTGGATATTCTCAGTAAAGATAGCATTATTCTTAACAGAACAAGTAAGGAAATAATGGATGGGAATAGATATTCCGAGAATAATGAGAAGCCATAAATTACGGTTGACTTGGTGATAGTGGTTTTTGAATTTTTTTGAATGATGACAAGGGCGGGATGAATTCCTAAGTAGGGAAACTGAGTTGAATCGGAGAACAATTTTCGTAAACCAAATGCCATTGATAACCTCACAGATCTTCCATACTGTCAAACGATCAAGAATAACAAGCTCGGCAAACGCCTTGAACACAACCATACAGAAGGCAAATGCCATTAGAGAAACTACAAACTGCATAAACATCTTTTGGAGAGAACATAAAACAATTAGTTAGCCATGAAAAATTAAGAGAAACAATGCAAACTAATAATGATAGACGCATTTATGTGTCTAATTTGTCCTCAATGTTTCGTTTTGTCCGTACTCGTTTTCGTCCTTATTATGGTGTTTTGTGTGTTTGTAGGTATTTTTTGGAAATAAATATTGTTGGAAAATTCGGCTCGAAAAGTTGCTCGGAGCACCTCCGGAAGACACGTGTTATTCGGACTCTCGCTTTTGGATAAGGGGCACCTTAATTTATAAGGGGCACTTCGAGCTTAGCACGCTAGTCGCACCCTGGTTTGGTTAGGGGGACACCCTTCTTTTACTTGATTTTTGGCGGGAAAATGCAAGTTTGAATAGTGCTCACCTGCGGAGTTTGCTGTTTCGAATTTGGATGAGCTGTGGCGAGATTCAATCACTCCAATTGACTCATTCCAGCCTGTTACTCTCACACAGGACTGGTAAGTCCATCAGATTCGAAAAACATGGGTTAAATACGTGGATTTTCTACACAGCATGGTACTTGTGCGGATGAGAGAAACACGGGATTACAGCGTGGTTAAACGTGTGCTGATCGTGTTTGGATTGAGCTGGGTCTCTGCAGAAGCGTGTAGGAGTTGAATAAGGAAGATTCAGTAGCTGTATACGCGTGGAAGAGCTAAAAGTGGAAGAAAATATTCGCGAGAAGATATTATTCACTGTCGAGCAATGGCAGAATTTTGAGGAGTTATTGTCGTGATTTCTTGCCCCTGTCGAGTATAAAAGAAGCTATTGGAGATCAGAGAAGGTTTACGGAGAGTTTGGGAGAGTTTGGAGCAACCACAGAGCAATAAAAATCGAGTTGGAGAATTCTGCTGCTGCTGCTGCCATTGAAGAACACGAAGAACATTCAACGCACGGGTGATAGTCGTTTATGCTACAGTGCTTACGACTCACAAACGAGGGTCGTAATACGGAAGGCAGACTTAAAAGCAACAGTAACAGTTCTTTGTAACAGTGTTTGCAACACTTATAATCGTTGCAAACACCCGATTTTATCATTTTCCCCATTTCATCATTTGTACACCTCCTTTGAGCAATAAAAATGAGTTTTGAGCTTGTTTCCAACATGATGAGAGGCTAATTCTCCCACAACCAAGGCAATGAGGAAGCTATTTACGCATGAATAATTGGTAACTATTTTATTTGCTCTAATTTATAATTTATAATTCACTCAATCACTGCTTTTGCAGAGTTTTAAATTGTTTGCATAATTTTCGTCATTAGTTGTGATTCAATTAGATAGGTTATGCTTTGTATTAAGATAATCTATGCTTAGGGGATACAATTAATTTTTGAGAATTTGGCTGATTATTTGTGAATTAAGAAACAAGGGATTAAAAATAATAATTAGAGTTTTGGATTATTTACCGTTATTTATTCATGTGTAATAGTGGAATCAGTGTCTTGGTTATTTTCTCATATCTTGAATCGATTTTGTGTTAAGTTTTCCTTATTTTTAAGTTTTATAAGTCTAAAATATTTTGCTTTCACAAGTCTCAACGAACCTATTTACTACAACATTATTGAGATCACATCAAATAATCAAAAGTAGTAAATTAACAAGAAGAAATTATGCAGATAAAGTCATAAGAGAAACTAAATCACAAGGAAATAAAAAAAGATTATTGAAAATTGCTAAAAGATTGATAGGAAGAGAGAAATGGATGCAACTGAGTTAGACTAGCATTTTTCACCCGATTTGCAGAGAGGAGAGAGAGAAAAATTGACTTCAACGAGATGGGCCACAGATTTTGGTCATACTAATATAATTAGTAATTCCTGGACATTGGTACTAACACAGTCCAGAAATATAGGTTTTGGTTACTACAAACAATTTCTTAAGTATTTGATTTCCAAGGTTTCTCAAGATCATGCTGTTGTGCCGACAGTATCGGTGGATATGGACTTGATAAAATATGTCAAATACAGATAAAGGCATATATTCAGCTGGGAGTTTAACTGGGAATGTGTTGATTTAAGTGGGTTTGTTCGTGGAATCTACTCATTCATCAGTCCCGAAAATGTGTTGATTTAAAGGCATATTCTCTACAAAATTTCTTGCGTAACAGTCCCGAAAATGGTTGCATAACACGTTATGCAGCTATTATTGTAGGTGCATGACAAGT
The DNA here is from genome assembly GCA_023531295.1 of Papaver armeniacum. Classification (NCBI taxonomy): domain Eukaryota; kingdom Viridiplantae; phylum Streptophyta; class Magnoliopsida; order Ranunculales; family Papaveraceae; genus Papaver; species Papaver armeniacum. The sequence continues at coordinate 294,126 of JAJJWW010004645.1, forward strand.
TATGCAGTCATTTTTTTTTTTTATAACTTTTTATGCAGTCCAGAGAATGGTTGCATAACACGTTATGCAGCTACTTTTTTGTTAGTATTGAAACCAGCAAAAAAAAGGCTGCATAACATGTTATGCACCTACAATAATATCTGCATAACATATTATGCAGTCGAGAAAATGGATGCATAAAGCATTATGCAACCATATTTTTGTAAGCACTGAATTAAAAAAATTGATGCATAATCTTTTATGTATCCAAGGAAATGGATGCATAACATGTTATGCATAAATTAATAGATGCATGAACCAAAATATGGTTTGCATAACGTTTTATGCAACTTTTGTTGTGTCTGCATAATGTGTTATGCATCGTTTTTGGTGGCTGCATAATGGTTATGTACCAAATTTTCGAAAAATTTTCTTAAAAGAACAATCGCCTCCGATTTTTTTCGCAAAAACTTAAAGTTGGTATTGTTATTTGTACTCGTTGTGTAGCTCTCTTAAAAAGCTTTCCAACGATATAAAATTTGTAAAATTCCAAGGCGCGGTTTTTTAGATATGTTATATCCAAGTTGCTTTGCCAATTATACCCCTGAAAAATTAGGATGCATAATCTGTTATTCAGACATTTTTCAATATTTCATATAATTATGGGTGTCACGGAAACTAAATAAAAAAAATCAGGATTTTTCAAAAATACCATTATTCTCTCTCCTCTCTCTCATTCCTTCTTCTCCAACAAACCCATCAAGAACAACCCTTTCTCTGCTCAGATCTAGTCCATTTTTTTTTCATTATTCCTTGTTTTTTAGGTTAGCAAGTAGTTTAGTGTAGTTTTTTATTATGTTTCCTACTTATCTACACCATTATGGTGGTTTTATCTACTCTTTTGAGGTTTATCTTCGCTTTAATGGCGATTATTGGTTATTCAGTTGGGTTTTAAGATCAATAGTGATGCTCTCCAATGAAGAAATCTTCATCTTGGTTGTCTCCGGCGACGGAATCTTCATCATCAACTTATCCGGCAACGGAATCTCCATAGGTGGTTTTTTTGACGACGGAAGCTTCATCACTAGTTACAAGAGATTTGAGCAAATTACTCCTACTTTGGGAGCACATCTTTCTATAGAAGAAAAACAAACTAAATGGTTGGAATTTAATTCCGAGAAAAACCATCCTTCTTCCGATTTAATCGGAACTTATTCATACTTGTATTTGTCTTACTCCGGTAATCCTTCTCTTTCTCTTGTCGGATTTCTCGGTATTGTACTTTTACGGTATGTTCTTGTTACTTTGTATTCTCTTATTTTCGATCTTAAACTCATTGTAACCTCGAATTTTCATTAATGAAAAGGTTCATTGTTTATCAAAAAAAATAAATAAATAATAATAATAATTATAAGAATATTATTTTTGGGCCTGTGCCTAATTTCCCCAATATCCCCATTTATGGCTTGCAAACTCTATGGCCATAGGGTGGTTCTGGTTAGGGCTGCACAATGGTCGATCGGTTCGGTTTTTAGGCAAAACCGCCGATCGAACTGTTTATAGCACGCTTCTCATATCTGAAACTGTAACCGAACCGCACTGTTTATAGCACGATTTTTAACCGACCGGCCACAGTTCGGTTATTCTACTGTTAGTTCGGTTTTGACCCTTGGCTTTTCAAAGAAAATGAAAATTCATCACAACCAACTACTCCCTCCGTCCCACTATTAATTGACCTAGTAGTACAATTTAGAAATAATTTATCTCTCAAACTATACCACGTATATTCGTAAATTTTATATCATTGAATAGCATTTTAAAACACCTACGTAACGAATATAAACATGAGTATCAAATGATATAAAATGAACTATTAATGGGACAAAATCTAAAAACTACTAGGTCAATTAATAGTGGGACGGAGGGAGTATAAATATTTGTATTACAATTCCAAAAATCATAGTGAATTTCAAGAAAATAAAATTACAGGTTCAGATTTAAGAATTAAGAGAGTTCAATTTTCACTAGATCCATTTGCAGGTGACTGAGAGGCTAGAGATGGACTTGACCTCTTGCTTGTAACCGAAACTGAACAACTTGCTACAAACATTAGAAGTCAGAACCCCTAAGAAATGTAAACAAGTCAGTTACACTTACACCCATAAGAGTGAAGGTAAATAATTAATTATAATAAAGAGTGAACTAATCAAACAAACATTCCGGTACCATTCCTTCCCTTTTGCAAATTAAAGTTGTGTAAAAATCCAATAAAAAACAAATAAATCTAATCTAGAGCACAAACATATGAACAGATGAATACCCCCATTCAATCAAATCCAGAACAAAAAGTTAGGGTTTATGTTAAAAAGACAACAAAAATCAAAACCCAATAATCAAATCAATGCTTCTACAATCAAAATCATAAATACCCATTCAACCAAATCCAGAACAAAAGTTGGGGTTATGTTAAAAAGCAGAAAAAATCAAAATCCAATAATCAAGAGTAGAGAGAATCAGAGAACAGCTAGACAAAGAGAAGGAGAGACTAGTTAATACTTACTAAATAGAGGTGGTGGATATTGTGTGGTGGCGCTCCTGATGGAGACGGAGGTGGTTGATATGATGGTGAGTGGCGGTGGAGGCGGTTGCTAAAACAGACGCGAGATGGAGAGAGAAAATGAAAAAATGAGAATGAAATGGTAGTTTAGATTTAGGGTTATAACTATATATGATATAGTTGTAGACGACTAGGATTGATCAGGGTAATACTAAATCTAGGGTCATTATTAGTCGGTTCATACGGTTCAGTTCGGTCGGTTTGGATGGTCAAACTGTTGACCGAACCGAAGATCTAACGGTTATAAAAATTCAAACTGTGACTGACCGTTGGATAAACGGTTCGGCTCGGTTATGGTTCGGTTCTATCAGTTTTGGCTCGGTTTTTGTGCAGCCCTAGTTCTGGTCGGGCCGTCCATTTGAACCACCCCAAAACTGCACAGACACATGAAGGTGGGTTAGTCCTACGGAAAAAGAGCAGGGGGTCTCGCTTTTGATTTGGTTTTGTGTTTGTGCGGTTTTTTGGACGGTTTTTTTTGGTAGTCTGTCCAAAACTTTGATGGCCATAACCGTAATTTATCCCACAAATACTCTATCCTACACACGTAACTCTAGAGTATTTAGGGCCTGTTTGGTTGGATTTTTAAAATTAGTTTTCAAAAATAGTTTTCTATTGTTTTAAAAACATACTCTTTTTCCTTGTTTTCATTTTTCTAAATGCTATTTGATAGGAAATTTAAAAACTGTTTTTAAATCAAGGAGAATCAACTAAACCAAATCAAATATAGAGACTCGTCAAGATACTGATAAAACAATTCTTGCACAAGCAACTCTTTCCGCAAGCTCTTACTTCGTTCTGAAAAGAAGAAGGAAAAAGAAAGAAAAGGGAAAAAACACAGAAAACGATTATTATTCGTTTTCGAAACGTTTTATGAAAATACCTTTACCGAACATTTTTTTCCCATTTTCTATTTTTAAAATTCATACCAAACACGGCCTTAGTATGACCGGTGAGGGTAGTGAACGGACAAGATGGCACTACGCTGCATAGACTATTAAGCGCTAAGATAACGGGACCCTGCAGGGCTTGTGAAGCGCAAAGGTCGATGGCGCTACACTGTAAGGACATTGGTTAAGTAATGAAGCTTATTGTCCGATACAAGGAAGTTTTATTAGGGGAAAGGCAAGACAAAGCCAAAGTGACAAATGCAATATGCGATTGTAGATGGTGAAATTTGGATAAGGGGCAAAAGCGTCATTTCAAGACCATAAACAAAATTCAACTCTCACAGGAGAGATTAAGACCTTGGTCCTCAAGGCACCCATATCCATGATTTCTAGTATACGTCCCCGCGAGACACTCCTGGTCGTGATGTCGTGATTCCTAGCGACAACCTCGACGAGATATTGCTGGTCACGTAGGTTTTGTAGAGCGTAAAACGTCCCCGGCGGTCTTATGAACTAGAAAAACCACAATTCCGGCATGTGTTCGCGAGACACAGTTGATTGTGATGCCATGATTCCTAGTATATATCCCCGCGAGATACTGTAGGTCATGTAGGCTTTGTAGATGCGTAAAAACGTCCCCGGCGGACTTATGACCCAGAGCGGAGACATACATGTCTCCTGTAAGCACGAATCACCCTGTTTGAGATCAAGGACTGATTCATAGTACATCATCGCGAGATACACTGGTCATGTCTATTTTAGGCGGTGACTCGACTTACCTAGGCTTCAGAATACTTCCTAGGACATCCCCGCGAGATACGCTAGTTATTCTTCCTTTGGGCCCTTTCGACAGACTCCTACAACATCCTTCTGAGATACATTGGTCATGTCGGCCCCAGAAATACGGACACAATTAATTCCTAGCACATCTCTAAAAGATACACTGGTCAAAGACAACAAAGACAAGTGAGGCAAAGTCTCGCAGAGACATTAATCGGGCGTACAAAGCCCTTTATCTCTCTTCAGTTTGAGTCCCAGCTGACCACAGAGAGATTCAGATCCGTTAAGAAAATCTTCGTAGAGATTTGATCTGTCTGCAAAATCTCGGAGAGATTAACATCTCTCTGCAAAACCTCGGAGATATTCACATCTCTCCTCAAAATCTTGGAGAGATATCTCCGCAAAATCTCAGAGATATTCACATCTCTCCTCAAAATCCCCACAACTCTCAGAGAGATTCAAATCTCTCGGAAAATCTCAGACAGGGCCGAATATTCCCCATGATAGGCACGAGCCTCATGTAGGAATCGAGTCTCCTTTTCAGACTCTCCACACGAATTCTGAGGCATCCCATGCCTTTTCACGTGACTCATCCTAGTCATTCTTACAAATCAGAGAATTTCTCTCTATCTTGGCCAACTCGGCTAAACAGAATATTTCTCTTTCAACACATCATCACAAAGGCTGACTCAGCTTCACACAAATGGGGGGATATCAATTAGGATTTTGGTCTGGCGGTCTACGACACGTGTGAGAAATACCCGGCCTATTTTTCACCGCAGAAGAGTGTAAAGGCTGTGGAATAATGAAATTAACTCAACCTAGTTTATCTCTATCTAATTCCTAAAGAAACGGGAGAAGTACTCCGCACGGTAATTAATCCCTATCTTCACCGACCTGAGATTAGAAAATTCAGCTATAAATAGGTCATTTATTTCTCCAATCTAACAAACAACTTTCTCATAACCTTTTAGAGCAATTCTTTTTCAAATCCTAGAATTCTATGATCTCTCTCTTTATCTGCTTCCCTCCATAAGACTAGCCTTACCTCTCCAGTGACTGAAGAGGCCTTTGAACGGCCATTGTGCGTGGTTTAGGCGAAGACTGTTCGTGCTCAACCTCCCGTAACTCACTTTCATAAACCCTAGAATTCCACTTTAGCCTCTCACTGATTTTAGGTAACTACATTTTGGCGACCAGAGTGGGAGATTGTTCACTCAGTTATAGATATCAATCATGGTCACTTAGGAAGGAAGACGATTCCACCAATCCAAACACAAAAACGTTCCATTGATTCAGTCTTTGTAAATCCATTACAGACTTAGCCGAGATAGTTATCCCTACCAGCACTTTCTCTCTCTTTCAAGTTTGACCTTAGTGAATAGGTTAGTGCGTCCCGTATCACATGGATCTCTTCCTGCATAACAAAACGCCTTAGTAACCTATTTTTATAAAAATCTACTGCTAATCCTTGAAAACGTTGGGTAAGGACCAAGGAGAACTCCCGGAGACTCAAAAAAATCTTACAAAATCTCAGATTGACATCCAAACTTATTTGAACACGCCTTTAGAGTTACCTGTAGGGATAGATCCAACAAATCTAGATCGAGTACACGTTTCGTAAAGAATGAGTACTAAAACTGTTGAGAATAGCACTGACGGAATACTGCCTGCAATCGACCTCACCGGAGAAGATGAAGCTCATTACGAACGTGAAAGAGCAATCATCCAGCCAACCTCATCACTCCCAAGGACCTCAAGGACCAGATGACTCTCTAAACTTGGAGATTCTGACGAACATTTTCTCCAAAATTCGTTTAGGTCAAGGGCCCTCAACCTGATCACAAGGGACTCGGGAAGTTTACTTCACTTTACTATTTTACTTATAACTATTTCATTATGTATCTGATTGACCTAGTTCTTTTTCCGTCTGGTTTGTCTTTTCCTCGTCCATAAGATAAACTAAGCGAAAACTTGGAAAGACTCCAAAAAATTCGTGCCCTAGTCAAAAGCGTTGCAGAGCCTTTAGAGCACTGCTCAGTCGAACTCGCAAGCGTTGCTATCTCAAGCTTGTTTGTCAAGTTTAGTTGCCAAAACTATAAGTCTTGATTTCTAGTCTACTTATAGCTAAGTCTCGGATTAGGATAGAAAGTGTAGTTGAGCTTTAGACTTCACGACGTTCATCGATTGAAGACGAAGAACTACTAAGGGGAGATTGTGGAACTTCATCAACAAAGGGTGTGTGGAGACTTGAACTCATCTATTACTCAAAAGTCTATCTACTCTATGTTTGAGACAAAAGTCGTATAACTATATAGACTTCGATTATACACATTTGATATTTCGAGCTGAGTTTAACTCGCTTACATACTTCTCGAAATATACGTTGGTAAGCTTTCGCTTTAACCAACATCTTATATTCTTGACGAAAGTCAAAAGATGATCATGTGAAAATCGCCTGGTAACATCTTACATGATTTGTGTGAGACAGTCATTTGATGTAGACTCGGAATGTTTCGTATTGATCATTCGATTGGTTCATGTTCACCTTGATTTATCAAAAGACGGAAAAAAACTCATATGTATTTCTGTGGGAGACAGACTTATCTATTCAATGGACTTTTCTGTGTGAGACAGATTGGTTTATCAAGTTTTCGACTTTGGGTCATAGCAACTCTTAGTTGTGGGTAAGATCAGCCAAGGGAATCAAGTGCGTAGAGTCCTGCTGGGATTCATAGGCGTAAGGAATGCGACTGTACCTTGATCAGTGTGAGATTGGTTAAGGATCAACTACATTCCATTCCTAAGTTAACTTGGAGTAGGCTAGTGTCTGTAGCGGCTTAATACAGTGTGGTGTTCAAATCTGGACTAAGTCCCAGGGTTTTTCTGCATTTGCGGTTTCCTCGTTAACAAATTTTATGTGTCTGTGTTATTTCTTTTCCGCATTATATTTGTTTATATAATTGAAATATCACAGATTGTGCGTAGTTCAATCAATTGGATAATCCAACCTTTGGTTGTTGATATAAATTAGTTGACACTTGAACATTAGTCTTTGGTACCGTTCAAGTGTTTCTCGTAATAATCAGGCTCACGGATTCTATCTATTTGATTTGTTGATTACATTGAGAAACAGAGATACAACTCTTGGATATATTTCAATTGATTGAGTCTGACTGTCTAGTTGATTCTCTTGGAATTTTATTTGGATTTTGTCCATACAAATTTCCTAAACAAATGTAGATGGTAGATTTTCGACAAGAGCTAAAATTGTAAAACCATTATTATACATGCTCTTGATCCAGCAATCATATGAGTATTGAGGCTCATGTATCTCATTGAAGCATGAAAGCTCATGCCGCAAGAATCTCTGACTGAGAATACTGTTTCTCAGAGTATATGTAGATGTGTAGTCTCTCAGCTGAGGCAACGACATATCTCATGAATACTGAGCAATTTCAGTAATTACTTCTATATAGAATCGAAAGATTAGACGGCTCCTAGACAACTTGCCTGCTAGTATGGAGCAATAACGTCTTCAGGATGTAACAATATTTTCCCTGACTATATAAAAGAAATACGACGCTTCAACAAGCTCATATTAATGAATTCTTAGATAATTAATGCTCCTAGACAGCATGCCTGCTAGTATAGAGCCATCAATTAATTATCTCTAATCCTTAAATTCATTAACTGAATATTCAGAAATATTCTACGTTCTTCATAATATTTCGTTACTTCAATTCGTGGTTCTTCCCAGCAGAATTTCATGGGTTAGTAATAAATATTCAATGTACGGGCATCTGAGCAGCTATCGAGTAAGCCCCGACCAAAATGGTGCAAGTGTACTCAGCAATAATGCACTAACGAGCACCTGAATGCACGAACGAGCATTCCAAAATACGAAGGAATGATGAACCTATGCAAAATAGGAAGAAAAATAATAATAATAAAATATTAGCTAAAGCGCTAGGGGACTGGGCCCACCGGCCGGCCAGTCACGCCGTGGCCAGTCCCACGCCTAATTTCTATTTTATTATACTTCTACTATTTTTCCTTGATCTCATGAAAATTCCTTCATTTGAACAAAATTCCTTTGTTTCAAGGAAACTCCTCAGTTTCATGGTATTTCCTTCGCATCAAGGAAATAAAAAAATTAGGAAAGGTGTCGCGGGACCGAGCTCACTAGCCGGCCGGTCATGCCCTAGTTGTGGCCGGTCCCACACCTTGCATTTCTTATTAGTTTATTATTATTATTTCCTTCATCCCATGAAATTCCTTGGTTTCATGATATTTCCTTCAAATCATGAAAATAATATAAAATGAGGGAAAACTCACGGGACTGGGCCCTAGCCGGCCATGCCCTAGTCGGCCGTCCCCACACGCCCCTTATTTATTATTATTAATTATTATGGTTTCCTTCATCTCATGGAAACTCCTTTATTTCAACAAACTCCTTGTTTCATGGTATTTCCCTAAAATCATGAAAATGATATAAAATTAGGAAAAGTGCCATGGGACCGGGTTTATTGGCCGGCCGGCCATGCCTTGGCCATAGCCGGTCCCACACTTCATGATTCCTTCATTTTATTATTATTATTATTTCCTTCATCTTATGAAGTTTCCTCAGTTTGAGCAAAAACCTTGATTTCTTCATATTTTCTTAAAATGTTGCTCAAATGCACTCCAAAAAATATCAAAATTCTCAGGACTGAGACGCGGACACTTTGGTGACGTGAGCATATTACCTTGACCGACCAAGGTTGGCTCTTTGGCTTGCAAGAGGCCAGTCCCACATACTTTCATCATTTGACCTAATTTATTCACATTAGGTTCAAACTCTTCCAAACAATTTGGGATTTTCATAAAATGATCGTCATTCGTCCAGTGACCAGTGACCAACCAGGGCCGGTTTCATGACCCTTTGGTTGGTCCCTCATCTCTTTATAATTACTTTTTATCACCTAAGGCTCAGATGAGCATTATTTTAATAAATGATTAAACCAGCATTTTATCATCCTTTCACCAACTGGTCTTCAAGAGACTTTGGTATTTGCTCACTCGAGCATCTGGGCGCTACATGGCCGGTTCATCATCCCATGTAGCCGGTGCCTCCTTCACTATGTGGTTGATTTTCAATAAATCATCAATTGATCAGCAATTGATCGAAAATTAGGGTTTCGAATCCAAGGTTCATAATTCCAGATTCAAACACCAATAATTTTATGTTGATCCCGTAATCAACACTTTAATTATTATACTCAGTTCAGTTGCCAGTATTTTAAATTAATAATTCATCAAACGAGCAACATTTGCTCAAATGAGCAATATTTGCTCAGACTAAGGAATATTGATTCAACTATCAATATTCAACAATCCATCGAATGAGCAATATTTGCTCACCTTAACTGTCAACGTTTACTCGAGAATTACACCTCCGTCTCAACAGACACGTTCGATTCATGAGTTTTAGAATATTTACAAATCACGTTCGACTCAGCAATACAAGGACTCATCGTCCCATAAAGTCAGCAACTGACTAACTAAATACACGTCTGCCTTGCAGACTCCACAATCACGAGACATCAATTGTGCCACATGGGGGATATTAACTAGGGTTTTGGTCTGGCGGTCTACGGCACGTGTGTTCATACACACGATGAGAATGTGAGAAAGTCGTGCAATCAGTTGGAGGAGTTAACAAAGTAGTGGATGGAAAATCAACCAAGTCTCCGCACGATGAGCAACTGGTTTTAACACGATTTCTACTTCCCCACTCTTTGGCTCCAGTAACTGTCACACTTCATGGGATCAAGGTGTTTACAATTCTAGCAATATAAATAAGCCTCTGAATCATGATTGAAAAACAAGATAATCTTTCGTCAAACAGACAACAAGAGATTAACAACTCAACGTCTAAGAAATTACTCTCAACAGAGCAAATTCAATCAATCATAGCTTATCTTATTTCTTCATGCAGAATACACAACACACCTACAATATTCGATCACCATTGATCTCACACATTTCTCAGCTTCCCTCCTACAGATCGACCCATCCTCTCTTGTGACTGAAATGACTCTGGAACGGCCATTGTCTTTGTTTAGGCCGGAGTCCTACATATTGATCTCTCGAATTCAAAGCACTCCCTTTTTGCAGTGCATCTGTGTAAGGTTTGACAGTTCGCTTGGTTCAAGGAGTTTCCTCCGCACGGTCGTCTCCTCAATTCCGTAAAAACCAGCAACTCGTTTTTCCCCATCTACAACAAAATATTGGGTGTGGTTGTTAGACCCACGCTTTTTCAATTGGTATCAGAGCAGGCAAACACGTTTAAGACCTTATAAGTTTGTGTTTGTAGCGATCTGAATCTATGGATAATAAAGTCTCTATAAACGCTTCACCAGGATTTAAGTATGATCTTAGAGAACGTTCTGAAGAGCTAGTTATTCTCCAGAAAAAGTTAGATGAACAAATCTGGATCAATTCTGATCTTGTTGCAGAAATTGCAAAGTACAAGGATTTGAAGTCTGTCAAAATATCTTCAATGGATCTGAATGACTCCTTTATTTCTCCCCTGAAGAAAATATCAGAAGTCAGGGGATAAGCGAGGCTTAGGATTTGTGAAACCTGATGTGACTTAGAACTACTCAGATGAGTTTAAAGATGTTGGTTCATGTATGTTCTGTGATTCTCATAATCATTTTCAACATACATGTACATCTTTCAAGAAAAGTTTAAAGGTTGCTAGTAATCTTCACAAGAAAGCTGAACAACTGTTTACTTCTCTAAAAAGATGTACAAATCTAACAAGAAATCCCTAACGGGATAATAGTGTTAGTATGGGAGCTTTTGCTCTAAAATCAACATCACCCTTTCAGTGGTGCCTTTATAGTGGATGTAGCCGACATATGACTGGAGATCTTTCGTGGTTTATGAATTCAAGCGACTTTGAAGGAGGTCCTGTAACATTCAGAGATGGGAGTTGTTGCTACATAAGCAAGAAGGGGACGATCAAACTTCCTGACGTTCATGAAATCCATGATGTAGTGCATGTTAAAGGTATGCCTGCTAATTTTCTTTCTGTTAGTCAAATTTGTGACAAAGGCCATATAGTTGTCTTCAATGCGAACGGATGTGACATTGTAGACAAAACTGGAACATTAATTTTTCAGGAAACTCGTGGTAAAAATAAATGTTATCTTCTTGATACTCAGTTTAGCAATTGTTGCAATTTAACTAAGGTGGAATCTACACATCTTTGGAATGAGCGTTTTGGTCACATCAATTATCGCCTTCTAACTAAGATCATCAACAAAGAACTTGTTAGAGGTGTTCCCAAAATCAATGCTAAGATTGATGGTGTCTGTGGTGCATGTCAAAAGGGTAAACAAACGAAAGTTCCACATAAATCATCTCGAGATATTCTCACTAAAGATCCACTTGATTTAATTCATATGGATCTCGTCGGTCCTATTCAACAACCTATGGTTGCTGGGAAGAAGTATGCTTTAGTTATGGTAGATGATTACACCAGATTCACTTGGGTGGCATTTTTAGCTCATAAGAATGAAACCCTTGATTAATTCAAGATTATTGTTAATAGAATCCAGAACGAACAAGGTCGCAAGCTAAAGAAAATTAGAAGCGACCGTGGAACTGAATTCAAGGACACTAAGGTGTTTGAATTTTGTGACAAACTGGGGAATATTCAACAATACTCATCATACATTACTCCTCAAGCTAATGGAGTTTCACAAAGGAAGAATAGGAACATTCAGGAAATGGCCAGGATAATGCTCCATAACAAAAACTTCTCGTTAAGGTTTTGGGGAGAAGCTATTTTTACAGCATGTTATTTGATCAACCGTGTTTACCTACGGTCAAAAACCCTGAACACTCCGTATGAGTTGTGGTACGGTAGAAAGCCCAACTTGCACTATCTCAGAGTATTTGGAAGTAAGTGCTACATTCTGAAAGATCGCGAACAGAAAGGGAAATTTGATACCAAAAGCGATAAAGGTATCTTTCTTGGCTATGCATCTGATAGTCGTGGTTTTCGAGTATTTAATCTCAGAACCCAAGTTATGATGGAATCTGCAAATGTCATCATTGATGATCTAAGTAATTTTCTTCATGATAACCCTCCTGCTGAATTGCCTCCAACTGAGACAATTGAGAAAGTCAAGGAAATCCCAGAATCAGTTGAAGTTGTTCCAACTGTTGTTGATCCTGATATTTCTAGTGACGAGGAGAAGAGAACTGATCAGGCTATTCCTGTTGAACAAGAACGTGTTCCTCCACAACACCTCTGGGTTCAAAGGAATCATGATACTAACAGTATTTTTGGAAGAAAATATTATAGAGCTAAGACAAGAGGACAACTTCAAAATATTTGCAATTTTGGTTGTTATCTATCGCAAGTAGAACCGAGAAATATTGATGAAGCTCTTAGCGACCCCTTTTGGGTAAATGCAATACATAAAGAGTTAAATCAATTTCAAAGACAAGATGTATGGGAGATTGTACCTTGTTCCTCCAACATCAACATTGTTGGTACCAAATGGATATTCAGGAACAAGTCTGATGAATTTGGCACCATTGTCAAAAACAAAGCCAGACTTATCGCTCAGGGATATTCACATATTGAAGGTATCAAATTTGACAAAACCTTTGCTCCTGTGGCACACCTTGAGTCCATTAGGTTGTTATTGGCTCATGCTTGTTTTCTTAAGGTTAAGCTGTTTCAAATGGACATAAAATCCGCGTTCCTAAAAAGAAATTTAAAGGAAGACGTCTATGTTGCTCAACCTAAGGGATTTGAAAATCCTGATTTCCCAGATCATGTCCTTAAGTTCAAAAAGGCATTATATAGGTTAAAACAAGCATCTCGTGCCTGGTTCGAAAAACTAACTACTTCTCTTCTTATGAAAGGTTTTTCGAGAGGTGGAGCTGATAAAACATTGTTTACCAAATGGAGTGAGAAAGATGTTGTCATTGCTCAAGTTTATGTAGATGATATAATCTATGGTTCAACTTCTGAGAACCTTGCAAAAGATTTTCAAGTCTCTCTTGGTAAGGAGTTTGAAATGAGCAATGTTGGTGAGTTAAAATTCTTTTTAGGATTACAGATTCAACAACATAAGGATGGAATTTACTTATCTCAAGAAAAATATGCTAAGGATCTTGTGACAAGGTTCGGCCTTGATAAGTCAACTCCAGAACTGACGCCTATGCCCACTACTGGTAAACTACATCGAGATGAGAAAGGAGTAAATGTGGATCAAAAGCTTTATCGATCTATCATTAGAAGCCTCTTATACTTTACAGCTACTAGACCTGGTATTGCTTTTAGTTTTGGTTGTTGTGCTACATTTCAGGCTAATCCAAAGGAATCTCATCTTGCAGCTGGAAAGAGGATCATGTGATATATCCAACACACTATCGGGTATGGTCTATCTTATACTTTTGATACTAACACTGATCTTACTGCCTATTTAGATGCAGATTGGGCAGGATGTGTTGAAGATAGAAAGAGTACTTCAGGGGGATTTTACTATGTTGGGTTGAATCTTGTGGCATGGCATAGCAAGAAACAAAACTCACAATCCATGTCTACATGCGAAGCAGAATACATTGTTGAAGGTTCGTGTTGTACTCAACTTCTATGGATGAAACAAATGCTTGTTGATTATGGAATTGACACTGGTGTAATGAAGATCTTTTGTGACAACTCAAGTGCGATTCACATCACTGAGAATCATGTTGAGCACTCAAGAACTAAGCACATTGACATAAGGTATCATTTTATTAGAGATCTCTACGAAAATGGTATTATCAACATGGAATTTGTGCCTTCTGAATAACAATTGGCTGGTATTCTCACCAAACCTTTAGATACTGCTACGTTTCAACACTTACGGCAGTCTATTGGTATTGTTTTGGTTGATTAGTTTTCTAGCCTTTTGCCCCTGGACTCATTTATATCTATTGGGCAATCAAGGCTTAGAACTTCAGTGTAGTGTTGTTTCAATTCCGCATTTGTTTCTACGTAGATACAAGTTATCTTAGGAATCAAAGTTTAAAAATAAATCCTTCTTTTCTTGTAAAAGTAAGGTCGCTCTTGTTGTTCTTTCGGGAATGACTTTTTATGGGGGAGAGTTCTTAATTGAACTTATGCTTAATTGCCAAATCTTTGTGGGGAGTGCGGGTGTGGAATATTGTAGGGTTATCTTGTATCTTTATAAACTCCTCGATGAATACACTAAGTTTTGACTATGTGGAATCATCGAAACAAAGTTGATATGTTCTCTTTTAGTCATGAAGTATCTCTATGATAATTTCATTATGATCCCGCTAGTTTTCGTACCTTTGCCAATTTATATTGACAAAAAGGGGAAGAATTATTGTGTAGTTCACACTAAAAATACTTATGGTTTACGGATCATTATGTAAGGGGGAGTGGTTTTCATTGTAAGATGAAGTATTGACTAAGGGGGAGTGATACATATCACCATAGTATTGTTGTCAAAGTTGTGATGCAATTGGACTTTGATGTTGTGTAATAATATTATGACACTATATAACAATGATTGAGAGCTACGATTTTCTCATTGTTATAGCTAAGAATCTTCAACAACTATGTTACTGAGTTGAACACGTTCAAAATCACTGGAGTACTTGGAAGTGACAAAGATTTCGAGTAATGTTGAAGAACCAAGGAAATCAAGCCTTTGGATGAGAAGCTACAAAGTTTATTTATTTTGTAATCCATATGTATTGATAGTTTTGTCACTAAAATTGACAAAGGGGGAGATTGTTAGAGCACTGCTCGGTCGAAATCGCAAGCGTTGCTATCTCAAGCTTGTTTGTCAAGTTTAGTTGCCAAAACTATAAGTCTTGATTTCTAGTCTACTTATAGCTAAGTCTCGGATTAGGATAGAAAGTGTAGTTGAGCTTTAGACTTCACGACGTTCATCGATTGAAGACGAAGAACTACTAAGGGTAGCTTGTGGAACTTCATCATCAAAGGGTGTGTGGAGACTTGAACTCATCTATTACTCAAAAGTCTATCTACTCTATGTTTGAGACAAAAGTCGTATAACTATATAGACTTCGATTATACACATTTGATATTTCGAGCTGAGTTTAACTCGCTTACATACTTCTCGAAATATGCGTTGGTAAGATTTCGCTTTAACCAACATCTTATATTCTTGACGAAAGTCAAAAGATGATCATGTGAAAATCGCCTGGTAACATCTTACATGATTTGTGTGAGACAGTCATTTGATGTAGACTCAGAATGTTTTGTATTGATCAGTCGATCACTTGAAAATTGCTTTGAAGCTAATAGTTTGTGTGAGACAACTATTCCCGTCTTCTAAGAATGTTTCAATGATTGAAATGGGAGTTTAGAACAATTAACCATGATTGGATATAACACAGTATGCGTACTTGTATGCTAACTGTTGCAAGTTATTCCAAGTTCGGGAACCATAGTATGCATACCCGTATGCGTACTGGTTGGTTTAATGAAAGTCCGAGAACTTAATATGCATACCCGTATGCGTACTGGCATAAGTTCAAGTCCGGGAATTCAACTGAGTTTGAGGTATGCGTACACATTCGCATACTGGAGAACCCAAACTAAGTCCGACCACTTAGGTATGCGTACGCGTTTGCATACTTGAGTAGGTTATGTTCTAAAATCGGTTTGTTCATGAACTAATACATTTATATAATAAGGAATGCAATCTTTTGCAAACCGTGGCTATAATGTTCATGAATTGATTCGAGTGAATCAAAATCGATTTTGCTTCAATTGTGTCTTGCATACTTCTATGAGAATATAAACAATTGAATAACTCTAGTACTAGTTTCATTTGGTCATTTGAACTAGTTGTGATTGAGATGAACAAGGTTGATATGAAAGTGTTCATATGGTTAACTTCGGTTAACTATTGTTGAGCCAACAAGGTGTACACGTTTAGGTACGGTTACCCATATCTACATGAAGTCACTTTTCATTTGTGTGTAACATGCTAAGTTCGATCTAACGGTTGAAAGATATTAGTTTGAGTCTAATCAGGTTTTCATCTAACGGTGAATATTGAATGCTTTGTTACCAAGGTAGAATTGATTGCAAACCATGATTTGAAGACTTTATAAGGGAGAACTCTAGCAACTGGGAAACCTAATCCCCACACCTCCTGTGTGATACTAGTTGCGACTAGAGTCGATTCTTCTTTAACCTAGGTTTTTCTAAAACCATTATAGTTAACGACTTAAAGACTTCATTGGGATTGTGAAGCCGGACCCAGCTATCTTCTCTTTAGTTGCGTGTTCTGATCTTGCTTTATTTTATCGTATTGAGTACTATCTTCTCTAAGATTTGCTCGTGATTTAATCCCCGATCGGCAAGATAAAAAGTAGTCACAAACATCTTCGTCTCTCGTTTGTGATTCCACAATATCTTGTTTCGCTACCATACGATTAAGATTATTGTGAGGTGATTGATATTACTATGTTGTTCTTCGGGAATATAAGTCCGGTGTATCAGTTGGTTCCTGTTCACCTTGATTTATCAAAAGACGGAAAAAAACTCATATGTATTTCTGTGGGAGACAGACTTATCTATTCAATAGACTTTTTTGTGTGAGACAGATTGGTTTATCAAGTCTTCGACTTTGGGTCATAGCAACTCTTAGTTGTGGGTAAGATCAGCTAAGGGAATCAAGTGCGTAGAGTCATGCTGGGATTCAGAGGCGTAAGGAATGCGACTGTACCTTGATCAGTGTGAGATTGGTTAAGGATCAACTACATTCCATTCCTATGTTAACTTGGAGTAGGCTAGTGTCTGTAGTGGCTTAATACAGTGTGGTGTTCAAATTTGGACTAAGTCCCAGGGTTTTTCTGCATTTGCGGTTTCCTCGTTAACAAAATTTATGGTGTCTGTGTTATTTGTTTTCCGCATTATATTTCTTATATAATTGAAATATCACAGGTTGTGTGTAGTTCAATCAATTAGATAATCCAACCTTTGGTTGTTGATATAAATTGATTGACACTTGAACATTGGTCTTTGGTACTGTTCAAGTTATTTCTCGTAATAATCAGGCTCACGGATTCTATCTGTTTGATTTGCTGATTACATTGAGAAACAAAGATACAACTCTTGGATATATTTCCATTGATTGAGTCTGACTGTCTAGTTGATTCTCTTGGAATTATATTGGAGTTTGTCCATACAGATTGCTTAAACGAAATATTGGGTACGGTTGTTAGACCCCCTATATTTTTCAAGAAACATATAGGGTCATAAACCGCCAACAAAGATACATCTTGTCGCCCTTCCTTCTTCAGAAAATCATGACAAGAACGCGACTAAGTATGAAGTGAAACTAGATCCCAAGACGAGGCTCAACCGAAACTCAGCATTATCCGAAGACGCGCTAGTCGATATGCTACTTCAACACCCGTTTTGTCAGAAAGAAGAGGAACTAGACCTAAGAGTTATGGCCAAGCCTCGATGAGCCTCTAGTTCAGATTTACCAAAAACTATCACATTCGATTTTCCGATGGAACCTCAGTTCACCCAATACGGAGAAGGATAATATCTTTACAACTGAATCTATCAAGGGAAAGAAATCCGAAGCGATACTCATGAGTTCAAAAATTCAGATAGAACTTCATTACTCGACATACCGGCGCAACCAACTACTATTACTGAAGTAAACAAGGGAATGATCTAAGATCGTAGCTACAAGCCACACGCTGCTTGCAGTTCCGCCATTAAAAGCCTCTTCTCTCAAAAAGATATGCTTGGCAGGCTATCCCATGAGTCAGAGTCAGACGTGATGAGCTAAGGACAAGATATGAAGATCACTTACAACTTCCTCAGGTCAAAACGCGATTTTACCGCGTGAAGAAATGCCTAGAAGATTTCCAGAGAACTATCCCATCAAAAAAGTTACAACAAATCGATTGTTCAGCCACATTCGTAGTTCTGCTAGTCCTAGAAGGCGTACACTGTTCTTAATTTTGGTTTACCATCTCCCAGAAGAAAGACAGATCTCGATAGATGATTCGGCTACATAAGTTCGCATGAATCCTTGTCAAGACACCTAGTATAGGACGAACAACAACTTCATTTTGTGCATGAAGACATATGTGGCCAGTACCTCGATATGATTCTCCACGGATGTATTTAACCCATAGAGTATCGATTGCCCACCTTTAAGACTCAATATCATACGCTACAAGGGTCTGATTTCATTTTCCAAGTGTCCCGAGTCAATGAGAATCCCTAGTCCTATAACAAATAGAGGACTAATGAAGAACCGTGCGTCACACACCTACATGACCAATAAGAGGTAACGCAGACATCCAGTTTTCAGATAAAGATTTAGAAACAATCAGCTCAAGAGTCTCAAAAGATCGGGACACATCAAGACCATTCAACTTCTCCAACCCACATTACAACATTTTATTACTTGGGATTAGGCGACTAGAGATTGGCCTTCAAAATTATGAAAGGGACTTATCCGTGACTCGAGAAATCTCACATCTCTTTCCGGTCTTGTCGAATTTTCCTCCACCAGCATCTTCTATGTACTCAGCAATTGCAACTATGTCCCGGATCCTGACTGAAGATAAGATGTTTTAAAGTTTTATACGCGTGCAACATGACTATATCAAGTAGAAGAAGCATTCAAATTATCCCTCGACAATAAACGCATGCAGGAGACAAACTAGGGTTCGCAATCGGTTTGGAGAGGAGTCTATGGTTTCCATTCTACTCAGACGCGACTCATACTTTAGTCACATAACTCGACGAACTGAGACAAATGGGTAGAGAATTCAACAACGCGCCCTTGATGAAAAATATATTTCTATGTCTCTGATACCACGTGTTAAAAGGGAATGATGTTTCGAAATATGGTCCAAGAGATATTACCAAAACACTTAAAGGAATTATTATTCAAAATATTTGAATTCCCGAGTTTAACTTCACGTGGATTTATCATCGGAAAAACAAGCTCCAAATCCTAATTTCACTGTAGTAGATGAAAGGAAGGTCTTTTCTGTTCGATAGTTGGGGTCAACTACTGAAATCGGATGTCAAACGAAATTTCTATAGCCTCTGGAGTGAAGGCCGCGCAAGGGAGGAACTTCTAATACGAATTTAACTTAGGGTTTTCACCTACTCGCATACCCGACGGAGCAATCTAGGGTTTGCATCAAATTCGAACTTATGAGGGTCTCATTCCCTTACCAGATGCATACGGGAAAGGTTCAGAGAGAGAAATTACCAACATTTAAGAAAATCATCTGTAAGAACTGGTCTCTACCTCTCGGGAAGAAAATTCTCTCTTCTTCCCTAAAGCCTCCATATCCTTTCCTCTACATCTCCTAAGATACCAGTCTCTCTTCTATAAGGGCCTCCGCTGAGAAACGAAGACCGGAGTTTAGCTTGTTTCAGTTGTTAGAGCACTGTTGCTATCTCAAGCTTGTTTGTAAAGTTTAGGTGATCAAAACTATAAGTCTTGATTTCTAGTTTACTTATAGCTATGTCTCGGATTAGGATAGAATGTGTAGTTGAGCTTTAGACTTCAGGGCGTTCATTGATTGGAGACGAAGATATACTGAGGAGATCTTGGAGGAACTTCATCAACAGAAGGTATGTGGAGACTAAAACTTATCTAGCTAACACTCAGAAGTCTTCTATTCTATCTCCTATTGAGACTAAGTCGTATAGCTATATATATATATATAGAGAGAGAGATTTTTATATTATACACATTTGATATTTCGAGCCGAGTTTATCTCGCTTATCTATTTCTCGAAATATGTGTTGGAAGATTTTTTCTTTAGCTACATTCATCATTATTCTTGACAAGTTTAGTTGGAAACAATTTATTTGTTGGAATCTAAATAATAAGTCAAAAGATGATCATGTGAAAATTGCCTTGAAACATCTTACATGATTTATGTGAGATAATCATTTGATGTCGACTCGGAAAGTTTCGTATTAATCATTCGATCACTTGAAATTACTTATAAGCTAATGGTATGTGTGAGACAGCCATAGTCGTCTTCTAAGGATCTATCAATGATTGAAATGGGAGTTGAGAAAAATTAACTATTGTCTGGATACAACACAGTATGCATACCAGTATGCAAACTGTTGTGGTATGATTCAGGTCCGAAAACCTTATTTGCATACTAGTATGCGAACAGTTTTAACTGAAAAGTCTGGGAACCAAGTATGTATACGAGTATGCGAACGGCTCTACCTGAGTTAGGTCCGGGACGGCTGTTTGCGTACCAGTTTGCAAACGGCTGGACAAGACCAAAGTCCGGAACTATAGTTTGCGTACCAGTTTGCAAACTTAGTTGGTTAAGTTCAAAAATCGGTTAAGTATGTTTACATACTCATGAACAAATACATTAATAAATTAAGGAATACAATCTTTGCAAACCGTGGCTTAATGTTCATGAATTAATTTCGGTATAAGTACTTTGTACGATTACGAATCAATCTGATTTTGTTTCAATTGGTTCTTATACACTTCTATGAGATATATGAAAAAACAGGGGTCTAACAACCACACCTAATATTTCGTTTAGGCAATATGTATGGACTAACTCCAATATAATTCCAAGAGAATCAACTAGACAGTCAGACTCAATCAATGGAAATATATCCAAGAGTTGTATCTTTGTTTCTCAATGTAATAAGCAAATCAAACAGATAGAATCCGCGAGCCTGATTATTATGAGAAACAACTTGAACGGTACCAAAGACCAATGTTCAAGTGCCAATCAATTTATATCAACAACCAAAGGTTGGATTATCTAATTGATTGAACTACGCACAACCTCACCGTGATATTTCAATTATATAAACAAATATAATGCGGAAAAGAAATAACACGTAAACTAAATTGTCGAAATTTTTGTTAACGAGAAAACTGCAAATGCAGAAAAACCCCGGGACCTAGTCCAGATTTTAACACCACATTGTATTAAGCCGCTACATACTCTAGCCTACTACAAGTTAACTTCAGACTGGAATGTAGTTGATCCCTAACCAATCTCACACTGATCAAGGTACAGTCGCGTTCCTTACGCCTCTGAATCCCAGCAGGACTCTACGCACTTGATTCCCTTAGCTGATCTCACCCACAACTAAGAGTTGCTACGACCCAAAGTCGAAAACTTGATAAACAAATCTGTCTCACATAGAAAAGTCTATTGAATAGATAATTTTGTCTCCCATAGAAATACCTACGAATTTTGTTCCGTATTTTGATAAATCAAGGTGAACAGGAACCAATTGATCCACCGAACTTATATCCACCTAAGTGGAGTTTTCTTCAGTCATGCCAAACTTGCCAAGAACGGCTGTGGTAGGTTCATCCATCCCGGCACTGAGTGTACCTCGGCGCCTTGTGCATACACCGACTCCTAAGAAAGAGACCCTCGGTCGCCCAACCGGGTATAAACATATATAGTTGGGAATCCAAGGTACCCTTCCTAGGATAGGCTTTCATGGGCCCCAAATTTTCATTTCGGGGAGCGGTGTAACCTTCCCCCGAACCATGGCGAGAGATACTTATATGAACTTTAGGTCTTACATTTGCCTCTTACGAAATGAAAAGAAATAAAATATTCATATTTGTTAAATCATTCAATCATTCATTTCGATTTTCTCTTCTCATTATCTTTGCGAAATTATTGTCACTTCCTTTACTCATTCTTTCGTTTGTCATTTCATTCATTCTCATAATATCATATCATTTCAAAAGTAAATATTCAAAGAAAGAATATATAAATTAATCATAAGATTTTTATCAAAAATTTTGAAATCTTTAAGATCTTTGTAATTTAGAAATCTTTAAAAAATCTTAGTAATTCTTTATAACTTTGAACTCTTTGAAATCTTGAAATCTTTGTAATTAACTTTTTTTTTTTTTTTTTTTTTTTTTTTTTTTTTTTTTTTTATCAAATAAAAAATCTTTTACTCGCAAAGTAAAATGTTCAAAGAAAGTGGTACTTAGCTTTTTATGTGATTCGTTGTTGTTGTTGTTGTCTCTTAAAGTATATGATTTGCTTTAAGCTAGCATCCACAAAATATAGTTATCTCATGACAAAAGAAGTGAGAAATGAGATTTGAACCTTGACCGCCTCTTGCATATTCTCGCACCATACCAACTAACCTCTCTTGCAAAATTAGTTTTGCGAGATAATCATCAACTTTCTTTCTTTGCGAAGCAAACATTTGTATGTATTTTACGCAAAAGGGGGGTAGTGTTGTGTTTGTTTCCTTCACTCATGACCAATTGCACCATTTCTCTTGGCGAAATGAACCCTCTATGGCGAAGTTATACCGTGATGTGAAATGAAACTAAAATGCAAAAAATAATGAATTTGGGGAGAATCGATCTGCGATATCCAACTCTTTCTTTTTGCTCTAGCCACGTGCTAGTTAAATTCCATGAAATTTAAACTTGACGCCTCCATTTTGTTATATGATCTCTCTTATCCTTCAAACATCCGGAGCTCCAAACATCTTCATGTTGATATTGCGACTTTGAATCTTTATTGTGTGTTGCTCTCTTCTTCCTTCGCGAGCTGAATCTCCCAAAAGTTGGTGGAACTCCAAGTCTTATCTTTATCTTTACTAATCAGGTGCGTTCCCTCCGTTTCTTTCGCCTCTTTCTCCTTATTGATTAATATCTAATTGATTGAACTACGCGTAGGGGACAACTTGTTCTCAAGCTCCATAATGTGATATTTCAATTATATAAACAAATATAATGCGGAAAAGAAATAAGTTTGCACAAAGAAGAATTGTACACCGAAATTTTGTTAACGAAAACCGCAAATGCGAGTTTATTGATTCCTTGAGCCCGCGACCTTAAACCCTAAAGAAAAACTTGTTTGTGTGACTTTGGACCTAGTCATTGAAAACATTTCAAGAAAAATATTCACGAAGTAGTTTTTTAACACCACATTGTATTAAGCCGCTACATACTGGGTAAATTGGTTGCTCTTGGTGATAAAGCCTACTACAAGTTTGGAATGTAGTTGATCCCTAACCAATCTCACACGATGTTTTGCCTGATCAATTTGTAGACCTAATGGAATTCATCATCAACGGTAGCCATTTTAAAATTTCTTGAACCAACAAGTTCCTCGGGAAATCCCACACTACACCTCACTATACGATCTAAATCTTATTATTAATCACCTAAATCCTCGAATCCCTATGATTGTTGAGGTTACATTAGTATTACATTTTAGACTCTACGCACTTGATTCCCTTAGCCGATCTCACCCACAACTAAGAGTTGCTACGACCCAAAGTCGAAAACTTGATAAACAAATGCTACCTTCTCTCGAGACGCTCTCTTGTTCCCATAGAAATACCTACGAATTTTGTTCCGTATTTTGATAAATCAAGGTGAACAGGAACCAATTGATCCACCGAACTTATATTCCCGAAGAACAACCTAGTAATATCAATCACCTCACAATAACTTAACTGTATGGTAGCGGAACAAGATATTGTGGAATCACAAAGAATGAGACGAAAAGCTTTGTGATTACTTTTTATCTTACCTATCGGAGATTAAATCTCGAGCAAAACTTAGAGAAGATAGTACTCAATTCGATAGAACAAAGTAAGATAAGAACACGAAACAACAGAGAAAATAGTTGGGTATGGCTTCAGAATCCCAATGAAATCTTTAAGTCGTTAACCTATAATGGTTTTAGGAAAAATTTAGGTTAAAGGAGAATCGACTCTAGTCGCAACTAGTATCACACAGGAGGTGTGGGGATTAGGTTTCCCAGTTGCTAGAGTTCTCCCTTATATAGTCTTCAAATCAGGGTTTACAATCAATGTTACCTTTGTAACAAAGCGTTCAATATTCACTGTTAGATGAAAACCTGATAGATTCAAGCCAATATTTTTCAACCGTTAGATGGTCTTGGCTTGTTACACACAAATGAAATGTACCTTCATTTAGATATGGGTAACAGTACCTAAACGTGTACACTTAGTTGGCTCAACAATAGTTAACCGAAGTTATCCATATGAACACTTTCATATCAACCTTGTTCATCTTAATCACAACTAGTTATAATGACTCAAATGAAACTAGTTATAGAGTTGTTCAATTGTTTATATTCTCATAGAAGTATACAAGACACAATTGAAGCAAAATCGGTTTTGATTCACTCGAATGAATTCACGAACATTATAGCCACGGTTTGCAAAGATTGCATTCCTTATTATATAAATGTATTTGTTCATGAGTATGTAAACATACATAACCGATTTTAGAACTTAACCCACTCAAGTATGCAAACGGGTACGCTTACTTAAGTTCCCGGACTTGGTCTTGTTCGCCAGTATGCAAACGTGTACGCATACTTTCGTTCATGACCGAACTCAGTTGAAATCAGTACGCATACGGGTATGCATACTATAGTTCCCGAACTTCAACTGTTGAATCAGTTAGCGTACGGGTATGCATACTAAATTCTCGGACTTGGAATACACTTGAAACAGTTAGCATACAAAGTACGCATATTTTGCTATATCCAATCAATGGTTAATTGTTCTAAACTCCCAAGATAATCATTGAAACATTCTTAGAAGACGAGAATAACTGTCTCACACAAACTATTAGCTTTAAAGTAATTTTCAAGTGATCAAACGATCAATACGAAACATTCTGAGTCTACATTAAAATGATTGTCTCACACAAATCATATAAGATGTTACCAGGTGATTTTCACATGATCATCTTTTGATTTTCGTCAAGAATAAAAGATGAACTTGGTTAAAGTGAAAGATTACCAACACATATTTTGAGAAATATGTAAGAGAGTTAAACTCATCTCGAAATATCAAATGTGTATAATTTAAAGTCTATATAGCTATACGACTTTGTCTCAATAGGAGATAGAATAGAAATAGACTTCTGAGTGATAAATGAGTACAAGTCTCCACATACCTTTTGTTGATGAAGTTCCACAAGCTCCCCTTAGTAGTTCTTCGTCTTCAATCAATGAACGCCGTGAAGTCTAAAGCTCAACTACACATTCTATCATAATCCGAGACATAGCTATAAGTAGACTAGAAATCAAGACTTATAGTTTTGACAACTAAACTTGACAAACAAGCTTGAGATAGCAATGCTTGCGAGTTCGACCGAGCAGTGCTCTAACAATTTCCCCCTTTGTCAATTTTAGTGACAAAAATATCAATACATATGGATTACAAAATAAATAAACTTTGTAGCTTCTCATCCAAATGCTTGATTTCCTTGGTTCTTCAACATTACTCGAAATTTGTCACTTCCAAGTACTCCAGTGATTCTGAACGTGTTCAACTCAACATCATAGTTGTTGAAGATCCGTAGCTATAACAATATATAAAAACAAGATGTTTTCGTATTGTTATGCACTGTCATAGTATTATTACACAACATCAAAGTTCAATTGTTTCACAACTTTGACAATAATACTATGGTGATATGTATCACTCCCCCTTAGTCAATACTTCATCTCACAATGAAATCAACTCCCCCTTACATAATAATCCGTAAACCATATGTATTCGTAGTGTGAACTACACAATAATTCTCCCCATTTTTGTCAATATAAATTGGCAAAGGTACAAAAACTAGCGGGATCATAATGAAATTCTCATAGAGATGCTTCATGACTAAAAGAGAACATATCAGCTTTGTTTCGATGATTTCACATAGTCGAAACTAAGTGTATTCATCAAGGTGTTTATAAAGATACAAGATAACTCCTATAATATTCCACAGCTGTACTCGCCACAAAGATTTGGCAATTAAGCACAAGTTCAATTAAGAACTCTCCCCCATAAAATTTCATTCCCGAAAGAAAAACAAGAGCGACCTTACTTTTACAAGAAAGGAAGGATTTCTTTGGACATTAACAAATCACATGAGACATGAATTTGTATCCATAAAACTCAATTAAATTAACTATAAAGGAACCTCAATGATTAATTTAATCGGAAATGCTCAACATAAGAAAACTTACAGAGCCGTACAGTACTTTCACATAGAAGTGGATCAGGGAAAGATCAATACTGCGGAATATTCAAAGATTCATTCTATTTTTCATCAATATTTGCATAATGATAGCATAGACTTAATCTTTGACATCAAAAGTTCATTATATTTTCCATCAATATTTGCATAATGACATAATAGACTTAACTTTTGACATATATGGGACAATCATAGTTCACGGATATAAACACACATATCCCATAACATTATTTGCAATATATAAAACCAATAAAGATTAATACTGTAAAATCATCTTCCAAATAAACTTTAGAATTTAAATAAATAAATCTAAAAACATTGCAAGATGAAAATCGTTGGCAATAGCTTTGTGTAATCACAATATGTGCTATTCCAAACCCTAGTTATCCTTCTTAAAACACAAGAAGAAATTCTCATAAGAAGTTTCCTAGACATTGTAGAGTAAAAAAATAACTCCTAAGAAGAACAAAACTGAAGGGCTTCAGACATAATCAACAACCAGAGATCGAACAAAAACAAGTTCATCAGTTGCTTTCTTCAGTTCGGTCTTCAGAAATTCAAGATTCTTTGTTGCAATTTCAATTTGTTCACGTACAACCCCAAAATCTCGAAGAAGATTTCCCACCAATTGAGATGACATCTGAACTGGAAGTTTGTTTTTATGATCAACTGCATGAAAGCAGTTTGTGATAACAGGGTTCTCATGAAACTCGAAAACTTTGCCTTCTTCAACTTTGTCTTCCTTTTTGCATCCATCCATTGTGCACACCACAATATCTCAAGAGAAATCTTGAAGTTACGGAACGGGTATATATCAGAAGAAGAAATCCATGATATATATTTACGAGTGTTTCATAGGGAAACCCTAGGGTTACTCGTTTACGTTCGGTAAGGGTCGGGTGCACGAACGTTCGTGGTTATGAGCCAGGATCAAAACCAAGAAGCCAATGGAGCCTATATTTTTTTAAAGTGTGTTTTGAAAACACGTTGAAAACAAATGACAGGAAAACTTTAGCTAAAAAAAAAAGAGCACATGGCAATTGTTGATAGTCAACAAATCAACTGTCATTAAGGAAGAACAAAACGAAGTTTTCCAAGTAAACGACAAAGAGAATATTCTCAAGAGTTATTGATCATTTATATTACATTGTAATAGATAACTGGAGCAGGGCTCAACAGTAAGATGATCAATTTATTTTTTTAAACTAAAACAAAAGATACAACAAAGACCACTTTATCAAGAAGAAAATAGCTTATTGAGAATTATGTGCATCCTCACACGGTCTCAAATAGGAAGCACACTTGTAAGAAGTCAAGTTGTAATTTGACGAGCATATAGCTCATCAAGGGTATTGACATTTTCCATTTTTCTTTCTTGAGAATCATCAGGAAAGTCAATAGATTTAGTCTCAAGAGAATTAACAAGAGGAGGACAAGAGATACCTGAAGCTACTGCCTTCCTTGCCTTCTTAATGTTGCGCTTGAGTCTATTTATACTGGTCTTTAGTTCCGAAACACGATTATTGATATGAATATACTCAGGAACGATTGACGCTTTTGATCCAACACTTCCTTTAGTCATGGAAGAAGAGTTTGAAGAAGTTTTCTTACTCATTGGATTAACAAACCAGTTATTTGTCCATATAACACAATTCTTTTTACATTTGTAGAAAGCCTTTGTGTTATCTTTACAGGAAAGACTTGGCTCATCACAACACTTTTCTTGTCTGAGAGTTGAACATTTAAGACCAGTTTTATGAGAAACCGGTTTGATTACTTCCTTAGACATCCAGATAAGAATGTTATGAAGTTTTTCATTCCGCAAACGAAAACGACATCTCTTTTCAAGATGACCTTTGTTTCAGAAATACTAACATATGAAGGGAATGTTATTAATCTTTCTCATATGAGTAGGAGGTTGACTTCCTTTGTCTATTGAGGCTTCTGCCGCATAAGGTAATTTTCCACTTTTGCCATTAGAGCAAGTTTTCTGCAGGAAGTTGCTTTTAGTACAAACAAAATTAATATTGCCATTGCTTGGAGCGTCTATTCCTTCATAGCCCAAACCTCGTGTGTCACGATGATTCTTACAAGCTCCCATCATAGTGGATAATTTTGATGAATTAAGATTAAACTTTTTCAAGTTTTCCTCCAGCATAATTACCTTGTTTTGAGCAGCATAAAGCTCATCCTCCAACTGTTTTTCTCTGGAGAGAAAAACGTTCTCTCTGTCTTTAAAACAAATTTGTTGAGAGTTACATCTAGCTTCAGATTTAGCAAGTTCTTCTTTTAACATAAAGAGATTTCGACGAAGATTTTCACATTCAGAATTTTTTGAACGCACATCCTCTTCTCGATCTTTAAGAAGAGATTGTATGATATTATATCCACAATCGTAGACTTTAGAGCTTTCTCATTTTCTTGTTTTCCAGACAAAGAGGAGTCAGAAACTCAGCCAAGCAAGATGTTGACTTCTCTTTCTTTATGAGATGGTCAAAAAGCTTGATGTATTGAGAGACTTCCTCATCAACATCGTATCCATAGTCTGAATCACTTTCATCCGAAAGATCTCCCAACTGTTCATCTAGGCGTGTTTCCCAGTTATACACAGTTTCCGACCATGGAGAGGATGAGAAAAATTTCTCAGGAAAAGTAGAGCTTTGAACCAAGTCAAAACGTTTTTGAACTGGTGATGCGTTGTTTGAGATAGCACTGCTATCAATAGAGTCAGATTGCTACAAACACAGACTTATAAGGTCTTAAACGTGTTTGCCTGCTCTGATACCAATTGAAAAAGCGGGGGTCTAACAACCACACCCAATTTTCGTTTAGGCAATATGTATGGACTAACTCCAATATAATTCCAAGAGAATCAACTAGACAGTCAGAGTCAATCAATGAAAATATATCCCAGAGTTGTATCTTTGTTTCTCAATGTAATCAGTAAATCAAACAGATAAAATCCGCGAGCCTGATTATTATGAGAAACAACTTGAACGATACCAAAGACCAATGTTCAAGTGTTAATTAATTTATATCAACAACCAAAGCTTGGATTATCTAATTGATTGAACTACGCACAACCTGTGATATTTTAATTATATAAACAAATATAATGCGGAAAAGAAATAACACAGACACCAGAAGTTTTGTTAACGAGGAAACCGCAAATGCAGAAAATCCCCAGGACCTAGTCCAGATTTGAACACCACACTGTATTAAGCCGCTACAGACTCTAGCCTACTGAAAAGGCGAGGGTACCCAAATATACCTCAAGCTAAAACTTTTCCTACCTATAAGTCCTTTCTCCAAAAGTGATTGTCTATGGACTGAGTCGAGACAATTCAACTAATCGGTTCACACTTTGTGTGATCGTCTATGGATACGAGATCAAGCCAATACAACAACGAAGTATGTTTACTTGATACAAAGGTTCGGACTTAACCAAACACAATAGGATTGCTTATCAAGTAAATAGGAATTAACGTTTGTGTGATTTATTTTAATTATAATACAACAATTATAATGCGGAAAATAAAAGTAAATGACACAACAAGATTTTGTTAACGAGGAAACCACAAATGCAGAAAAACCCCGGGACCTTGTCCAGAATTGAATACTCTCAGGATTAAGCCGCTACACAAAATTACACCTAACTTCGTATAGTTGAGACCAAGTAACTAACCCTATAGTTCACTTAGTTCCGTCTGTATTCCCACGCCTCCGACTTGTGAATAAGTCACGTACTTGGAACAATTCCTTTGGTTCGTATTCCAAATAGTAAAGGAACAACAAACTGTTTGGTATCAACTCTATTCAACCAAGTGATATGAGTCGGACAAAGGCTCTTCTGTTTATCTTAACATAAACTCCTTCGTCGGGTCCTTAGATCCATCTTATGTTCAATCACCCAAAGGTAATCGTTTAAGATTAAGCCAATCAATACCTTTAATCACAAGGAAACGTATTGATGCCGATCTACTCAATTAATCAATCCAATCTACCACAGGGATAAACCGATTATTAATTGGATCCTCTTTTACCCAAACAAGTATTGTGCACACCAAAGATTATAAAACCCAAGTCAGATCTTCAATATCTTCTTTGCCTTCAAATCTTCTTAAATCTTCATTAAAAACCTGCACACAATCACTTGAATCTCTTGTGATCAATCACACACAGAACGGAGTCTGTTAACAATGGATTATCACAAGATCGTCTTTAGAACTAACAACAGTCTAAAGATCCCTGTCGAAACTCGAACTAGTTTGAGTGAATCTTATATCGAAGAGAAGATTCTCAAGAATAAACAAACTAGATGCAATCAGATTTCAACCACCGTTAGTCAATCAAATCAATCGAAAACAAAGATAAACCGCAATTATCTAGTTTCCCACCAACGGGTCGCGCTAGAGCTTCTCAATCCCAAAGAAGACTTTAAACTGAGCGGCCGTAAGAGATTTCGCCTAATTAGGTTACTCTCCTCTCCGAATAGGCGGCTACACCAGTAACAACAACAAAAGAGTAAATATGTTGTTACGAAGGATTAGTTTGCTAGAAAGGCAAACTTCGTGTATTTATAGACAAGGAAGTTAAGACACCAAGGAATTTCCAAAAACGAAAATATTCTCAAGATATTCATAAAAGCACAGATTCGGTTTTCATAATTCCTGGAAATGCTCTGTCCAAAAATAACGATCGAAATCTCTCGGAAATCTAATTAGTAAATGCACATTACTAATTCTGTAATTTCCCTACAAAATGAAATTAATAACCTTAATTAAAACATTCTTAACTTACTTATGTTTCGATCCTGGGATTCTCTTCCCTTAGCCGTTAAGGAATATCTTTGAACAATTATAGAAATAAACATTCACAAAGACGTGTTCAAAGTTTGTCGACATCTTAACTTTGTAAGTTCTCTTTCACACTTACAACCTTGAAACCGATTTGCCACACTTCCAAACAAGTTTAGAATTGGTTCATCGACTTTCAAGAACTATGTGATTGATCAAACCAACATTCAATCACAATCATGGGTTTACGGTTACGCAAAAAAGTTTTGGTTCTACCTCCATGTGAGTATTGTGCATAGTCACACTAGCTTCCCAAAAATTCGGTTGACTAGGTACTAGGATCGGTTCCCCACATATATATGGTATCTAACTTATATGTGTTGCACATGTCCATAGGATCGGTTCCCCTTTCTTCTATAAACCTTGTTGCACCCCATACAAGGATCGGTTCCCTTTGATGTACTGCACCCCTTACTAGGATCGGTTCCCTTTCCCTTACAAGGATCGGTTCCCTTTCCCTTACAAGGTCAGACATACAAAATCCGATCATACCAAAGGTGATTAATTAAGATCGGTTTTACTAATAAAATTATACCAATACATAAGTCAGGCCTTTGTGAACAGTTCTACCAAGAACACAACAAGTTGTGAGCGGTTATACTCTATCACACATATTGGTTGTTCATAAGATATGCAATGAATAACAAAACCAATAACACATGGCAATTTCCTTTTCGGTCCACAAACAAGTTTATGAACTTACTTTCTTAGAACACATGTAAACATTGTTTCCTAGGATGAAATCCTCACCTCATACCCATACATAATCACAATAGCATTCAAATGATTATGGCGATGTCTTATCTACAAAGTTTAATGGTTAAGCAATAAACCTCGTATTGTATTCCTTAATACTATGTCTATCTAGAGTTCAAATATGCTTCGCAATTATGTTTTCAATATGCACGACTTGAATGATACGTTAGGGAATGAAACAGTTCAAGTCAAATATCACTAACCTCAAGTGGAAGGATGATTGTTGTCGTTGTAGCTCATTGCTTCTTCACATCTTCAAGTCTTCGCAATACTTGTAATGTCTCATATCCTAATACTTTCAAGCTAACCTATACGAAGTTTAACTCTAGTACATAATCAAGCGACTCTTAACATGAGTTTTGATTCACTAAAATATGATAACCAAACTTGACATACCAACGCTTGGTGGGTTCAACCGAGCCATGCTCTAACACCTATTATAAGTTAATTTCGGACTGGAATGTAGTTGAGCCCTAACCAATCTCACACTGATTAAGGTACAGTCGATTTCCTTATGCCTCTGAATCCCATCAGGACTCTGCGCACTTGGTTCCCTTAGCTGATCTCACCCACAACTAAGAGTTGCTACGACCCAATGTCGAAGACTTGATAAACAAATCTGTCTCACATAGAAAAGTCTATTGAATAGATAAATTTGTCTCCCACAGAAATACCCACGAGTTTTGTTCCGTCTTTTGATAAATCAAGGTGAGCAGGAACCAATCGATACACCGAACTTATATTCCCGAAGAACAACCTAGTAATATCAATCACCTCACAATAACTTAATCGCATGGTAGCGGAATAAGATATTGTGGAATCACAAAGAATGAGACGAAGAGCTTTGTGATCACTTTTTATCTTACCTATCAGATATTAATTCTTGAAAAAATCTTAGAGAAGATAGTATTCAATACGATAGAACAAAGTAAGATCATAACACGCAAATGCAGAGAAAATAGTTGGGTCTGGCTTCAGAATCCCAATGAAGTCATTAAGTCGTTAACCTATAATGGTTTTAGAAAAAACCTAGGTTAAAGGAGAATCGACTCTAGTCGCAACTAGTATCACACATGAGGTATGGGGATTAGGTTTCCTAGTTGTTAGAGTTCTCCCTTATATAGTCTTCAAATCAGGGTTTACAATCAATATTACCTTGGTAACAAAGCATTCAATATTCACCATTATATGAAAACCTTATTAGATTCAAGCCAATATCTTTCAACTTATAGATGATCTTGGCTTGTTACACACAAATGAAATGTACCTTCATTTAGATATGGGTAACCGTACCTAAATGTGTACACTTATTTTGCTCAACAATAGTTAACCAAAGTTAGCCATATGAACACTTTCATATCAACCTTGTTCATCTTAATCACAACTAGTTCAAATGACTCAAATGAAACTAGTTATACAGTTGTTCAATTGTTTATATTCTCATAGAAGTATACAAGACACAATTGAAGCAAATCGGTTTTGATTCACTCGAATCAATTCATGAACGTTGTAATTGCATAGCTCGGTTGAACCCACCAAGCGTTGGTATGTCAAGTTTGGTTGTCATATTTTAGTGAATCAAAACTCATTGAAAGAGTCGCTTGATTATGTACTAGAGTCAACTTTGTATATGTGAGGTTGAAAGTATTAGGATATGAGACATTACAAGTATTGCGAAGACTTGAAGAAGTGAAGACGTAAGAAGCTACAACGACAACATCATCCTTCCACTTGAGATTAGTGATATTTGACTTGAACTGTTTCATTCCCTAACGTATCTTTCAAGTCGTGCATATTGAAAAAAAAACTTCGAAGCATGAACACTCTAGATAGACATAGTATTAAGGAATACAATACGAGGTTTATTGCTTAACCATTAAACTTTGTAGATAAGACATCGACATAATCGTTTAAATGCTATTGTGATTATGTATGGCAATGAGGTGAGGATTTCATCCTAGGAAACAATGTTTTACATGTGTATTAAGGAAGTAAATGCATGAACTTGTTTTGTAAATCGAAAAGGAAATCGCCAGGCGTTATTGGTATTGTTATTCATTGCATATCTTGTGAACAACCAATATGTGTGATTAGTATAACCACTCATGATTTGTTTGTGTTCTTGGTAAAACCATTCACAAAGGCCTGACTTTTGTATTGGTATGACTTTTATTAGTGAAACCGATCTTAAGTAATCACCCGAGATGGTATGATCGAGTCCGTGATTTTTTAAGACTGACTCTGGGTAAAGGGGAACCGATCCTGGTAAGATGTGCAACACATCACAAAGGGGAATCGATATTTTTATGAGGTGCATCATGTATTAGCAGAAAGGGGGAACCGATCCTATGGACATGTGCAACACGTTTTTAGGCAAAGGGGAACCGATCCTATGGACATGTGCAACACATTCAAGTTTGATACCATATATATGTGGGGAACCGATCCTAGTACCTAGTCAACCGAATTTTGGAAAGCTAGTGTGACTATGCACAATACTCATATGGAGGTAGAACCGAGACTTGTTTTGGTAGAACCGTTAAACCCATGATTGGTGATTGAGTGTTCTTGATAAATCACATAGTTCTTGAAAGTCAGATGAACCAATTCTAAACTTGTTTGGAAGTGTGGCAAATCGGTTTCAAGATTGTAAGTATGAAAGAGGACTTACAGAGTAAGGATGTCGACATACTTTGAACATGTGCGGTAACGCTTATATTTAATTGTTCAAAGTTATTCCTTAATAGCTAAAGGAAGAGAATCCCAGGATCGAAACATAAATAAGTTAAGAATCTTTTATTTAGGGTTTTTAATTTTATTTTAGGAAAATGAGAATTAGTAATGTGCATTTACTAGTTGGAGATTTTCCAAAGAGTTTTTCGGTCAATATTTTAGACAGAGCATTTCCAGGAATTATGGAAACCGAATTTGGAATATATTGCATATCTTGAGAATATTTTCGGTTTTGGAAATTCCTTGGTTTCCAAACTTCCTTGTCTATAAATACTTGAAGTTTGCATTTCTAGCAAACTAATCCTTCGTGACAGCAAACTTCCTCGGTTGTGTTGTTACTGGTGAAGCCGCCTATTCGGAGAGGAGAGTAACCTAATTAGGCGAAATCTCTTACGACCGCTCAGTTTAAAGTCTTCTTTGGGACTGAGAAGCTCTATTAGTACTGTTGGTGGGAAACTAGATAATTGCGGTTTATCTTGTGTTTTCGATTGATTTGATTGACTAACGATGGCTGAACTTTGATTGCACCTAGTTTGTTTATGCTTGAGAATCTTCTCTTCTGATATAAGATTCACTCAAACTAGATCGAAGTTTCGACAGAGATCTTTAGACTGTTTGTAGATCTAAAGATGTCTTGTGATAATCCATTTTTAACGGACTCCGTTCTGTGCGTGATTGATCACAAGAGATTCAAGTTGTTGTGTGCAGTCATTTATTGAAGATCTAAGAAGATTTGAAGACAAAGAAGATATTGAAGCTGATTTGGGGTTCATAATCTTTGGTGTGCACAATACTTGTTTCGGTATAGAGAATCCAACTATAATCGGTTTATCCTTGTGGTAGATTAGATTGATTGGTTGTGTAGATCGGGATCAATACAATTCTTTGTGATTAAAAGTATTGATTGCAAAATCTTAATTAATAATTACCTTTGGTAGTTGAGAATAAGATATATTTAAGAACCCGACGAAGGAGTTTATTGAGATAAACAAAAGAGCCTTTGTCGAACTCACATCACTTGGTTGAAGAGAGTTGCTACCAAACAGATTTGTTGTTCCTTTAATGTTTGGAATACGAACCAAAGGAATTGTTCCAAGTACGTGACTTATTCATAAGTTGGAGGCGTGGGAATACATACGGAACTAGGTGAACTATGGGTTTAGTTGCTTGGTCTCAACTATACGAAGTTGGTTTAATTTTGTATAGCGGCTTAATCATGAGAGTATTCAATTCTGGACAAGGTCCCAGGGTTTTTCTATATTTGCGGTTTCCTCATTAACAAAATATTGTTGTGTCTTTTACTTTTCTATTTCTGCAATTATAATTGTTTTTATTATAATTAGAAGTAAAATACACAAATGTTAATTCCTATTTTACTTGATAGTAATCCTATTGTGTTTGGTTAAGTCCGAACCTCTTATCAAGTAAACATACTTCGTTGTTGTATTGTCTCGATCTCGTATCCATAGACGATCACACGAAGTGTGAACCGATTAGTTGTATTGTCTCGACTCAGTCCATAGACAATCACTTTCGGAAGAAAGGACTTATATGTAGGAAAAGTTTTAGCTTGAGGTATATTTGGGTACCCTCGCCTTTTCAAACATGATAGCCAAGGTTTGCAAAGATTGCATTCCTTATTATATAAATGTATTTGTTCATGACTATGTAAACATACTTAACCGATTTTAGAACTTAACCCACTCAAGTATGCAAACGTGTACGCATACTTAAGTTCCCAGACTTGGTCTTATTCGCCAGTATGCAAACGTGTACGCATACTATCGTTCATGACCGAACTCAGTTGACATCAGTACGCATACAGGTATGCATACTATAGTTCCCGGACTTCAACTGTTGAATCAGTTAGCATACGGGTATGCATACTAAATTCCCGGACTTGAAATACACTTGCAACAGTTAGCATACAAGTACGCATACCGTGCTATATCCAATCAATGGTTAATTGTTATAAACTCTCATTTTAATCATTGAAACATTCTTAGAGGACGAGAATAGCTGTCTCACACAAACTATTAGCTTCAAATCTATTTTCAAGTGATCAAACGATCAATACGAAACATTCCGAGTCTACATCAAATGACTGTCTCACACAAATCATATAAGATGTTACCAGGTGATTTTCACATGATCATCTTTTGACTTTCGTCAAGAATAAAAGATGAACTTGGTTAAAGCGAAAGCTTACCAACACATATTTCGAGAAATATGTAAGCGAGTTAAACTCAGGTCGAAATATCAAATGTGTATAATTTAAAGTCTATATAGTTATACGACTTTGTCTCAATAGGAGATAGAATAGAAATAGACTTCCGAGTGATAGATGAGTTCAAGTCTCCGCATACCTTTTGTTGATGAAGTTCCACAAGCTCCCCTTAGTAGTCCTTCGTCTTCAATCAATGAACGTCGTGAAGTCTAAAGCTAACTACACATTCTATCCTAATCCGAGACATAGCTATAAGTAGACTAGAAATCAAGACTTATAGTTTTGACAACTAAACTTGGCAAACAAGCTTGAGATAGCAATGCTTGCGAGTTCGACCGAGCAATGCTCTAACAATATATACAATTGAACAACTCTATGAGTAACCCGATTATATTCATTTGATTGTCTTTCATGATTGATTGATCATCATATGGATAACTTCGGTTAATTGTTATTGATCCAACTCAATATACACGTTTAGATACGGTTACTCATATCTAAATGAAGGTATATTTCAATTGTGTGTAACAAGTTAAGACCATCTAACGGTGAAGAGATATTGCTTTGGTTTTAAGCAAACTTAGCTTGAATCTTAAATCAGGTTTTCATCTATCGGTGAATATTGATTGCTTTGTTTATAAGGTAGAAACTCTAACAACTTGAAAACCTAATCCAGACACTTTCTTGTGTCCTAGTTGCGACTAGATTCGATTCTCCTTTAACCTAGGTTTTTCCAAAACCATTATAGGTTAACGACTTGAAGATTTCATTTGGGATTCGTGAAGACAAACCCAACTATTTTCTCTGTAGTTGTGTGTTCTGATCTTACTTGTTATTTCGTATTTGAGTACTATCTTCTCTAAGATTTTCTCGAGATTTATCTTCGATAGGTAAGATATAAAAAGTAATCACAAAGCTCTTCGTCTCATTCTTTGTGATTCCATAATAACTTCTTCTACTACCATATAGTTAGGCTTTTCTTCGGAAATATAATACCGGATTATCAATTGGTTCCAGTTCACCTTGATTTATCAAAAGACGAAACAAAAACTTCGTAGGTACTTCTGTGGGAGACAGATTTATCTATAAGAATAGACTTTTCTGTGGGAGACAGATTTCTTTATAAGTCTTCAACATTGGGTTGTAGCAACTCTTAGTTGTGGGTGAGATCAGCTAAGGGAATCAAGTGCGTAGATCCTGCTGGGATTCAGAGACATAAGGAACGCGACTGTACCTTAATCGGTGTGAGACTTGGTTAGGGCTCAACTACATTCCAGTTAACTTATAGTAGGCTAGTGTCTGTAGTGGCTTAATACAGTGTGGTGTTCAAATCTGGACTAGGTCCCGCGGTTTTTCTGCATTTCCGGTTTCCTCGTTAACAAAACTTTTGGTGTCTGTGTTATTTGTTTTCCGCATTATATTTTCTATATAACTATTGGATATCTTTCCTTGATTGAGTCTGACTGTCTATTTGATTCTCTTGGAATTATATTGGAGTTAGTCCATGCAGATTGCCGAACGAAATATTGGGTGTGGTTGTTAGACCCCCGCTTTTTCAATTGGTATCAGAACAGGCAAACACGCTAAGACCTCATAAGTCTTTGTTTGTAGCAATTTGACTATATGGACAGAAGTGTTATCTTTGTAAATGTACCACCATTCTTCGATGGATCAAATTACTTGAGGTGGAAAATTGTTATGTGTGCCTTTATCCAAGCACGTGATTTTCAATCATGGGTTCGTGTTGTTAATGGCTATAATTCTCCAATGGTTACAATAGACGGTGTAACCGTTGCAAAGGATATTGGTGAGTATGAAGATCATGAGATTCTTACTGCAAAGAAAAATTCTGACGGTTTAAATGCTATCATCCATGCCATTACCCCAGATCTTCATCATCATGTGACTACGTGCACTCGGTCTAAACATGATTGGGATATCTTAGAAACCGCATTTGAAGGGAATACCTCTGATAAAGAAGCCTGGCTTCAAAACCTAAATTTTGATTGGGAAAAGATTCATATGGCTGATGAAGATTCATTTGATGAGTGGATCACAAAGCGTCTGAAATTGTTAATGCATCTTTTGTATTGGGTAAGACCATTTCTGAAAAGGACATTGTTGTTAGAGCACTGCTCTGTCGAACTCGCAAGTGTTGCTATCTCAAGCTTGTTTGTCAAGTTTAGTTGTCAAAACTATAAGTCTTGATTTCTAATCTACTTATAGCTAAGTCTTGGATTAGGATAGAAAGTGCATTTGATCTTTAGACTTCACGGCGTTCATCGATTGAATATGAAGAACTATTGAGCTTGTGGAACTTCACCAACAAAAGTTATGTGGAGACTTGAACTCATCTATCACTCAAAAGTCTATCTACTTTATCTCCTATTTGAAACAAAAGTCGTATAGCTGATAAGTTCTTAATTCTTACATATTTATTACTCAAATTTACATTTATTTAGTTCTTTATTTTGTACATATTTGATGATTTTATTTATTTTTGCAGCTTTTAGAAAATAAAGCTCTATGGACTAAAATGCGGAGTTCTGCTGGAGAAATGAAGTGATTTGATGGGTTAAGCCCAAAAGGAAACGTGAATTATTGAGCCAATTATTTGGATATGGGCGTGTGTAGAAGTGTGCCACGACGTGTGGAGACCATGTGCAAGATATTATGATAAAGGATATTTGAAGATATTTTGTTTAATGAAGAAAATATTTCTTTATGATGTGGAGTAATGGAATATATGAAGATTTGGGAAAGAATATTATTCTTTATGGTTGGAAATAATAATTAAGATATTGATTGCAGTATTTGACACATGGCACATTTTGATTGGAGGATTTTTATATTATTTGACACGTGGCATACTTTCATTGGATGATGATGTGGTAGTGGATAAGAAAAAGGAAAGTGGTTTCCTTTGAACACTATAAATACTGGTTGAAGCAGATGGAAAAGGGGAGGTCCGGGGTCCGTAGTCCAGAGAAATATTATAGTTTTAGGATTTTTCTTTTCTTTATGCTTTTGTAATGGAATAACTGTGTACTAGGGCTAGATGAAGCCCTATGATGTATGCAAGAGGATTTCCACTATTTTTCTATAACAATTCAATTTGGTCCTTGTCCTCGTTTCATAATGATAGTAATTTTCTTCGCATGTCCTCGTGCTTATTTTATTGAGTTTTATATTCTGTTCATAGAGAACAACACTTTAAGTGAAGATAAATTATTAGTATTTTTGAGAACTTCAATACAGTGGGTTATAATGTTTTACCTTCCAAGACGTAAATATTGGTGTCCTAAATCGCCTTGAAGCAGTGTTGAAGAATTTTATAGAAAATGATTGAATAATCTAGTAGCCAACATAGTGGTGGAATTAAAGCCCTGATACCTTATTTATTTATTTATTTTATTAATTTTTATCTTATATTATTTTTTGTCTCACTTGATTTAATTAGAAATTAAAGGTAACAAATTTAGTCCTTGTGGGACGAACCGCATTTGTATATTGTCCTATCGATAGCCGTGCACTTGCGGCATGATAAAATATCCCATCAATAGCTATATAAACTTCGATTATACACATTTTATATTTCGAGTTGAGTTTAACTCGCTAACATATTTCTCGAAATATGTGTTGATAAGCTTTCGCTTTAACCAAGTTCATCTTATATTCTTGACGAAAGTCAAAAGATCATCATGTGAAAATCACCTGGTAACATCTTATATGATTTGTGTGAGACAGTCATTTGGTGTAGACTCGGAATGTTTCGTATTGATCATTCGATCACTTGAAAATTGCTTTGAAGCTAATAGTTTGTGTGAGATAAATATTCCCGTCTTCTAAGAATGTTTCAATGATTGAAATGGGAGTTTAGAACAATTAACCATGATTGGATATAGCACAGTATGCGTACTTGTATGCTAACTGTTGCAAGTTATTTCAAGTCCGAGAACCATAGTATGCATACCCGTACGCGTACTGGTTGGTTTAATGAAAGTCCGTGAACTTAGTATGCATACCCGTATGCGTAGTGGCGTAAGTTCAAGTCCAAGAATTCAACGGAGTTTGGAGGTATACATACCCGTTTGCATACTGGCGAACCAAAACTAAGTCCGGCCTCTTAGGTATGCGTACACGTTTGCATACTTGAGTAAGTTATGTTCTAAAGTCGGGTTGTTCATGAACTAATACATTTATATAATAAGGAATGCAATCTTTTGCAAACCGTGGCTATAATGTTCATGAATTGATTCGAGTGAAAAAAAATCGATTTTGCTTCAATTGTGTCTTGTATACTTCTATGAGAATATAAATAATTGAACAACTCTAGAACTAGTTTCATTTGAGTCATTTGAACTAGTTGTGTTAAGATGAAAAAGGTTGATATGAAAGTGTTCATATGGCTAACTTCGGTTAACTATTGTTGACCCAACAAGGTGTACACGTTTAGGTACGGTTACCCATATCTAAATGAAGTCTCTTTTCATTTGTGTGTAACATGCTAAGTACGATCTAACGGTTGAAAGATATTAGCTCGAGTCTAATCAGGTTTTCATCTAACAGTGAATATTGAATGCTTTGTTACCAAGGTAACATTGATTGCAAACCTTGATTTGAAGACTATATAAGGGAGAACTCTAGCAATAGGGAAACCTAATCCCCACACCTCCTGTGTGATACTGGTTGCGACTAGAGGCGATTCTCCTTTATCCTAGGTTTTTCCTAAAACCATTATAGGTTAACGACTTAAAGACTTCATTGGGATTGTGAAGCCAGACCCAACTATTTTCTCTGTAGTTGTGTGTTCTGATCTTGCTTTATTCTATCATATTGAGTACTATCTTCTCTAAGATTTGCTCGAGATTTAATCTTCGGTAGGCAAGATAAAAACTAGTCACAAACATCTTCGTCTCATCGTTTGTGATTCCACAATATCTTATTTCGCTACCATACAATTAAGATTATTGTGAGGTGATTGATATTACTAGGTTGTTCTTCGGGAATATAAGTGCGGTGTATCAATTGGTTCCTGTTCACCTTGATTTATCAAAAGACGGAACAAAACTCATAGGTATTTCTATGGGAGACATATTTATTTATTCAATAGACTTTTCTGTGTGAGACAGATTGGTTTATCAAGTCTTCGACTTTGGGTCGTAGTAACTCTTAGTTGTGGGTGAGATCAGCTAAGGGAATCAAGTGCGTAGAGTCCTGCTGGGATTCAAAGGCATAAGGAATGCAATTGTACCTTGATCAGTGTGAGATTGGTTAGGGCTCAACTACATTCCAGTCCGAAGTTAACTTGGAGTAGGCTAGTGTCTATAGTGGCTTAAGACAGTGTGGTGTTCAAATCTGGACTAGGTCCCGTGATTTTTCTGCATTTGTGGTTTCCTCGTTAACAAAATTTCTAGTGTCTGTGTTATTTTTTTTTCCGCATTATATTTTCTATATAATTGAAATATCACAGGTTGTTCGTAGTTCAATCAATTAGATAATCCAACCTTGTGTTGTTGATATAAATTGATTGACACTTGAAAATTGATCTTTGGTTCCGTTCAAGTTGTTTCATATAATAATCAGGCTCGCAGATTTCTATCTGTTTGACTTGTTGATCACATTGTGAAATAGAGATACAACTCTTGGATATATCCATTGATTGAGTCTGAATGTCTAGTTGATTCTATTGGAATTATATTGGAGTTTGTCCATACAATTGCTAAAAGAAATATTGGGTGAGGTTGTTAGACCCCCGTTTTTCAATTGTGATGAAAATTCTCAGATCGTTGCCAGGTAAATACGATTCTAAGAAACATGCCATCGTTGAACGAAATAACCTTGATACCGTTTCCAGAATACTCTTGTTGGAAATCTAAAGATTTTTGATCGAACTGAGTAAAAGACAAAAACTTCGCGTGAGTTGCAATCCTGTAGCTGCACCTGATGTAAATTTTCTATGTCCAGAATTGATTGATATGAAAGATGAAAAGTGCTTTAATTCGACTCTTTAAATGTGTGTTCAACAGTTAAAGAAAAATCTTAGAAGGAGAAAAAGAAAGTCTAGTAAAAAATCTTCTTCAATCAATAAAATGGATAAGAAAGTTCACAAAGACTGATAATGGAACTTGTTCCAAGTGCTACAAATGTGATCATCATTTCTATGATAGTCCTAATAAGGACGTTAGTGAGATAACCAAAGCATGGATGACAATTCTTGACTACTGTCCCGAGGAAGAGGCATGTGGAAGTTCTCTCACTTATTTTGTTGATTATCACACTTGTCACTCCAACAGTTCTGATTATTCCAAGATAAACAATCTAACCTCTCCAGAGGAGAAAATTGATCTCTTGACCAAAAATTTGTACTCAATTAAGAGTGTGTTTCAACTGGAGAAGAAAGCCTGGATTAAAAGGATTGAAAATCTGGAATCTCAACTGAAAAAATTAAGATAAGAGAAAGCCACATCTCGCAATCGTGATTTTAAGAAAAAGAATAGATTATCTTCGATAAACTGTTTAAACCCAATCAACATATTACTCCTGAGAATATGTCATGTTCAAACTTCTCTTGTAATGAGAAAGACATGATAAAATACAATGGAACGACAAATCCTAAGTCTCATTTGTATAAAAAACAGGATCACCGAGAGATGGTTTGCACAAAGGTTCTTGAAAAATCTTCTTCTACCAATTTACCTTATCATAAAATTAAAAGAAAATCTCATAAGAAAACTACATCACTTTCGAAAGAGATATTCAGAACCATTCATAGTTTGTGAAAATCGATAAACAGGGCTTTCGAAACATTACGGGAAAGGAAGATGTCTCCTCTCAATCTTCCCTCCATAAAGAGAAATCAGAACAAGGATTAACTAAATCATCCTCGTCTTTTGAGAAACCACCCGATCCTTTACTGGATGGGAGAAATTACAACTTGTAATAGTATTTAATATTGTTCTTGTTTTTCCTCTAGACAAGAACCATAATCTCCAAGAGGGGTGTGAAAAGATTTCTGTTCTTGAGAAAGTCAAAATCCTTCTGCTGACTTGACTCTATATCTCCTTCATGTGCTCTATGTTTTGTTATTGAGCTAAGAACCGTTTTTGTGTATATGAACCGTTTCCCTAAATAAATTCCTTTTTGGATATCCAAAATTCTGTTAGGGTTTTGGTCAAAGGCCTTTTTTGGAATTTATTCCATATCTTCTTCTTTTTAAGTTGGAAGATTTCTTTCCTTGAAGCAAGCAATTCATTTACTTATTTTTTATCATGTCCTCATCAAGTCTTTCCAGTAAAGAAGATGATGTCTGGACTGTTCTTATTCTCTCTAAGAAAGTTCGTTTTGATTCTTCTGATAAGAGATGTGTTAAGACAAACGTGATTCCTCCTCTGATGTAAATTCAACTGTCTCTCATTTTGATAATCTCTCATTAACCATGAATGTGGGGGCGAAATATCGCATAGAGCAGATCCGCAACTTCG
This sequence comes from Papaver armeniacum, assembly GCA_023531295.1. Lineage (NCBI taxonomy): Eukaryota > Viridiplantae > Streptophyta > Magnoliopsida > Ranunculales > Papaveraceae > Papaver > Papaver armeniacum. The sequence goes on from JAJJWW010004645.1 coordinate 338,548, forward strand.
CTCTAACTAAGACAACCATTAGCACGAAGAAGAAAGAAATTAGGCGAAGAGTAATTACGCATGTAGATGGGGAAAAACGATTTGCTGGTTTTTACGGAATTGAAGAGTCGACCGTGTGGAGACTCCTTGAACCGAGCGAAATGTTGAACCTCACAGATGCAGATGCTGCAAGAAGGGAGTGCTTTAAGTTCGAGAGATCAATCGTAAGACTCCGGCCTAAACCAAGAACAATGGCCGTTCCGAGTCAATTCGGTCACAAGAGAGGATGGGTTGATCTGTAAGAGGGAAGCTGAGAAATGCGTGAGATCAATGGTGATGTGAGATTGTAGGTGTGTTGTAAATTCAGCGTAAGAATGCTCTGAATGATTGAATTTTGCTCAATTGAGAGTGAATGCTCAGACGATGAGTTCGTGTAATTGAAAGATTGTCTGTATGAACTTGCCAAGAATTCTTTTAGACGAATGTTCGAGTGTTCGAATCCCCTCTTTCAATCAGGATTCAGAGACATTTTATAATGCCGGAGTTGAAAATACCATGATCCCATGAAGTGTGACATTTTCTGGAATCAGAGAGTGGGGAAGTGGGAAATCGTGTTAAAACCAGTTGCTCATCGTGCGGAGACTTGGTTAATTTTCCGCCCACTACTTTTGACTCTTCCAACCGATTGCACGACTTGCTCTCATTCTCATCGTGGGTGAACACACGTGCGTGTTGCCAGACCAAAACCCTAGTTAATATCCCCCATGTGAAACGATTGATATCTCGTGATTGTGGAGTCGATTCTTGACTTTGTGGGACGATGAGTCCATGTATTGTTGAATTATACATGTTTTGCAAATGTTCGAAATTCATGAATCAAATATGTATCTTTGAGACGAGGTACTATTATGTTGATTACCTAAGACGAGCAAACTGTGTTCTTTGAATTGTCGAATAATATTGATAGTTGAACCAATATTCTTGAATCGAGCAAATATTGATGGTTCGAGCAAATATTGCTAATTTGAGCAAATATTGCCAGTTTGAGCAAATATTGCTCGTTTGATGAATTGTTGGTAGCAGGACCAAAATAAATATTAATTTAAGATACTGACTGCTGGGTCGAGTAAAATATATAAAAACGTTGATTATGAAATCAACATAAAATTATCAGTATTTGAATCGCTTTCGAGAATCATGTTTCTACAGAGCTCTGGATTCAAAACCCTAATTTTATTGAAATGATGATTTATTGCAAATCAATCTGCAGAGTGAAGCAGGGACCGGCTACATGGGATGACGAGTCCACCATGTACGCCCAGATGCTCGAATGAGCAAAATACCAAAGTCTCTTGAGACCAGTTGGTGAAAGAATGATTAAATGCTGATTTAATCATTTATTAAAATAATGCTCGTGTGAGCGACAAATAATAAAAACCTGGTCATGAACTGAGGGACCGACCAAGAGGTCATGGGGCCGGCTCTTGGTGGCCGTGGGACCAATGGATGGTCGTTCAAGCAAACTCTTAATTGTTTGGAAGAAGTTTGAACCTAATATGAGCAATTGAGCAAATTAGGTTAAAATCATTAAAACATGCGGGACCGGCTGTTTGCAGGCCTTAGAGCCACCCTTGGTCGGTCAAGGGGATGTGCTCGTGTCACCATGGTGTCCGTGTCTCGATCCGAGAGTTTCGATATTATTTTCGATGCGCATTTGAGCAACATTCTGAGAAAATATGCAGAATCCAGGGTTTTTGCTGAAACCAGGAAAAATACATGAGATGATGAAAAATAATAAATGAAAAAAAGGAATTGCAAGGTGTGGGACCGGCCACGGCTAGGGCATGGCCGACTGGTTAACAAGCGCGGTCCCACACTTTCCCAGTTTTATGTGATTTTATGTATTTTCTCTGATTTGAGTGAAATTCCATGAAACTGGAGAGTTTGCTGAAATTAGGGAATTTCCATGAGATGAGAGAGATATAATAATAATAAAATAGGGAATGATGGAGTGTGGGACCGGCAATGGCCAAGGCATGGTCGGACGACCAATGGGCACGGTCCCAGAGCACTCTTCCCAATTTTATGTAATTTTCATGATTTTAGGAAATTTTTCATAAAATCAGAGAGATTTGTTAAAACCAAGGTATTTTGTTGAAATCAGGGAGTTTTCATGGAATCGGGAAATTTAAAACAACAAGCAATAATAAAATAATAGGTGTGTAGGACCGGCTAGGCATGGCCGGCCGGCTAGAGCCCGGTCCCACGAGTTTTTTCCAATTTTATAATAATTTTCATGATTTTAGAGAAAATTCATAAAATTAGGGAATTTTCATGGTTTTAGGGAAAATTCATAATATCAAGCAATTTTCATAATTTGAGAGAAGTAATAAAATAATGGGGACGTGAGGTGTGGGACCGGCCACGGCTATGGCATGGCCGGCCGGCTGGTGCTCGGTTCCGCGACACCTTTCCCTAATTTTATTATTTCTTTGATAAAATCATGAGATTAGAGAATTTCCTTGAAACGAAGGAGATTAGCTCAAACGAGAGAATTTTCACGAGATCAGGGAAAAATAATAAAATATGACTAAATATAAAATTGGGTGCGGGACTGGTCACGACATGACCGGCCAAACCGATGAGAGCCCAGGTCCCCGGCGCCTTTGCTAATATTTTATTATTATTATTTTCCTTCCTATTTTGCATAGGTTCATCGTTCATTCATATTTTGAAATGCTCGTTTGCGCATTCAAATGCTGGTCTGTGCATTATTGCTAAGTACACTTGCACCATTTTAGTCAGGGCTTATTCGATGCTCAGATGCCTGTCTCGTTGAATATTTATCACTAACCCGTGGAATTCTGCTGGGAAGAACCACGAATTCAAGTGACGAAATATAACAAAGAATCGTAGAATATTGCTGGATATTCAGGCGATTAGAGATAATTAACTGATGGCTCTATACTAGCAGGGCTTCCTATCTATGAGCATTAATTATCTGAGGGTTGAGCAATATGAACTTGCTGGAGTGTCATATTCCTCTTGTAAAGTCAGGGAAAACATGGTTGCATCATGAAGACATTATTGCTCTATACTAGCAGACACGTTGTCTAGGATCCGTCCAATCTTGCGATTCTATACAGTATGAGATGTGCCGTGGTTTCAGCTGGGAGACTACATATCTACATCTTCTTTGGGAGACTTTCTCGATCAGAGGTTTTATGGCATGAACTTTCACGCTTAGAGACATGAGTCTCAATACTCATCCGATTGCCGGATCCGGAGTAATTACTGAAATTGATCAGTATTTATGAGATGTGTCGTGGCCTCAGCTGGGAGACTACACATCTACATATACTATGAGAGACAGCCTTTTGAGTCAGAGATTTATGGCATGAGCTTTCATGCTTTAATGAGAGACACGGGCCTCAATACTCATCTGATTGCCGGATCCGGAGTATAGTTTTACAATTTTACCCTTTGTCGAAAATCCACCATCTACATTAAGTCCCCTGCTTAGTGAGGAACAGTCATGTTCCTCGGTCGACGATTGAATGGTGATTTTCCGGTACAAACAGAAATAAGTAATTGAACTTAGTCACAAGATAAGACATTACCGGATTTCGACTGAATGAGCAAACCATGGTTTGAGCGAAAACCCCAGTGGCATAATAGGGCATCATTCAGTGAGAAAAAATTGGTGTAGAACCGCTGATTCGATGGTGGAACCTTGGTTGGTTTAGGATTCAAGGGCCGGGCCCAAAAAGGAAATCCTTATGAAATTAGGTTTTGGAAGTAAAATTTGATATAAAAGGAATTAATTCCCTTTTCTTTTTTTATTCTTCCCACACGACCACCATCTTCTTCATCCTCCCATCACCTTAACGTCCGAGCTTAGCAGGAGCAGGGAAGATTTTCGCCGGAGCGCCACCGTCCGTCCGTCCGACCGGATCTAGCACCGTCCGGCCGTCCGACCGGATCTAGCACCGTCCGGCCAACTTCCGGTCGGCACCGACCAGGTACGCAACTTTTTTTTTTTTTTTGGTTTGATGATTTTATGAGTTGTTCATGTTGAAATTATATACATGTGTATATATTAGCGTAAGTTTTGTAGAAAAACCCTTATTTTATTAAACGTGTGTTCGTTCGATCGTTAGTTTAAGAAACTAGCAACAATCCCTAACTTGAGAGAGATTTTTCTTTGGAAATAGACCTGTGTTCAGTGATAAAATTTTTGTTTATGAGCTTTCATGGAAACCAAAACTTTATCTTAAAAGGTGTGAGCTTTCACAAAACCGGAATAAACCTCGCTATAGAGAATAATGCTCATACGAAGGAAAAATAGATTATTTTTTTTTGAAACCGTGACATATTATGATGAATATGATGTATTTTTTTCACGTGGGTTTGTTCATATTAGATAAAATTCGGAAATTTACGTGAGTAATTCACGTTAATTACTGTTTTGTAAAATCAAAACATGGGTTTTGAGTAACCTCGAAACTTCGACAATTTATTTATGATAAAATATTGTCTTGGTGTAAATTTCATAGTTCAGTTGTGGATGTTTGTACTATGAAAATTGTATCTATGATTTTATGAAAAATAAGTTTTGAAGATTAACAAAGCCTCGTTCGTTATTGCAGGTTTCAAGGAACGAACTAATTTTGGAGTGTTAACTCTTGTGGCACAATCACTATTGTTAGTGGAATTGTAAATAGGTAAGAGTTAAGAATTACCATTTTTGTTGATGTGGTATTCCCATTTGCATGATGATTCCATCATCTTGTTGAGGCTTGTATTTAGACGACTGAAGCAAAATGTTGTGTGAATTTTACAGCTACTTTGCAAGAATGTCTGATTCCCAAGCTAATGATGCTACCAGAGGTGAAATGTGTGTAGACAATGATATCTCTAGAGAAGAGGCATGCATGGATGAGACTTCCGTTGGCGAAGAGGAAGACGAAACTCCTGGAATCAAGAATGTTCCGAACATAGATGATGCATTTTTTGAGGTTCAGGGCGAAAAGCGTCTCGGATCTCCGAAGATATCGTCTTTTGATAAACCCCAGGACGGTTACTCAAAAGAAATTGGTGACTCCTCGAGCAGCTGTGCGGTTTTGTCTTGAACGAGGACTCTTCTAGGCTTCAATTATAGAATTCAAGCTCTCTCGACGCCCTTTAAAGAAATTTTCCGGATGGGCAAGACACATGTTGGGATATCCTCGTGTTAGAGCTATGATGTATTGAGCACAAGTTGTCAGGGATATTCAAGCATCTGGAGATTTGTACATCTTTCATGATGCGCGAGGTCTTGTGGCCCTTCTTGCTCGCTGGTGTATTCCAACTCATACCTTTATATGCAGCTGGGGAGAGTTTACCATTACCTTGGAAGATGTAGTTGCTTTATTGCATCTTCCAATCACGGTGTAATTTTTCGAAGAGCTTTCCACCGAGGAGAAAGCGGTTTCCAACATCTTAACAAAGTGAGATGGAGAGAATTAACAAGGCTTCTGGCAAAGGTTGTTATGCTCACTGGTTGATACACTGGTGGCCACGAGATGTCCCTCTCAACAAACCCGACGGTATGTTGTCTATTGCTGCTTTCTTGTGCTTGTGGCTGTCTAGGGACGTGTTTGAAGACGCCGGGACTTTGTTAAAGCCATTTGTAATCCCTTTCACCATTAAGATGGCTCAGGGTGAACAACTTCCCATAGGTAGCTTATTTTTGGGTTCTTTGTACTCTAACCTGGATTCCCTGGTCGTAGACTCCAGTGTTTCAAATGGCTTTATGAAGATTGAATGCTACGCCAATACAATGTTCCTCCAAGCCTTGATGTGGGAGCGCTTCGAGAAGTACGCGCCTATTCCTCGTAGTATTTTGCAAGGGTTGACTGTTGGTGATTCTCGACGTATTTTCTCTGAGAGGGATAACGCCAGGATCATGCGTTGGTCTAAAAAGCAAATTCAGTCCAAGACGCGCCTCATTGATGTATTAGACGATGAGTCTGAGTTCAACTTCCGTCCCTGGGTACTGATTCCTCCTCATATTTCCCAATTGAAAACTTTCAATACTGAAGAAAGTATGACCTTGAAATCTGGTGCTGACTTGAGCGATGGCGAAAGATCCTTCATGTTGAGCTGTACTCCAGGTCATTTGATAGCAGCAACATATGGAGATTTTTCAGTGGAGGAATACAACATTGATAGAGCAGCCCGTCAGATGGGTATGGATCAATGCGTTCCAACTTTCCGGAGGAGCAAACCATCAATGGAACAGCTTAAGACTTGTTTAGATCGTACCCATGTCGAAGGAAGCTCTTATTGGTTCCCTTGTGCCGACCGAATTACGTATGTAACTCCGGGTTATACTGATTTTTGGAACCAGCAATTTGAACGTCTACATGATTTCGTAGGGGTTAGTCAACCCTTGGTGAAAGAGCCTCCTTCTGCTGATATGATTGCTTCTCGACCCAGATTGAAATCCATTTCTGGTGGTGATAAGCGAAAGACATCTCCAGGATGTTCACCAATATGTATCTTTTACACATTCCTCATAAAATTGAAATAATTGCCTTTGATTATAACCTTAATTTCTTTTCTATAGGACGGTCGTGCGTGAGACCTCGTCTTGAAGTTAATTTCTCAGAAGCAGAAACAGTTGTTCACGGTGGAGAAGGCAGAAACAAGAATTGTAAGCTATTGCCTAATACCATAAAGTCCCCGGTTATTTCTTTGGTGAGTTGTTGACACTTTTCCGCTGTAACTTCTTCTATCCACATTACTAGGATCATGAAACCAATATTTGTTATTTGGTTACAGAACTTTGCTCTGTCTAATATTGATGGTCTTCAATTCTCTGATTTGAGCGTTGAAGAAGAAAATATTGTGAGTACTCTCCCTCATAGACAATCATAAATGCCTCATCTGAAAATGCTAATTATTTGAGAATATGTACAGGAGGATGTTGCCATGGAGGTGGAGAGTGCTGATACTCGGTCATCCTCCGAGAATAGAGGCGAAGGAAGTTCCAAAGATTCGGAACCGAATGAAAATGATGAACCTCTTGATGTTGACACGAGCAATCCCAACTCTTTGAACACATCGAAGACCCCCCAAGTAAGCACATATCTTGTAACCTCTTCATATAAATATGAAATTTCTTATTTGTGAGTGAATGAATGAGAATCCATGTGAGTGTACAAGTAATTTTGGCGAAATACGTCGTCAGAAAATTTCAGATTTCAGTTTTTAGCAAAAACACCGTAAAACCTTCATCTGAAGTCGGATTTTCATTATCCACATATGTATCTTCAAGCCAGGAAAATTTCCAAGCTTTATTGAAGAAGATTTTTGAGTTTTGAGCACGTTTAGGACCTGAAAAAGGCGAAACAGTAAACTTCCAGGAGATTTCCAGAACTTTTTCAGATTGCATGTTGCCCGATGTTTTGACCACATCTTTTTGCTCGTTTGTCGGATTGTCATGAAATTTTGACATGTGGTAGAGGAAATCCATAAGAATAGAATGGTATACAACCCATCCTAAGATTCCTTGTAGTTTGCTTCCAGTTCGTCTTTCAGTACAGAGTAGAGTACAGTTTTTTCAGACGAGGTTACCATAAAACGTATTTTCATGACTTTCATGTTATTCGCTCGTGCCTTGAGTGTATAATGATGAACTTTGATGATGGTATTGATTGTATGTTGTACTTTATAATCTCACTTGGTTTCATGCTTAAACGACATCTAACCTCATGTAATCTTCGTATTAGGTGTCAAATACCGAAGTTGAGGATATTGAAACCAATGAGGATAACCTGAATTGCCCTAGAGTTGTTGATGAAGAGACAACCATCCCTGCACTTCAAGGCCATGAGAAGGTTGTCACTAAAGTTATGGAAACCCAGATTATTGTTGCTTCAGTGATAGAAGAAACCGAAACACCAGTAGAGAATACTGAAGAAATTGTTGTCCCAATTGTAGAAGCTGCTCCAGTAATTGAGAACCGTATAGTGGTGCATGAATATACAAGTGCAGGAGTTGATTTTGATCCTCCCTTTGATGCTTGACTACCGTATCATGAACTAGTAGGTGGATTCAGCGTTCCCATTGGGTATGCAGGCTTGTACGAGAAAATATGGAAGAAATTTGGTCACATAATTGTGGATCGGAATCCTGGGCGTGCTTATGCTTTAACAATGCAAGTAGGTATTATCTTGCGCGTTGTAAGTGATATATGTACTAGGGCCAGAAGTATTGTGACTCCAGATATACTCTTTGATTGGGAGTTTAACTTGGAGAATTCAGAAAGACTTGGCTTCAATGTAAAGTGGCTTCGTAAGCAAATGAACGCTATCAAAGACTCATGTGATAAGAACATACCCTTTCCCAATGATGCTGTGATGGAGAAGGAAGACAAGATTGCTATGCTGATTGAAGAGCTGAACAAGGAAAAGGCGGCTCTGCAGGTCTTGAAGGATGCAGAGGAACAAAAATCTTTTTTTGTTGATTTCCTTTTCATAATCTCTTGAACTTCTGAACTTCTGAGAGATGTGAGGTTTTTATTTAGGTTTTGATATTGGTTGATTTTGGATTGGTAGATGATTGAGGATTTTGTTTTGGATTTGATAGAGATTTTATTTTAAGTAAAATGAACTGAATTTTGATAAATTGCTGAATTGAAATACTGATTGCAAGTATTGCAAACGTTTTGGAGGAATTGAAATACAATGAAAGAAAATCCTAAATGCCAAATCCAGACGTCATGAGTGTTCAAACGTCCAGTACCTTGAATGCCCAATAATTTCAGACAAATGCCTTAAGCCAATTCTCGTGAATTACTGGCAGGGTTCTGCCATCTGTGTTTATCAATTTGTAGTATCCTCCAGTTATGGACTTAGCAACCATAAATGGTCCTTCCCAATTAGAGCTCCTTGCAGAATGGAGATCTCGTTTAGTCGCCTTAAGAACCAAATCCCCTTCCTTGAATTTGTTGGGCTTAGTAGTTTGCGTGTTGAATATTTTTTGCTGATTCCATGGTTGTGGCACATATGGACACTCGTGTAGAGGAGAGTATCCAGCATACTGTCTGTCGTGCTTATCCATGTCTTTAGCAATAAACCTTTTGATAAAATGATCAACATGGAGATGCTCTGAGCATAACCATTTGGTGTAATACTGCTGAGGTGAGACTATCCACTCGTAGCTTTTCGTAATTGCCAAGTTGTTAGCAGGGAGAAGTCCCCGGACCAGAGCAGAATATTTCAACATTGGTATTATTTGTAGGACCATAATATCGCAACGTACAGGATTTGCGAAGTTAATAAACAACGATGTCGCGAGGCGATGGGCAGAGAGCTAAAATAAACGACGCAAAGAATAACGACAAAGTAGACATAAAGAAGACGTGAGATCTGGCGAGGGTTAAGAAGTGTCGCGAGATTGAATAGTTGTACACTGGCGACACTTCGCGAGACATTCCCGAAAATAAAGGATAGCTTAGCTGTCATCCACTATGTATTACCCTATATAAAGGGTCGAGTGAGTCTGTTGTAAAGGGAGAGATCTTTTTAGAATTGTGAGGCAAGTCATTAGGAGAGAGAAAGTTTAAGAGTGTTTTACTTGCTAAGTGTAATTCTACTTTTCTTGTGTAGAACTCATGAAATTAATCAATAAACATTCTCAATTATGCAACTTTCAATGGATTAATTAACCAAAATATAGTGAGGGGTGTAGTGTGGGATTTCCTGCTACTACATATGCGCTAGAAACAGGGACCTAATCTTGTTGGTTTAGGAAAGAAAATCGCAATTAAAGTTGTTTAGATCAAGAAAATGAGAAAGGAAACTCTCGGATCGGATGAAGCAGGAGAAAAAGATATGGCGTATAGCACAGGTATGAGAGTAATGGCTAACAAATTTCATGAAAATATCAGAGGAAGGATACACAAACGAGATTTTGAAGGAAAGAAGATTACAGATCGAGAAATAACGTCACCTTTGAAAGATTGGGAAAAGCAAGAAATAACATTCACGGCGGAGGAAATATCAAAAGAAAACTTGGATCACATATCTCCACTGGTGATTGCAATAAACGTGTATAAGGAAGGAGAGAAATCGGAGAATACGATGAAAACATGGGTGATGAATGGAGTTTTAATCGATACAGGGAGTCTGGTAAACATCATGTTCTATCACGCTTACAAAAAGATGGGATATAAAGATGAAGATATGATTTTCGCGGCATACAATATTCAAGGTTTTGGTAAATCCATAACAAAAGTTAAAGGGGAGATAAAAATACGTATTCCGTTAGGAGGAATTGAAACACAGGTGACATTGAGTGTGGTAGACATGGAATCACCATACAACATGTTGCTAGGAAGACCATGGGTACATGCGATAAAAGCTGTGGCGTCGACGCTTCATCAACGTATCAAATTCCCTACACCAACTGGAATCAGCGAGATCAGAGGGGACGCTGACAAAGGAAGAATATATTATCAAAATGAAGTAAAATGTTGCGAGGAACAAATAAACAAGCGAAAGAACATATCAAAATACCGCAAAAAGATGGCGAAGGCGACTAAGAAAGAAGAAGAATTCAGAGTTTACATGATCAAAGCGAAAGAAGGAAAAGGAATACCTAGCGAGATCTCAGGAGAAGAAAATGATCCCGCGACGGAACCGAAAGGACCAACCCCTATGGGAGAACCGAAGGCCAGTTACGTCGCGGCAGAGCAAACTAAAGAAGTGAATGTTGGAACTAAGGAAGAACCTAAGATGCTAAAAATTGGAACTAACATGGGAGCGGATGAAGAAGAAAGAACTGTCGAGTGCATTGAGATTATAAAGATATCTTCGCATGGGATATGGATGAAATGCCAGTATAGATCCATCGGTAGCTTGTCACAAGTTAGAAATTGATAAAAATGTAAAGCCATTCAAACAAAGAATTAGAAAGATAGCATGACATATCACCCTCGAGATAGAAGAAGAGTTGAAGATGTTGGACGCAGGAATCATTAGACAAGCAAAATATCCCGAATGGATAGCGAATATGGTTATAGTTCCAAAGAAGAACAAAGGAATAAGGATTTGTATTGATTTTCTTGATTTGAATAAAGCCTTAAAAGACAGTTTTCCATTACGGACATTCCACAACTAGTTGAATCGCGTAGGGGAATGAAAGAGTATCATCAGCTGGGCGGATACAAAGGTTACAATCAAATTCCTCTCGCCGAGGAAGACCAAGAACACACCGCTTTCTTCGCTCCAAGAGGATTATATTGTTATACTAAAATGCCGTTTGGTTTGCGAAATCCGGAGCAACGTATCAAAGGATGGTAGAAAATGTGTTCGCAGAGTGGATACACAAAACACTAGAGGTATACGTGGATGACATCTTTGGTGAAAAGTAAAAAGGCGAGAAGATCACGTGCAAGACTTGAGAGAAATTTTTGAACAAATGAGGCGTTTTAACATCAAAGTCAATCCAGAAAAATGTACCTTCGGAGTTGCGTCAGGGAAGTTCTTGGGTTACATTATATCAAAAGAAGGGATACACGTTGACCCGGAAAAAGTAAAAGCTATTCGCGATATGCCGACACCTGCGACAGTAAAGGATGTTCAAAAAGCGAATGGGTTACTAGCGTCGCTAGGAAGGTTCATTTCGCGGTCATCGATAAATGTAAACACTTTTTCGGTGTTACGAAAAAGGGTCGAAATTTAAATGGACGGATGAATGTGAAAAGGCTTTACAAGGGATCAAAGAGCATTTAATGGATATATCTATTATGCGAAGGCGAGAACCGGGAGAGGAATTATTAATATACCTCGCGACGACATCGCATGCCTTAAGTGCGGTTTTCTGCGAGTGGACTTGAGGAGTAGAAAAACCAATTTATTATATCAGCAAAACTTTTAACGTTGCTGAAAGGAATTATTCGAAGATTGAAAAGTTAATCCTGGCGTTAGTCTATGCGTCATTTAAACTTCGCATATATTTTCAAGCACACGTTATTAGAGTGGTAACGAAGGTACCAATTGAGTCGGTAATGAAGAATTCAAAAAGATCGGGAAGAGTTGAAAGATGGAACGCTCAAATAAGCCATTATAAATTCAAATATGAAATATTATCTTCAACCAAATCACAAAGGTTGTCATGAGACTTTAAAGCGGAATTTCCTTTGGAAGAAGAGGAAGCGAGTAGATGAAATGATGGATGTAGAAGAAGAGCATGGAGATCCAAAAGATTTGTTAATCGAGCCAAACCGGTGGGAAATATTAGTGGATGGATCATCGAATGGAGAAGGTAAAGGAGTGGGAATTGTTGTAATTTCGCCAGAAGGCAATAAATTAGCTTTTGCTTTTAGATTGGAATTTGAGTCTACTAACAATGAAACGGAGTATGAAGCTATAATACATGCTTTAAGATTTGCAATAGAAATGAAATTGGAGAATGTGAGAATTACCAGTGACTCGCATAATTGGCAATCCGTCGGATAACGAGAAGTATACTACAAATGATCCATCCTACGTAAATACGGGAAGCTTGTAGAAATCTTTGTCAAGACAGATCTAGAAAATAAAATGGAGACACATATCAAGGAGAGATAATAGGCTCGCAGACGCTTTTGCCTTTATATCAAGTATGATGATAGACCCAACTGCGAGGAATATCAAAATACAAACGCTACTAGCGCCATCAATTAATAAAGAGGAGGGACAAGAAGCAGATATACTGATGGTGGTAGATGAAATGCAAGGCCGCGAGGAAGATTGGAGAGTAGAACTTCACGCGTACTTAATGAAAGGCGAGGTACCAAGAAATAGATTGGAAGCACACAAGTTAAAGAGCCGGGCAACAAATTATGAATTGCGAGATGGCGTGCTTTATCGGCGTTCTTTTGATGGACCTTCGCTTCGATGTCTAACAAGGAAAGAAGGAGAAACCATATTGAAGATCTTTGCATAGTGGAGATGCGGAAATCATAGCGGCGGAAGATCTTTGGCATATAAAGCAAAGACGCAAGGATATTATTGGCCATATATGCATGAGGACGCGAGAACAATAGCAAGACGCTGCGAAGATTGTCAAAGACACGGGAAGAAGATACATGCACCAGGAGCACAGTTAAATTCTTCAAAAAGTGTGTGGCCTTTTGGAAAATGGGGTTTAGATATTGTGGGACCACTTTTACCAGGAACTGGACAGAGAAGATATTTAATTGTCGCAACGGATTATTTCACAAAATGGTCGAAGTGAAAGCGGTACAACACATTCGCGACAAAGATATTTTTACTTTCATATTCGAGAATATCATATGCAGATTTGGGATCCCCTTACAGTTGGTATCGATAATGGGAAACAATTCGAAGGACAAAACATAGAATTGTTACTTAATGCATTCAAAATAAAATGTGGAAAATCGACTCCCTTGTATCCGCAAGCTAACGGTCGAGGCGGAGGCAACAAATAAGACAATTGCGGATATATTGAAGAAGAAATTAGAAGGACACAATAGAGGATGGTGCGAACAAGTACCCAGTGCAGTATGGGCATACAATACAACAAGAAGAGAGGCTACTGGAATGTCACCTTTTTGCTTAACATACGGGGTTGAAGCTGTGCTTCCAACAGAGGTTGTGATCCCGAGCAACTAAGAAAGAAGTTTGGGAGAAAATCTCGGTGCGAGGAAATATTCTAATCAAATTGGATGAATTGGAAGAGAAAAGGGAGAAGGCGTTGCGACACATGGAGAATTACCAGCGAAGATTGGCTAGAGAATATAACAAGCGCGTCAAAATACGTGAATTCCAACCAGGGAGATTTGGTGCTGCGAGAAACCCCGAGTATATCAACGTGAAAGTGGAGGCAAGTGGCAAGAAAATGGGATGGACCTTATATCATCAAAGAGGTAGTCGGTACAGGGCATATAGATTGATGGACCCAGAAGGAAGAGATGTGGGGCAAAAATTGGATAGACCATGGAATAGGTTATATCTAAAGAAATATTATCCGTGATAACGAAAGATGACAAAATGAATTAAGATGAAGTACTTCTTCGCCAGATATTTGCGACATTCAATAAAATGAGGAGAATCCGCGAAGAGATCGCGATAAGAATAACGAGAAAAGTCATGAATAGCTTAACAAAACAACAAGAGATAAGGAATGATTAAATGAATGAATCGGCGAATATCTCATGAGACAAAATAGCAAATGATGAAGAATGATTGACTAAAAAGAATGAATGAATGGGACGAACCTTTATGGCGTACACCCTAGTTCGCGAATTATATTTCGTAAGAGGCAAATGTAAGACCTAAAGTGCGTCATATAAGGGGTATCTCTTAACATGGCTCGGGTGGAAGGTTACACCGCTCCCGAAACTGGGTCATGCAGATTTGGGGCCCATGAAAGCCTATCCAGGGAGATACCTTGGATTCCCAACTATATATGTAGGTTATACCCTGGTTGGGCGACCGAGGGTCTCTTCCAAGGAGTCGGTGGATGCACAAGGCGCCGAGGTACACGGTTGAGCCGAGTGCCCGGGATGGATGAACCTACCCCGGCCATTCTTGGCAAGTCTTGGCATATCTGCACTCGCCCGAAGAAAACTCCACTTAGGGTGCAGTCTCGTAACCATAAACCATATAGGTATAAGGGATAAGAGGCTGCGAAAACAACTGGTTGTTGTTAAGACCGGATGGGAGGAGCTAGTCTTGTATGGCCGATGTTTCGCCTCCTTGAAGGGGCAACCGGGGAGATGATAAGGGCGACGCTCTCCATTAGGGGGGGTCAAACAGACGCAAATGTCATGAGGCTTTGTTTTCGCAAGGAGACTTAGGCTTGTCATATTTGTGCAATGATCTGCAGAGGCAATAATACTAACGCGAGGGTAAGGCGAGATCAATGGGTCTTTACACGAAAGTGTACGGACGTCTATGCGATTTCGTCGCACGACGGCAATGTCATGGGACTTTATGTTCGCAAGGATATCTAGGCCTGTCATATTGTCGCAACTAAAACATCTGCGAGAGGCAAAAATACTTGAAAAATGATAAGACAAGATCAATGGGTCTTTACATGCAAGTGTACGGACGTCTGCGATTTTGTCGCCATAAAAGGTGGCGGGGAAGACCTCTAATTAGGAGGTCTAACTCGGAAGACCACACAAAATTGATAAGGCAAGGTCAATGAGCCATTGCATGAAAATGTAAAGGCGGTCTGCGATCTTGTCGCCACAAGAAGAGATAAAATAAAGACTACCAAAATGATAAACGAGAAAAGTAGGTTTCTTCCCTCATGGAGATGCCTGCGACCTTGTCGCAATACAAAATTCGACATCAGCGAAGAATACAATGAAAAGATGATGATGACTAAGTAAAAATCATTTCATCAAAATGTAAGCGAATAAGCTTGCGAGATTATAGTTATAAATAAGAAGAAGAAAATAAGAGGATTCTCCAACAAGGGATTTGATCTTTCAAAACAAACAGACAGTTGTAGCAAGAGTTATCAAACAGTTAATTCTCTACATCAATTTTATCGTCTTCACCAATTACTTTCTCAGCTTCACCTTCGCCAGTCAATGGACGTTCTTCTGAGATATTTTCAGCATCTTTATTCTCGCCAATTGGTGGATTCTCGTCAGAAAGCTTTTCAGTCAGATCTTTGTTGATAACTTCAATATTAGCGACGTCTTCGCCGCTTTCATAGTCATAATCACTATCGGAGCATCGGGAACTTCATCATCACTTATTTCCAAAGGAGCGACGTGAATAGGATCAAGAGACTTGACGACAAAATGTTATTCACAAGAACTTCCGCCTTTAGAGGGAACGGCGTAGTAATGCCTTTTGACGATTCTTACTATCAACGTCCTTACAATGAGACATATAATCAAGTCTTCGCTCTGCACGGTCACGAGAACGAGCAAGATGCGAAGTGAGTAGTCCATTTTCCTTGCGAATTTTGGAATAATCAGACCTGAGGGTGGAAATAGTGGAGCGAAGCTTTCTCTCAGAATCTGCATAACAAATACACAAGATCAGAGAAAATTCTTATCGAACATTATCGACATTTTCAGGGGTAGTAAAGCATTCATGGGATAAACATATGAATTAAGATAGTCAAATAAATTGACTACCTTCCTTTTGAGAAGAAAGATGTTGAATTAACGCTGCGAAATTATTCCCCAGGCGGTCCATGACATCATCAAATGAATCTCCCACTAAACCTTTCAATCGAGAACGCAAATTCTTTTCATTGGAAACAAGTATGGAATTTTCGTTCGCCAGAGTAGAGTTGGATTTTTCTAAATTGACACATTGTTCTTGGAATTGCTTCGCTTTTACACTCAAAGTTATTCTACCTTGAATAAGTTTATCTCTCTCGGCAGTAATTACTTCCAGTTGGTTTTTCAAAGAATGATTGGCTTGCTCTTGTTCTTCACATAATTTTGACAAGCATCATACTTTGCTGCGAATAGTTCGCCACCTTATTCAACAAAGAACGTTTCTCTTGCGAAAGAGTTCGATTCTCATCGATAAAGTTTGCAACTCCAAATCGATTTAGTCAAAGCATAAGAGAGGCGAGATAAATCATTACTTAACAAGTCTTGTTTCTGCGATAAATTTAAATTTTCTTTTGACAAGTTATTTATTTGATCATTGCATAAGTGTGAAGATTATCTAAGAGATTATATTGTTCCATCCAACCATCTCTCTCAACTCGAACTTCTTCAACAATGGACTCCATCTGATATATCTCCATTATTCGTTTCTGGTTTAATGCTTGGAGAATGAACAGAGAGTTTGAGTTGCAAAAAAAAAAAAAAAAAAAAAAAAAAAAAAAAAAAAAAAAAAAAGAGAGAGCGGCGAGGGCATACCTTTTAATTCTTCATTCTTCTTGCGAAGGTCATCACAATCCGGCGAGATGTTGTGAAATTTTTTGATTGCACTTTCGCGGTCATGACTGGAGATCATTCTTGACTTACTAATTTCTTGAACCAAAGACGCTGCGAGACCTTATCGGGACCAAGGTGCTTACTTAAAATCTCGCATGAGACATTGGATTTGATAGGATCGTGAAGTTTTCTTGGCATCATTCACAAGATCCGAAAGAACCTTAAAGGCCACATCTATACCCTCCAAATTTTTAGGTTGTTAGAGGAATTTGCTCTACTAAAAATGAGTCATCCTTTGTCAAAGGAATCTCATGGGAAGAGGAAGTCTTAGGGAGAGAAGTGGTTGGAGAAATAATAGGAACATTGATAGCAGAGGGTGATATAGTATCATTTGTAGGGGAACGGTTGTGAGGAACTTGGTCTATGAGGAGTTGAGGCGTAAAAGTGTTGTCGCCAGTAATGTTATTAGAAGGAAGAGGCACGAAACTATCCTGCGAAGATTTCGCGAGAAGGAGAAAGGTTTGAAAGAAGGAAATGGAACGTGGGAGTAACAGACTTGGGTTGGCGAAGCCTTTTAGGAGTTCTATCAGTATTTCCATCATTCTGCGAGTAACAAGTCAAGTAAGAAACAGAGGCAACAATATATTGCTCATAAAAAAGAAATGTTTCTTAAATACCTTGTCACTCATGAGCTTTCTTTTGGTAATTATAGATTTTGTTCGCGAAGTAGGCTTTGGCTGCGAAGGAGATTCTTGTTGCGAAGAAGGTTCCGATGGCGCGAGCCCAAAGAAAGAAAAGGGTCCTTCACGGTAAATCTGGTTTTGGGTTGGTTCTTGCTAAACAACAATGGCGAGAAAAAGAACTATAAAGTTAAGCATACCGATGTGATTTCGACAAGAAAAACTAACTTCAAAGCAATTAACCACAAGATCAAATTAGATATGGCAAGATTAACAAACCTGGATGCCATGAGAATGACAACCGATAAGAAAATGAGAAGAAGAGAAGAAGATGAAGAAGGAAAACAAACGAGGCAAATACTTGATTAACGATGAAGAAGAGGAAAGCTTGCGAGACGATGAGGAAGATGAAAGGGAAAAAGAAATTTCTTCACAAGGAACACCTCTATAAATAGATGAGAAAAAGGTATTACGACGGGTAACATTAAATGCGCCGGTAAAAGAGGCAAATATAGACACGTGTTAACGGTCATTACCCAAATCCAAGGAAACTTGACGAAAAGAAATTTAGTAGAATTCAAATATATGGCATATTTCCTAATAGGCGAGAAGAGGTGGAACCGATTATTCTCTCGTAACACATGAGGCAAGAAATGACACTTTGTACATAGGAGCTTCGGAATTTCGCAAAAGAATAGAGGCAAGTACGTACTTTTCAAGTCCGGTATTCTTTCGCTCGTTCCTTCATCGTGAAGACCAAAGATTATTACAACAACAGATTTTTCCTTCAAAATCGCTCTTCAAGCAATATTCAAGGAAAAAGAGGCAAGATGTAGGACCATAATATCGCAACGCACTGGATTTTGCGAAGTTAATAAACAACGATGTCGCGAGGCGATCGAGAGAGCTAAAATAAACGACGCAAAGAATAACGACAAAGCGAGACATAAAGAAGACGTGAGATCTGGCGAGGTTAAGAAGTGTCGCGAGATTGAATAGTTGTACACTGGCGACACTTCGCGAGACATTCCCGAAAATAAAGGATAGCTTAGCTGTCATCCACTATGTATTACCCTATATAAAGGGTCGAGTGAGTCTGTTGTAAAGGGAGAGATCTTTTTAGAATTGTGAGGCAAGTCATTAGGAGAGAGAAAGTTTAAGAGTGTTTTACTTGCTAAGTGTAATTCTACTTTTCTTGTGTAGAACTCATGAAATTAATCAATAAACATTCTCAATTATGCAACTTTCAATGGATTAATTAACCAAAATATAGTGAGGGGTGTAGTGTGGGATTTCCTGCTACTACATTATTGGTGTATGAATAGGGATAAGACTTTCCTGAGTACGGAACCTCTTGATGAAAGAATGTGCACTTTCTCCAGGCTTTTGTGTGAGTTCCGTCAAAGCTTTAACTTCTTCCAAGTGCTCAAATGACAGAGTATCCTCAATTTCTTCTGAGTCTGAGCTTTCTTCAACAGCAGGACATGTTGAAGGTGTTGGAGTCTTCTTTCCAGCGTGAATCCAAGTTCGTCCAAGAATCATGTCATATCCCGGGTCTTCTCGAATTATGTAAAACTTAGTCTCAGTGCAGACTGAGTTTTCTGTAACTTTGAGATTGACGTAGACATATGCGTCTCTGGAAGTTCCTTCGTGATCCCTGATTGCCATGGGAGAATGAGTAGATTCTTGTCGAGTAATGCCAGCGGCTCTGAGAGTTTTCAAAGGAATGATGTTGACGGCGATACCGACATCGACAAATGCCCTCCTGAATTCATTTCCTTTAATATGCGCTGTGGTGAGCGGTCCCCGATCATACATTTCTTTGTCGGTGGCTGAAGGTTCAGGAGGTACTTCTGGAATCAACAAGCGTTTCCCAGACACTATGTGGTTCAAAGCTGTGAACATATCTCCCCTTTGCGCTTTCGATAGAGTAATTCACAGACATGCTCTATCAATGATTGAACCGCTTCTTTGATCGGTGCTTCAGAGATGGAGAAAGTCCTGACCGGGAGGGGATCTCCGTGCACTCCTTCGGCCCCGAGATTAAGTTCTCCTGACTCAACTTTTTCTCTGAATATGCATTTCAAAACTTTGCAGCTACTTGTGGGGTAATTGACGAACCTGTGAAGCGGCAATAACGAAGGTTTTCCATATCTTCCTCAGTTGGGTCTCTTCTGACATATGGCAATTTGATTGCACCATCTTGGATCCAGGCATCTAGTAGTTCGAGCACTTCTCCAATGGGGAGAGGAAAGTCAGGTGCATCTTGATCAGGAGAGTCTCTGTATGTTGGCTAGGTGCCCGTGCTTCTGGTTTGTCCTTCTTTTGCGTCTTTTGAGGAGCTGAGGTATGCTTATTCGGGGGTTGAGCCTTGCACTTGCTCCCTTCTGCAACAACGTTTGTGGAGGGCTTCAGGTTGCATTGCTTGTTGATCAGACGTCTGCTTCCTCAAGTATCTCGCGATTCTTCAGTCTTTGTAGATTTTGCTCTTTCCAATGTAGCAGGTGCAGTGGTTTCCGATCTCTTCGCGGCTTCATGAAGCTCTGAGAAAGTCTGGAATCGAAGATTTTCTAGTAGAGCCCTGTAGACCGGGAGTATGCCAATGATGCGCAAATCTACCAGCTGTTGCTCCGTGACATTTGGGTCATGACAATCCAAGGCCTAGACTCTGAATCTCTTCACGTAGTCATTGGGGTTTTCACTGACCCTCTGAAACATTCTTCCAAGATCAGAGAGAGTGACTTGCTCTGACACGAAGAAGTACTTTCTGTATAAGGCATTAATCATTTCTCCCCAATTGTTAATAGTCCCTGGTGTGATATTGTTGTACCAGGTGTATGCCCTGCCTTTCAAGGATTTTGAAAATTCCTTGAGACGAACAACGTGGTTGTGTTCATGTTCTCACAAGGCTTCCTGGAAACGAGAGACATGTTCTCGAGCATTCCATCATACAGGGTGAAATTTGGAGGGGTATAACCTTTCGGAAAAGGGATCCTTTGCGTAACGGTAGGATAAGGAGGCTGGTGACGATGGACATGTGATGTCTTTTCCTTTCCACGGTTCTCTAGAAGGCGCTCCAAATCTTCCCGAGTAATGAAATTTGATGATTCTTTTGCTGACGAATCGTCTGCAGCTTTGCGGACTTCGTCGTCATCCACTGTATGAATTGGGATTACTTCAGGATCAGCAGCATCTGAGGATTTCTCCTTTTCTTTCCCCTTTCCTTGAGTTTTCTCTGACATTGTATCAGTGAGAGCTTTCAGTTGATTATATATCTCCTTCCGTGTCGTAGCCATATCGGTTTGATTTTTTGCGAGAGTCTCTTGTATTTTGATGAGATCGGCAATGGTGGGTGGTGGGTTTCCTCTGACTTCCTCAGGGTGTCGGCCGAACAGAGGATGACCTTCCGTGTTAGCGTGAGGAGGAGTAATGTCACCACCATCGGTGTTATTAGAGGCCGGAATTGTTTCCGGGATATCTTCATTGTCGTTGTTGTTATTGTTGCTAGTGCTAGCGCCGTTTGTGTTAGAACCTGTAACTAACCCAGACCTAAGACCAGCCATCTTGTGAAATCGTGAGATTGCAACCGAGAGATTAATCTCCCACTGTGGTCGCCAATCTGTAGATGGGGAAAAACGATTTGCTGGTTTTTATGGAATTGAAGAGTCGACCGTGTGGAGACTCCTTGAACCGAGCGAAATGTTGAACCTCACACAGATGAACTGCAAGAAGGGAGGGATTTAAGTTCGAGAGATCAATCTGTAAGACTCCGGCCTAAACCAAGAACAATGGCCGTTCCAGAGTCAATTCGGTCATAAGAGAGAATAGGTTGATCTGTGGGAGGGAAGCTGAGAAATGCGTGAGATCAATGGTGATCTGAGATTGTAGGTGTGTTGTAAATTCAGCGTAAGAATGCTCTGAATGATTGAATTTTGCTCAATTGAGAGTGAATGCTCAGACGATGAGTTCGTGTAGACGAAAGATTGTCTGTATGAACTTGCCGAGAATTCTTTTAGACGAATGTTCGAGTGTTCGAATCCCCTCTTTCAATCAGGATTCAGGGACATTTTATAAAGCCGGAGTTGAAAACACCATGATCCCATGAAGTGTGACAGTTTCTGGAATCAGAGAGTGGGGAAGTGGGAAATCGTGTTAAAACCATTTGCTCATCGTGCAGAGACTTGGTTAATTTTCCACCCACTACTTTGCTGACTCTTCCAACTGATTGCACGACTTGCTCACATTCTCATCGTGGGTGAACACACGTGCCGTAGACCGCCAGACCAAAACCCTAGTTAATATCCCCCATGTGACACGATTGATATCTCGTGATTGTGGAGTCAGTTTCTGACTTTGTGGGACGATGAGTCCATGTATTATTGAATTGAACATGTTTTGCAAATGTTCTGAAATTCATGAATCAAATATGTCTCTTTTGAGACGAGGTACTATTATGTTGATTACCTAAGACGAGCAAACTGTGTTGCTGAATTGTCGAATAATATTGATAGTTGAACCAATATTCTTGAATCTGAGCAAATATTGCTAGTCTGAGGAATATTGCTAATTTGAGCAAATATTGCCGGTTTGAGCAAATATTGCTCGTTTGATGAATTGTTGGTAGCATGACCAAAATAAATATTAATTATGATACTGACTGCTGGGTCGAGTAAAATAAATAAAAACGTTGATTATGAAATCAACATAAAATTATCAGAGTATTTGAATCTGCTCAGAATCATGTTTCTACAGAGCTCTGGATTCAAAACCCTAATTTTATCGAAATGATGATTTATTGCAAATCAATCTGCAGAGTGAAGCATGGACTGGCTACATGGGATGACGAGTCCACCATGTACGCCCAGATGCTCGAATGATCAAAATACCAAAGTCTCTTGAGACCAGTTGGTGAAAGAATGATTAAATGCTGATTTAATCATTTATTAAAATAATGCTCGTGTGAGCGACAAATAATAAAAACCTGGTCATGAACTGAGGGATCGACCAAGAGGTCATGGGGCCGGCTCTTGGTGGCCGTGGGACCAATGGATGGTCGTTCAAGCAAACTCTTAATTGTTTGGAAGAAGTTTGAACCTAATATGAGCAATTGAGCAAATTAGGTTAAAATCATTAAAATATGCGGGACCGGCTGTTTGCAGGCCTTAGAGCCACCCTTGGTCGGTCAAGGGGATGTGCTCGTGTCACCATGGTGTCCGTGTCTCAGTCCCGAGAGTTTCAGTATTTTCTGATGCGCATTTGAGCAACATTCGAGAAAATATGCGAGAATCCGTGAGTTTTTTCTTTGAAACTAGGAAAAATACATGAGATGATGAAAAATAATAAATGAAAAAAGGAATTGCAAGGTGTGGGACCGGCCACGGCTAGGGCATGGCCGGATGGTTAACAAGAACGGTCCCACACTTTCCCAGTTTTATGTGATTTTATGTATTTTATCTGATTTGAGGGAAATTCCAAGAAACTGGAGAGTTTGCTGAAATTAGGGAATTTCCATGAGATGAGAGAGATACAATAATAATAAAATAGGGAATGATGGAGTGTGGGACCGGAAATGGCCAAGGCATGGTCGGCCGTCCAATGGGCACGGTCCAAGAGCACTCTTCCCAATTTTATGTAATTTTCATGATTTTAGGAAATTTTCATAAAATCAGAGAGATTTGTTAAAACCAAGGTATTTTGTTGAAATCAAGGAGTTTTCATGGAATCGGGAAACTTAAAACAACAAACAATAATAAAATAATAGGCGTGTGGGATCGGCTAGGGCATGGAAGTAGCAACCATCTACAACGCGATGACAAGGAAGAAGCACGAAGAGCAACCACGCGATAAGTACAACGCGACATTTATCTAGAAAAACATGAAGTAGCAACGCGAGAGACAACGACATCTCCCCAAAGCCTGGCAAATAAGACAAACTGAAAAAGGATAAGCTAACATAGATTTTACATGTGATCCTCAGTTGTCTTCAAATGATGTATTTGCCTATATAAGGATTCAAATAATAAAGAGAGGGGGAGGTGAGATAGAATTCAGTTTAAGTAAGAGAGAGTTCAAAGCTATTCTAGAGAAGAAAAGAAGCCATTAGAGCTTAGTCTTTATATCATCTTCTCCACTGTAATGTACAAACACCTTTGTGATCATTGTAAGAACATCATATACTCAATACAAAGCATTTGAGAAGGTCATTTTAGTGTCAAGTGGTTTATAATATCATTAATGTATAAGTTGATTCTCATAACTTAGGCTTTGTGTTATTATCATCTCAACGGGTGTAGTTGTGGGATTTTCCGCAACTACAATGAATCTCGTCTTGGAACAAGTACGTGCCTTGAAGAGTGAACTTGAATCTTCAACCAAAAAAATTGAGGACAAGATGGATAATCTCGAATCCAGGATTGATCTAATCGAAGATGAGCTTGATGATTACAGGGAATATGAGAAGAATCTTCTAAGTAAGTGAAATGACATTTGTTTCTTGCTAAAATAATGTCTAGGAAACTTCTTATGAGAACTTATTCTTGTAATTTAAGAAGGATAACTAGGGCTTGGAATAGCAAATATTTTGAGTACAGATAGCTATTGCCAACAATTTTCATCTTGCAATGTTTTTAGATTTATTTATTTAAATTCTAAGTTATTTGGAAGATGATTTTGCAGTATTAATCCTTATTGGTTTTATATTGCAAAAATATTTTATGGGATATGTGTGTTTACGCCCGTGATAAAAGATAGAATGAACTTTTGAATATTCCGCAGTATTGATCTTTCCCTGATCCACTTCTATGTGAAAGTACTGTATGGCTTTGTTAGTTTAATTAAGTTAAGCATTTCCGATTAACTCCATCTATAAGGTCTTCTTGTGGTTAATTTATTCGAGTTTTTTGGATACAAATTCATGTTTCATGTAATTTGTTAATGTCCAAAGAAATCCTTCTTTTCTTGTAAAGTAAAGTCACTCTTGTTGTTCTTTCGGGAATGACATATTATGAGGGAGAGTTCTTAATTGAACTTCTGCTTAATTGATAAATTTTTGTGGGGAGTGCGGTTGTGGAATATTGTAGGAGTTATCTTGTATCTTTATAAACTCCTTGATGAATACACTTAGTTTCGTACCTTTGCCAATTTTTATTGACAAAAAGGGGGAAAAATATTTTGTAGTTCACAATACATACATATGGTTTACGGATCAGTATGTAAGGGGGAGTGGTTTTCATTGTGTGATGAAGTATTGACTAAGGGGGAGTGATATATATCATCGTAGTATTATTGTCAAAGTTGTGATACAATTGAACTTTGATGTTGTGTAATAATACTATGACACTGTATAACAATAATTGAGAACAATTGTTTTCTTATTGTTATGGCTACGGATATTCAACAACAATGATGCTGAGTTGAACACGTTCAGAATCACTGAAGTACTTGGAGTGACGAAAAATTCAAGGAATGTTGAAGAACCAAGGAAATCAATCATGTTGGATGAGAAGCTACAAAGTTTATTTATTTTGTAATCCATATGTATTGATAGTTTTGTCACTAAAATTTACAAATTGGGAGATTGTTAGAGCACTGCTCGGTCGAACTCGCAAGCGTTGCTATCTCAAGCTTGTTTGTCAAGTTTAGGTGATCAAAACTATAAGTCTTCATTTCTAGTCTACTTATAGCTATGTCTCGGATTAGGATAAAATGTGTAGTTGAGCTTTAGACTTCACGGCGTCCATCGATTGAAGACGAAGATCTACTGAGGAGAGCTTGGAGGAACTTCATCAACAAAATATGTGTTGGAAGGTTTTTGCTTTAGCTACGTTCATCATTATTCTTGAAAAGTTTAGTTGGAAACTATTTATTTGTTGGAAACTAAATAATAAGTCAAAAGATGATCATGTGAAAATTGCCTTGAAACATCTTACATGATTTGTGTGAGATAATCATTTGATGTCGACTCGGAAAGTTTCGTATTGATCATTCGATCACTTGAAAATTACTTATAAGCTAATGGTATGTGTGAGACATCCATTGTCGTCTTCTAAGGATGTTTCAATGATTGAAATGGGAGTTGCGAACAATTAACCATTGTTTGGATACAACACAGTATGCATACCAGTATGCAAACTGTTGTGGTATGATTCAGGTCAGAAACCTTGTTTGCATACCAGTATGCGAACAGTTTTAACTAAAAAGTCCGGTAACCAACCAGTATGCGAACGGTTCTACCTGAGTTAGGTCCGGGACGGCTGTTTGCGTATCAGTTTAAAAACGACTGGACAAGACCAAAGTCCGGAACTATAGTTTGCGTACCAGTTTGCAAACTTAGTTGGTTAAGTTCTAAAATTGGTTAACTATGTTTACATACTCATGAACAACTAAATTAATAAATTAAGGAATGCAATCTTTGCAAACCGTGGCTTAATGTTCATGAATTGATTTCGGTATAAGTACTTTGTATGATTACGAATTAATTTGATTTTGTTTCAATTGGTTCTTATATACTTCTCCTCATGTCACCAAATCTTCCACGAGTATCTCATTCGAAGTAAGAAGTGCAATATGGCTAACAAAGTCAACACCAATAGTAGGATAACCGACAATGCGCTCTGTCTCACCTCTTTCGGATTCTCCAACACCAGAGTTGCTGATAATTGGGGACTGTTGCACACTTGTTCCGCTAAAGAAGATAAGGTCATCCACTCTATTATCAACAAGTTGTTGTTGAATCGTATTCATAACGTGATCCTACAAACAAAGAATGAGTTAGAAAAAGTATATCAAAATACAAGAGTTGAAGACGTATATAAAGCACGGCTAGGGTTTTGCTCAACAAGAATGTGTCAAGTCTCACAAAAGAGAATCCCGTCCTCACGACTAGATCCCTACATTTATTTCAATAAACCTAATCCACGTCGTCAAGGATATTAGCGAGTTTACATGGTTTTATATTTCCATGAATAATTAAGAGAAGATATGCTTTCTTCGTAACAAAGGGTAAAAACGTATAAGCACGCCACGGACGCGTTTTGGCTCAAAGGGATCAAATTCACGACCTATGACAATATAAGGAAGGCTAATTAGGTCCTAACACTCCAAGAGATCGTTTCCTAAGAGTCTCAACACATCAAGAGTTCAAACGCAACAAGGACTCCTTTCGAAAATAGACATTTGTACATTCCAGCGCGAAGACTTGAAAACTAATGACAAACCATAAGGAATTTCAAGGTGCTATGTGAGAAAAATCTGTTCCCCTATGTCTTCTCAACAACATACCAAAAGGGTTCCTCAAACGGACAAACGAGCTAGGATACGTGGTCCCAACACCGAAGTAAGTGCACTCTGAAAAACTCTTGAAATTTTTATACGGGATTTCTGAAATCAAAAGTATACACGGATATAATTGACTAAACAAACTCAGAATAAAGTGATTGTTTTTGCATTAGATAGCCTATACTTTTTTCTTTCAAATTTGGGGTCGGGGACTCAAATCGGAGTTCGTATGAAGAGTTTACAGCCATTCTGCCAAGTTTCTCAAAACTTAAGTTTTCTGACAAACACCCAAATGAAGAGTCCTAATAAAAACATAACGTGTCGAAGAAGGATGGACTGACCTCCATACCTATTTCACTCCTAAAAGAGTTGGAAAATATTTATCTTTTAAAGCCTAGCTCAAAAAACCATCATTCAAAAGGAAAAGTAATTAGAGTTAAAAGAAGAAATTAAAGGAATTTGGATCAAATAAGGAAAATGAGGGGTTTCTTCCTTTTAAAAATTCCTCCAAGCCGTGGCCAAGACCTTAACATGCATGATAATACTCTCCTAGACCAGTGGGATGTCACTTTGGAATTTTTTCAGAGGGACCAAAGTCGAAGAGAATTATGGTTTTGACGAAAAATAGCCCTAATTTCAAGAATTTGACGGAAAAGGGATTTATTCAAAAAGACAGGATACTGAGCCTCTCCCCATTCTCTTGGACGGTTCTCTACACCTTTCTCAACCCATTTCTCATCACTCTTCAACAAAAACGAACTCATAGGGGATTTTGACCAAAATATACTTATTTCGCAAATTTGAGTATTTTCAAAGAAGAAGGCCCTAATACAACCAGAGACCGACCAAGCTCTTATATACTAATTCTAAAGGCCTCATACACGTGAATATTAAGAATATTGAGTCCTCTAGGTGTTTGAAGAAGAACGATATTGATACGGAATCATAAAGAAGAATTTCAAAGAAAATAAAGGGAATTTAGCTCAAACAGGGAAGTTTGAGCTCATAATTTCCAAAAGAGGAACCATACACGCGCCTATTTTCATTTAATCAAGTCGTGAATATTCCTAGGGAAGATCACAACCTCTCTCAATCCGAAGAAAAATCAAGCTCATAGTAGGTTTTGAAGAAAATACCCTTAGTTTCAAAAGTAGGTATTTTCTCTAAGGAAGAGGTGTCTGGTTGGTATAAAGAATTAAACATGCTCTCATCACACAAGGTACCGAACCCACGAGATAGATGCATACCTTACAAGCCTCGTCAATCCTATCCAGAGTGTCTGAAGGAGTCAGACGCGAACAAAAGAGAAATTAGGGTTTAGGTGCAGTACAAGCCTGAATTCAGAATTTACATAGGATGGGGACTCCGTAACTTCAAAAGTAAGTGCCAATTTATTCTCATAGGATTTTTCCAACCTCACAGAAAGCCAGGAAGCTGCTCAAATCCCTATCTTCCCCAAATACTCACTTGCACAAACTCAGAAGCTTAAGGATGCATAAAGAGAGGAAATTAGGGTTTTGTCCAAGTAAACCCTAATTTGCAAATCTCATTCGACCAAGATGTAAATTTCATCTCTGCAAGACTCTATTCCCATTCCTATGACGCCTCCCAATGCGAAAGCCTAAAAGGATTCCAAGTCAAGGGTAAATTCCAAGCTCAGAGTTGCACAGACGGAAGAAGTTGGGTTTTGATCAGAGAAACCCTAATTCGCAAGTCTAGTCTCTCAAAACGGAAAATTTACTTCATAAAGGATCAATTGTCACGCTAGTAACGTCTCCTAACACAAAATCCTAGAAATCTCCAAATCCTAGAGTTGAATCGAAGTCCAGAGTCAGAGCAAGAAAAGACTAAGCATCAATTCAGGGACTCTAAAGATCTGAAAGAATGAGTGGATTATAATTTCGTATCTGAACGATATGACACCATCTATATACTCATCATAGAAATCAAGGTTCTACTCTGAGTAGGGGACTTAATATAGATGGGGAAATTTGGATAATGGCAAAAAGCGTCATTTCAAGACCATATGAAAAATTCAACTCTCACAGGAGATTAAGCCCTTGGTCCTCAAGGCACCCATAGCCACGATTTCTAGTAAACGTCCCCGCGAGACACTGCTGGTCGTAATGTCATGATTCCAAGCGCACATCCTCGACGAGATACTACTGGTCACGTAGGTTCTGTAGAGCGTAAAACGTCCCCGACAGACTTATGAACCAGAACAACCAAAATTCCTGCATGTCTTCGCGAGACGTAACTGATTGTGATGCCATGATTCCTAGTATACATCCCCGAGAGATACTTCTGGTCATGTAGGCTCTGTAGAAGCGTAAAAACGTCCCCAACGGACTTATGACCCAGAGCGGAGACATACATGTCTCTTGTAAGCACGACTAACCCTATTTGAGATCAATGACTGATTCCTAGTACATCATCGCGAGATACACTGATCATGCCTACTCTAGGCTATGACTCGACTTACCGAGGCTTCAGAATAATTCATAGGACATCCCTGCGAGATACGCTGGTTATTCTGCCTCTAAGCCCTTTCGACAGACTCCTAGAACATCCTTCTGAGATACAATGGTCATGTCGGCCACATAAATACAGACACAATTGAATCCTAGCACATCTCTACAAGATACGCTAATCAAATACAAAGTCTCGCAGAGACATTAATCGGGCGTACAAATCCATTTCTATCTCTTCAAGACGAGTCCCAGCTGACCACAGAGATATTCGGATCCGTTAAGAAAATCTTCATAGAGATTTAGATCCATCTGCAAAATCTCAGAGAGATTGACATCTCTCCGCAAAATCTCAGAGAGATTGACATCTCTCCGCAAAATCTCAGAGAGAATCACATCTCTCCTCAAAAACCCAAAGAGATTCACATCACTCCGTAAAATCTCGGAGAGATTCACATCTCTCCTCAAAATCCCGGAGAGATTCTGTTAGAGCACTGCTCGGTCGAACTCGCAAGCGTAGCTATCTCAAGTTTAGTTGATCAAAACTATATACTTGATTTCTAGTCTACTTATAGCTATGTCTCGGATTAGGATAAAATGTGTAGTTGAGCTTTAGACTTCATGGAGTTCACCGATTGAAGAAGAAGAAGATCCACTGAGGAGCTAGCTTGGAGGAACTTCATCAACAAAAGGTATGTGGAGACTAAAACTTATATATCACTCAGAAGTCTATTATTTTCTATCTTCTAATGATACCAAGTCGTATATCTATATAGACTTTTACATTATACACATTTGATATTTCGATCCAAGTTTATCTCGCTTATCTATTTCTTGAAATATGTTTTGGAAGCTTTTTTCTTTAGTTATGTTCATCATATTCTTGACGAGTTCAGTTGGAGATAATTTATTTGTTGGAAACTAAATATTAAGTCAAAAGATATGTGAAAATTACCTTGAACATCTTATATGATTTGTGTGAGACAGTCATTTGATGTTAGCTTGGGAAGTTTCGTCTTCTAAGGATGTTTTAATGATTGAAATGAGAGTTTAGAACAATTACCTATGTCAAGATACAACACGGTATGCATATCCAGTATGCGAACTGTATTGTGATGATTCAGGTCCGGAACTCTTGTTTGCGTACCTAGTATGCGAACGCATTCACCTGAGAAGGTACGGAACTCTTGTTTGTGTACCTAGTATGCGAACGGGTTTACCTGAGTTGGGTCCGGAACAGTTGTTTGCGAACCGGGTTTGCGAACGACTTGACTAGGCTAAGGTTCGGAGCTGCTGTTCGCGTACCCAGTTTGCGAACACGGTGGTTTAGTTCTAAAATCAGTTATGTATGATTCTCATACTCATGAAATAAAATATTTATGATTTAAGAATGCAAATTAACTTTGTAAACCATGGTTTAATGTTCATGAATTGATTCTTGTATAAGTACTATGTACGATTACAAATCAATCCGATTTCATTTCAATTTGTTCATGAATATTTCTATGAGATAGTGAACAACTCTATTTGAAACACAATTAAATTCATTTGATTATCTATCATGATTGATTGATCATCATATTTGATATAGAAGTGTTTATATGAATGTGGTTAAGTCAAAAGTGTTCATATGGCTAACTTCGGTTAATTGTTATTGAGCCAACCCAATATACACGTTTAGGTACGGTTACCTATATCTAAATATATAAGTATATTTCATTTTTGTGTAACAAGCTAAGACCATCTATCGATGGAGATTGATTGCTTAATTTCTAAGCAGACTTAGCTTGAATCTTAAATCAGGAGTTCATCTAACGGTGAATATTGAATTCTTTGTTACTAGTTATATTATCTTTGATTGTAAGCAACCCTGATATGAAAGGCTATATAAGGGAGAACTCTAGCAACTAGAAAACCTAATCCCGACACTTTCCTGTGTCCTAGTTGCAACCTAGAGTCGATTCTCCATTAACCTAGGTTTTTTCAAAACCATTATTAGGTAACGACTTGAAGACTTCATTTGGGATTCGTGAAGCCTGATCCAACTATTTTCTCTGTAGTTGTGTATTCTGATCTTACTTATTCTATCGTATTGAGTTTTATCTTCTCTAAGATTTACTCGAGATTTATCTCCGATAGGTAAGATATAAAAAGTAATCACAACAGTTCTTCGTCTAAGACTATTGTGATTCCGCAATAATTTTTTTTTGTTAATCAGTTAGGTTATTGTGAGGTGACTGATATTTCTAGGCTGCTCTTCGGGAGTATAAGTCTGGGGTATTAGTTGGTTCATGTTTACCTTATCTTTGTATCAAAAGACGGAACAAAAAGAATAAAGGATAGACATATATGTGGGAGACAGATTTGTTTATAAGTCATCGACTTTGGGTTGTAACAACTCTTAGTTGTGGGTGAGATCATCTAAGGGAATCAAGTGTGCAAAATCCGGTGTGGTTCTAGAGGCGTAAGGAACGCGACTGTACCTTAATCGATGTGAGACTTGGTTAGAGCTCAACTACATTCCAGTCTAAAGTTAACTTGTAGTAGGCTAGTGTCTGTAGCGGTTTAATACAGTATGGTGTTCAAAGCTGGACTAGGTCCCGGGGTTTTTCTGCATTTGCGATTTCCTCGTTAACAAAATTTTTGGTGTCTGTGTTATTTCTTTTCCGCAATATATTTTTTATATAATTGAAATATCACAGGTCGTGCGTAGTTCAATAAGTTGATAAATCCGACCTTGTTTGTTGGATATAACTTGATTGACACTTGGGCATTGGTTTTGGTACCGTCCAAGTTTTCTCATATCAATCAGGCTCACGGATTTCTATCTGTTCAATTTGCTGATTGTATTGAGAAAGAGAGATAAAGCTCTTTGATATATTTCTTGATTGAGTCTCACTTTAAGTTGGTGCTCTCGGAATTATATTAAAGTTTTGTCCATACAAATTTCCGAACGAATTATTGGGTGTGGTTGTTATACCCTCGCTTTTTCAATTGGTATCAGAGCAGGCAAACACGCTAAGACCTCATAAGTATGTGTTTGTAGCAATCTGATTTATGTGGATAGAAATTTACCTCTTTCAAGCACACATAGAAATGTCTTCCAAAGTTTTTGACTATGCCAAATATCTTGGGCTTACCTCAAAGGATAACTCCTTAGCAGATTCTTCCAAATCCCGAGGTAGAAAACTTATGCTATCAGATTTTGATATCATTCCCTCTAAAGTGACAATTGACACTATGTCAGAATCTGAGATGAAATTCACCAGAACCTTAAAAAAGGCTGCTAAGATTATTGATGTTCAAGCTTCTAAAATCAGATCCCTTAAAGAAAAATATGCTCAGCTCACTGATGAACTTAAGATGTTTCTTAATAGAGAACGGGTACTCTATGGTATCGTTGAGTCATTTTCTAACAATATCGAAAACCTCGTTCAAGAAACTACTCTACAGCGAAAAGATTAGTATACTTGAAGATACTGTTAAAGAAGACTCAAGTAGAGAAGAACGTTTAATCAAGTTTCATTCATCAGAATTGAACAATTGTCGTGTTGAAAAAGAGAAACTTGTTGCATTTCTTTTACTAGCCCAGGAACAGAGTAACTCCTTGAAAAAGGAAAACTCTGTTTTAGTGAGTAAGTCTTCTTCAGTGCCCTTTTCTAATACTCATGTGGTATTACTAAGCATGGATAAAATTACTCCTAAGAAATTATCCTCTAAGAAACGTTTGTGTAACTTGCAGATATTTGAAAAGGCTATGAGTCAATAAGGGGATTCATCAAAATTTTCTTATCCACGATCCTGTTCATTATGCGGGAAAAGGAATCATAATTTTCTCCATTGTTTTGCTAGAAAGAAACAAATTTCTGATCTTCAAAATTTGCTTCTTTTTACAGTCGACAGAGTAAATAGTCTGACGACATCTACAATGAATGACATTCTTGCAGAGAACCAGAAATCTCATAAAAAAGGTTTCCAAGGTAACTCTTCTAAAAATCTTTACTGGAATCGTGCTCTTCATAATGGTGCAACTTCTTTCACTACTCATGTACACGTTCCCAATTAATATTTATGAGAATAAGTCTGGCAGGTCTAAGTCTAGGAGAGGGGATTCTCGTAATCTTTATTCTCTGGAACGTATCTCAAGAGGTCCTAGACTTAATCCTCGGAAAAATCCTTCTGATGGAGATTCAAAAAGGTCAATGTTTAATTCTTCTGGAATAAGATATAACTGAATGAAGGTAAGAAATACACGACACAGACACTGAGAAGGTATTTACAATTCTTCTCTCAATATACATAGTGGGATTACATCCCACTCTGTTACCTATTTATAGGTAAATTCATCCTTGAAACTAACTTGAGAGTTGCAAGGATGATATTAGTGGGATACTCAAGTTCGTTTTATGATACCGTCTGATCTTGTGTTTTTTTTCTTTTACCTTGAAATAAAGTTGGTTTTCTTCGTATGTGAATATTGAGTCATATATTGACTCCTAGTAACTTGTATCTTGTTGAGTTTTTCATGTGCTCTAATTTAAAGTGAATCTTCTAATTATCGAGCTATGAAAATCTATGAGATGACTGAAAAACAGATAGTGTATTTCCTTATTTTGGATCCTAGTTGACCCATTAACTTTCCGAAACCGGTCCGCGAACATCCGTGTACGCTTCTTCTTAAGAGTTTTTATAAGGTTTACATAACAAGGGATTCCTTTCTTCTCTTGTTCACGTATATATATATATATATATATATTATATTGTTTTCCATCCCTATCAAAAAAATATGGAGAACTCTTCAAGATCTCAGGAAGTTGTGGATCTTGATATGGAAGAAGGCATCAAAGGATGCAGCTCGGTTCAAGAACTTGTTTTGAAAAAGATGATTGCAACAAAAGAGTACAACTCCTGGATTGTTGAATCTGTCAAGGATTTAATTCATTACCATAATGACTCAACGGTCAGCTAGGGAACTGATGAATTTTGAAAAAAATTGGCCTT
Organism: Papaver armeniacum; assembly: GCA_023531295.1. Taxonomy (NCBI): domain Eukaryota; kingdom Viridiplantae; phylum Streptophyta; class Magnoliopsida; order Ranunculales; family Papaveraceae; genus Papaver; species Papaver armeniacum. The sequence continues at coordinate 372,867 of JAJJWW010004645.1, forward strand.
AATTTGCAAATCTTCAATGGAGAACTCTTCAAGATCTCGTGAATTTGTGGATCTTGATATGGAAGAAGGCATCAAAGGATGCAGCTCGGTTCAAGAACTTGTTTTGAAAAAGATGATTGCAACAAAAGAGTACAACTCCTGGATTGTTGAATCTGTCAAGGATTTAATTCATTACCATAATGACTCAACGGTCGAATTTGCAAATCTTCAACTGCAAACACGTCAATTAATTGATGGTCAAACCAAAATTCTTGAAAAACAAAAAGTCTTGATACAGAACCAGAAGAAGCTCATCTCTGATTGCATCAAGGCCAAACAACTTGCTCACATTGCTGATCGGAAGGTGAATGTTCTAACTCATGAACATGGAGTTTCTACGGTCAAGAAAATCAAGGATATCAACGATACCTTTTATGACGAAGTCTTGAAAAGGTATGAAGTTATCAAAGAAGTCTGAATCTATTATGTCTAGGAAACATCTTATGAGAATTTATTCTTATGAAGGATAACTAGGGTTTGGAATATCAAATATTGTGATTACACATAGCTATTGCCAAAGATTTTCATCTTGCAATGTTTTAGATTTATTTATTTAAATTCTAAGTTATTTGGAAGATGATTTTGCAGTATTAATCTTTATTGGTTTTATATATTGCAAAAAATTTATGGGATATGTGTGTTTACGTCCGTGAACTATGATTGTCCCATATATGTCAAAAGTTAAGTCTATTATGTCATTATGCAAATATTGATAAAAGATAGAATGAACTTTTGAATATTCCGCAATACTGATCTTTCCCTGATCCGCTTCTATGTGAAAGTACTGTATGGCTCTGTAAGTTTTCTTATGTTGAGCATTTCCGATTAAATTAATCATTGAGGTTCCTTTGTAGTTAATTTAATTGATTTTCCTGGATACAAATTCATGTTTCATGTGACTTGTTAATTGATGAGTGCCAAATAGTGCATATTTATACACCTTTTTATTGGCCTTTTACTCATCTTTTGCGTTTAGAAATCAGATATTATCCCAGATTCTGTGTTTTATTTGTTTTCAAGAATAAATATTTATATTAATTAATTTTGTGTTTTTAGGTAATAAATAAAGCTCGGAGAAACTGAGGAGCCCAAAGAGCGAAGAATTGGAGTCAAGTGCCCAAGGAGCAGAAAGCCGAAGCTCGCGCGCGCAATGGCGGTTGCAACCCAACAAGAAGCAACTCATCTACTAGACATGGGTTTGAGCTAGACCCGACCCGCGACCCGGATCCGAGCCCGTACACTCCAAGCCGTTGAGATCTCTATCTTCCACATCCAATGGTCGCTGCCTCCACGTGCATCATAGATCGCTGCTCCCGTGCAACACTAGATCAAGCCAAAACCGCTTACCTCCCCGAGCCGTTCGAGATCGCACCAGCCTTCATCCTACGCTCGCCGAGGCCCCTCAATCAATCTTCGATGCATCCGCTCAACACTGAATCACCCTACACCCTATACCCCCATCGAACCACCTCATTTATTTTCTTCTCCTTCTCTTTCTTCTCTTCTCTGCAGAAACCATCTTCTCTGCAAACCCCTTCCCTTCTTCCCCGACAGACCACCAACTCACCCTCTCCTGTCACCATCACCACAGCCTCCAACCGCACCCTTTTTCCCCTAGCTTCTCTCTATTTCTCTCATAGCTTCTTTCCTAGAGGCTAAGTGAGAAATAGGAAGAACTAGGGTTAGGTTTTTGATCAATCAATCAAGCATGGAGTTGCAGAGCCGATTGACAGAGGAGGAGAGGCGATTCAGAGAGTAGAGGGTATGGGTTTATTTTAATTTTTATTTCGATTTTGAGAATTAGGGTTTGGGGATATTTTCTTGTGCATGTATAAATAGATGAAGAAGAAGTTGATTTTGGGCACGCCTGGATTAGCCAGTGCAGTCATTTAGCTTCAATTTAGGGTTAATTTGTGTTTTAATTGTAGTTCTAATGTTTTAATTTAATTGTTAGGGTCTCAATGAAACCCTAACTTACAACTGTGTTCTTCATGCTCTTGTATTGTTCTTGAATGCTTGAATATTTTCTAGATAGAATTAATCTCAGCATGTCACACTTTGCTCTCACAGTGTATACCAATACCATGGATGCACTGTAGTTGGATTATCCCTGTGATGACTATGCTACAACTCAAGCTCAATTAGACTAATGTTTATCTACAGATTAATTGTGCTTTAGTCAGACAGTTAATACTTAGGATAAATACCTTAGTTGTGATTAAATCATCCATTGGTGAAACACCTTAGGTAAATGGTAGACTTGACACTTCTCCATTACCTGTTATAAGGGCAAGAGTAAGATAAGTAGCTGAATTTACAAGTGTAGGTTAGTGGTGGATTCAAAGACCCTAGGGCTCTTTAATTTGTATCTTTTACCTTAGTTTAGCGTCACTTCAGTTCAAACTCAGCCGTTTCGGCACAAAACACCATCTGTTGTCACTTGTTACCACTTGAAACTCAGTAGAGCAACCTTAGATCAATATCAGAGCACCACAAGTCCTTGTGGGATCGACCCGTACTTGCCGCGTCTCCGATAGACGCCGTGCACTTGCGGTATTACACGTAGGTCAAATTTACATACACTTTCGAGGCCTACCATTAATGTCTAAAGAAATCCTTCTTTTCTTGTAAAAGTAAGGTCGCTCTTGTTGATTTTTGGCTAGTTCTTTACTGAGTTTCCTTCCACCTTGTACATATTCACCTTGTGTTATTTCTTTTAGCTCTTTAATTAGTGTAACTTAGCTTGTTTTACCATTGCATTTAGTGTTCTTTTGCTGCATTGCATCTTAGCTGTTCACCCTGCATTTCATACTTTATTTCCTTTCAGCCGTTAATTGTCTATCAGTCTGATCTTGCATTGTAGTGCTTCTTTCTATTAGCTCAGCTGAGCTTTGCCATTAGTTTACAAGGAGACTAAGCAGCCATGTATCTTAGTGCCTTGTAACTCTTGATCCCTGTGTCAGTCCAATTGATTCCCAGGCTTGGGTTGGTATCCAGCCTGATCTTCTGCCTTCTCTGTGAAACTAAACTCTCATTTTGAGCTAGCAGGTACCTGTGAACTGTGGAGCAAACCCAAGGCAGACCACAGTGCTGCAGACTTGAGGTACTTGCTATGCTTGCTGTGAGGCTGTGCTACTCATTGCCATGTGACTAAGGTAAGCTCACCAAATACTGTATTTTGTGAGTCTGTGGAGCACTGAATGATTGCCATGTGGAGCACTGAATGATTGCACTGAATGATTGCCCTGAACTGGCTCATTTACCCATTGTGTTGTTTGACCATTGTATTAAAAGCCAGACCCTGCTCACTTGCTAGCCCCTGAAACTGCAAGTTTGAGCCAAGTTGCAAACCTTGCATACCCTAGCATAACCTTGAGCATATCATTGCAACCCTTTTGAACCTTTGAGCCATTGTCTCCGCCCCGTGTCTTGTGTGTCTTGTGAAACCTTGCCTTGCATTGCCCTTAGTCGCAGTGCCCTGAAGCTGTGAGCTTGAGTGAAAACTGAGCTTTGATTGCATGATAAAACTGTGTTAGGCATTTCTCACACCCTGAAATATTTGCACTGGTAGGTTCTGTGACCTGGTTGTCTAAGTTGTAACTAGCTCTAAACCTTGTGTGACCTGTGAGCCAAACTCCAACCCCTGAGCTGTTGAGCTTGTCCGCCTCTTGGAAAGCTAGGTTTTCTGCTAGCCCTTGTTGTATCTCGCCCCGTGTCTGTGAGCTCTGCCCTGTAAACCCTGTGCTGTGTACTTTGCAAAAGCAACAACAAGCTCTCTTGTATGCTGCTAATTGAATGAATTAATTGCTGAGAGTGCCTGCTAGTTGAATGAACTGTTAAACCTGCTAAGCGTTACTCATCTGCAAAACTGTGTGCATCAATCTGTGGCACTTAAGCAAAATCACTACTCTGTGCAACTCTGCACTTGCAACCAACTGGGTTGCTAATTTGCAATCTGCACAGGCCTTCCCTGTGCTGTGCACTGAAGTGAAACACTCTACCCACAGCAAACCAAACTGTGCTGTGTTGATAGCACGTGTAGCCCTAAGCTTACCAATCTCTCGCACGTAACCGAGCCACAATCACGGGCTCGTTCTCGTCACATCAAACTGAGCCCACAGTATAAACTGGGCTCAACATAAACTGAACCACCCAAGCCCACATAAGTCTTTCAGTTGGGCTGCTCACAATCAAACCACTGGGCTGTGTCTTTCTACTGGGCTGTGCAACTTGCTCTGCTCACATAGCTGGGTTACACATAACCAAGCTAAGCCCACATACTTCTGGGCTGTGCACAAAACTGGGCTCAATCCACATACTGGGCCATTCAATCTGGACTCTACTTCTGCCAACCCAAGCTGGGCTGTGCTGTTTCCACAGCAACCTGGGCTTCCCACATAAACCAAAGCTCCCAACAAAACCAAATGAATCCCATTGAAACCAAATCCCAATAAACCAAACTAAATTTTGAGTTCAATTTGAGTTGATAAATCATGTCAGGATTTTGGTCTGCATCTGGGGATGGAAACAAATCCCTTAGAGAGCGTGCTTACGGGCACGCTTCACAGGATGAACCCCCACATACCATAGTGATTTTAGGGAATTTTATGCGCCTTCTCGTGGCCCCGACCTCACATACCCTAATCACTATGAGCACATGTATCATCCATCACAGGTTGAGAATGAACACTTTCCTCATACCCAGTCATCACTTCTAGATCAATTAGAAGCTCAAGTTTCGCTTTAGAAAGGCAATTACATGAGCAATTGTCAAATCTAATCCCCCTAGGCAATATGAAATGCATGCTTGCACCTTATGTGGTGGCTTAGACCACCCCTGAGTATCGTTATATTTTGCATGATTTTAGGCAGTCTAGGGAAAGCCATGATAATCAAATGTACGAATTGTCTAGAAGTGACTATGACCATGCACACATGCATCATTCACCACAGTGGGGAGATGAACAATTTTATACTCCCCCAACTCCTAGTTTGCAATCAATAATGGAAACACTCGTGGAGCAAAATGCTAGGCTTGAAATGAATGCAATGCATGACCATCAACATAGCAACATGTATGAATTTCCCTTCTCTAGTGAACCTCATGCTCAACCATACAATGAATATCCATATGAGGAATGCATACCCACTAGTGAAGACTCTCCTTCAATGGAACAACTCAAGATGATTCTTCAAAGGAACCTGATTGAGTTACAAAATGATAGGATTGAAAATAGTGTTTCTAGTCTTACTCATGCAACTAACATTGAATATGAACCTAATCCAGAGGTAGATGAGTACACTAAAAATACTACAATTTTGAATGGAGAAATGAATTCTTGCTATGATGATGATGATGAATATGAAGAGCATGTGTATTTTGAAAATGTAGTAGAATCTTTAGGTTCGAGACGTTAGACGTCTCTCTTCCGTGAACCCTATGAATGATGCTTCTTCTAATATTCATATATGTGATGATGATGTGGAACCTGTGCAATTTTCCTGTGAAAATGAACATGATTTACCCTCTTTTGACTTTAGGAAAGTGTGTGATGGTACAAATGATTTTAAAAATGAAAACAACCTAGATGTACCTAACCTCTCTCCTGAGTCACAAATTGAAACTCCTCCACCAAACCTAGGTGTAGTTTGTAACAAAATTGCAAAACCAACTTTTTTAAAAATGCCTAACTTAGGCCTAGAACTTTGTGCTTCCCAAGTCCTCTTGGACTATTTTGCATCAAAGTATAACACTCTTAAGGAGCCACAGTTGGAATATGTATGTCTGCCTGTTCTTAGCAAAACTCATTTTGAGTTAGACCTTTTGCATGATGTACCGTTAAAATTGCAAGATTTTGTGCTCCCAAACACACTCGTTCACAAGTTTAGGTTTGGGGGAAACTCCTTCACATCTACAGTCTTACTTGCACTCTCATATTATATTTGTGTAAGGCTGTTGATGTTTGTATATATTTTCTATTGGGTTGATCCTCAACTCTTTAGATTGTTAGTTTATGGTGAATTTTCATTGTATATATCCAATAGGACTTGTTAAATTTTTCTTTTCTTGAATCGGTTGAGTCTTCATGCGCATATATTATGCTAATCCGATATGATCTCCGTTGAGAATGTTGGATTCTAGCCTTGACTAAAGAAGCTTAACCGTGCTCCGCCGACATCCCAGTAATCTCTTCCCTTTTTCTCTTATCAAGCATAGTTCTCTCTCGGTATGTGACTGTTTAAAATTTTTTCTATATGTCGACACATTGAGGACAATGTTTGATTTAGGTTTGGGGGTGCATTTGCATATTTTTGCATTTAGAGTTTTTAGTCTTTTTAACCTTTTATTTCAATTTAAAAAAAAAAAAAAAAAAAAAAAAAAAAAAAAAAAAACTCTTTTTGTAAAAACCTCCAACTTTTAGAGATTTTAGAGTCACTAGCATGCTTCTAGCTATGTTTACATAGAGAATCTGACCGAAATAACAGAACTTGGAAGTGTAGGAGAACACAATCGGGTTCCTTAGTTGATTAGAGCGTTAAAGTTGGATTTAAACCATACCGGAGGGCGAATTAGGTGTTGTTTAGATATTCGGTAGTAGAATTGTGATCACCCATTGTGGAGACTACCCATTTTACATCAAGTGAGGCACCAACCTTCAATTTTTTGCAACTTTCTAGAAAAGCTGTTAGAGTGTGTGTCACCGCACGTAAATCCGGGTAGGAATGGTGAGCTACCCAACTTCGCACCAATTTCAACACTACTTTTGATCTCTTGAGTGCTAGTTTTTGTCAATCATGAGGGTGACGTCTAAAGATGAAAACTCCTTCTAAATACCGATTTGCAGTTAGCATCTCTCTCTCTCTCAATCAGCAAGACCCATAGAAACACATCATCATCAACAAGCGGAGCATCATCAGAATATTGAAAGAAAAATTGATATAGTCCAAGGTTTTTGTGCAACAAAGAAAGAAAATAGGATGAGAATTAATAAAATTTATAAAATCAAGACAATTCAAGTTGTGGAAAAATTGAGTGATAAAGTCCTTTGTCCATGGAGTTAGTTGTTTCATTATTTGTATTTTTATTTTCACTTATTGTAAAAAAAAAAAAAAAAAAAAAATAAAAAAATAAAAAAAAAATAAAAAAAAAAAAAAAAAAAAAAAAAAAATATTGTAGTTTATTTTTGCTACCACCATGGTAAAAAAGAATTTAAAAAGAAAAATCCAAACAACAAGGAATTTGAGTAGAAAAGTTAAAAATTGTCAAGTTTTGTGAAGTTTAGAAGTTCGTCATCAACATTTGAAGACCGAAGACCGAAGATTGAAGACGTTTCTATGGTTCTTATGAGAGATTGATGTTAATTGCCGATCGGGTGAGAAGTGAGTGAGTACTCCTGTAGGATCATAATATCGCAACGGACAAGGTTCAAGGGATAAATAAACGACGGTGTCGCGAGGGAGTCGCAGGGAGCTAAAATAAACGACGCGATGAATAACGACAAACAAAACAATTGGAAGACATGAAACCTGGCGAGGGTTAAGAAGTGTCGCGAGAATGAATATTCGTACACTTGCGACACTTCGCGAGACATTCCCGAAAATAAAGGATAGCTTAGCTGTCATCCACTATGTATTACCCTATATAAAGGGCTAAATGAGTCTGTTGAAAGGGGGGAATCTTTGGAATGGAAAAAGCAAGTCATTAGGAGAGAGAAAGTTTAAGAGCGCTTTAATTTCCAAGTGTAATTCTATTGTACTGTGTAAACATTTCATGGAATCAATTAATAAATATTCTTGATCATACATCTTTCAATGGATTAGTCAAGCAAAACTGAGTAAGGGGTGTAGTGTGGGATTTCCGCAACTACATATGCGCTAGAAAACAGGGACGATCATTTGTAAAAGAGAGAAGATTGCAATTAAAGTTGTTTGAATCAGGAAAATGAGAAAGGAAAATCTTAAATCGGATGGAAAAGATATGGCATGCATCACAGACACAAGAGTAATGATTAGTGAATTTCATGAAAATATCAAAGGAAGAATACACAAACGGGATTTCGAAGGAAAGAAGATTACGGATAGAGAAATGGCATCACCTTTGAAGAATTGGGAAAAGCAAGAGATAACATTCACGGCGGGGAAATATCCAAAGAAAATTTGGATCACACATCTCCACTGGTGATCACAATAAACGCGTATAAGGAAGGAGAGGAATCGGAGAACACGGTGAAAACATGGGTGGTGAATGGAGTTTTAATCGATACAGGAGTCGGGTGAACATCATGTTCTATCACGCTTACAAAAAGATGGGATATAAAGACGAAGATATGATTTTCGCGGCATACAATATTCAAGGTTTTGGTAAATCCGTAACAAAAGTTAAAGGGGAGATAAGAATACGTATTCCGTTAGGAGGAATTGAAACACAGTGACATTAAGTGTAGTGGATATGGAATCACCGTACAACATATTACTAGGAAGACCATGGGTACATGCAATAAAAGCCGTGGCGTCAACGCTTCATCAATGTATCAAGTTTCCTACACCCACCGGAATTGGCAAGATCAAAGGGGATGCTACTAAAGGAAGAATATATTATCAAAATGAAGTAAAGTGTTGCGAGGAACAAGTAAACATGCAAAAGAATATATCAAAGTATCGCAAAAAGATGGCGAGGGTGGCTAAGAAAGAAGAAGAGTTTAGAGTTTATATGATAAGAGCAAAGGAAGGAAAAGGCATACCTAGCGAGACCTCGGGAGAAGAAAATGATCTTGCGAAAGAACCAAAAGGACCAACCCCTATGGGAGAACCGAAGGCCGGTTACGTCGCGGCAGAACAAACCAAAGAAGTGAATATTGGAACTAAGGAAAAACCCAAGATGCTAAAGATTGGAACTAACATGGAAGAAGATGAAGAGAAAAGAACTGTAGACTTGTTGCGAGATTATAAAGACATCTTCGCGTGGGATATGGATGAAATGCCCGGTATAGATCCGTCGATCGCTCGTCACAAGTTAGAAATTGATAAAAATGTGAAGCCATTTAAACAAAGAATTAGAAAGATAGCAACAAAGATATCACCCTCAGATAGAAGAAGAACTCAGAAGATGCTTGGATGCAAGAATTATTAGACAAGCAAAATATCCCGAATGGATAGCGAATATGGTTATAGTTCCAAAGAAGAACAAGGGAATAAGGATTTGCATTGATTTCACCGATTTAAATAAAGCTTGCCCTAAAGACAAGCTTTTCCATTGCCGATATTCCACAACTAGTCGAATCGGCGTCAGGGAATGAAAGAGTATCATCTCTCGGACGGGTACAAAGGTTACAACCGATTCCTCTCGCCGAGGAAGATCAAGAGCATACCGCTTTCTTCGCTCCAAGAGGATTATACTCGCTATACTAAAATGCCGTTTGTCTCGCGAAATGCTGGAGCAACGTATCAAAGGATGGTAGAAGAGGTATTCGCAGAATGGATACATAAAACACTAGAGGTATACGTAGATGACATGCTGGTAAAAAGTAAGAAGGCAGAAGATCACGTGCGAGACCTGAAAGAAATTTTTGAGCAGATGAGGCGTTTTAACATCAAAGTAAATCCGAAAAATGTACCTTCTGAGTTGCGTCGGGAAGTTCTTGGGTTACATTGTATCAAAGGAAGGAATACATGTTGACCCGGAGAAAGTAAAAGCATTCGCGATATGCCGACACTCGCGATAAAGTAAAGGATGTTCAAAAGTTTAGAATGGGTTGTTAGCATCATTAGGAAGGTTCATCTCGCGGTCATCCGATAAGTGTAAACACTTTTTCAGCGTTCTGAAAAAAGGATCGAAGTTTAGGTGGACGGACGAATGTGAAAAGGCTTTACAAGGGATCAAAGAGCATTTAATGGATATATCCATTATGCGTATGCAGAACTGTGGAGAGGAATTATTAATATACCTCGCGACAACTTCGCATGCCTTAAGTGCGCTTTACCGCGAACGGACGCAGGAGTAGAAAAACCAATCTATTACATCAGTAAAACTTTTAACGTCGCAGAAAGAAATTATTCAAGATCGAAAAATTAATCCCGGCATTAGTTTATGCAACATTCAAACTTCGCATATATTTTCAAGCGCATACTATTAAGGTAGTCACGAAAATACCAATTGAGTCAGTTATGAAACATTCAAAAAGATCGGGAAGAGTTGAAAGATGGAATGCTCAAATAAGCCATTGTAAGCTCAAGTATGAGATATTATCCTCAACTAAGTCACAAGGTTGTCGCAGACTTTTAGCAGAATTTCCCTTGGAAGAAGATGAAGCGATAGATGAAATGATGGATGTAGAAGAAGAGTATGGAGACCCAAAAGACCGCTAATCGAACCAGACATGATGGGAAATATTAGTAGATGGATCATCAAATGGAGAAGGAAATGGAGTGGGAATTGTTATGATTTCACCAGAAGGCAATAAATTAGCTTTCTTTTAGATTGGAGTTTGAATCCACGAATAATGAAACAGAGTATGAAGCTATAATACATGCTCGCGACTTGCAATAGAAATGAAATTGGAGAATATAAGGATTACCAAGTGATTCGCAACTAGCAATTCACCGGGTAATAGAGAAATACACTACAAATAATCCATCTTTGAAAAAGTACAAGAAGCATGTCGAAGAATTGTCGGCACGGATACCGAAAAATAAAATGGAGGCACATATCAAGGAGAGATAATAGACTCGCAGACGCTTTTGCCTTTATATCAAGTATGATGACAGACCCGACTGCGAGGAATATCAAAATACAGACACTACTGGCGCCATCAATTAATAAAGAGGAAGAACAAGAAGCAGATATAATGATGGTAGTATATGAAATGCAATGTCGCGAGGAAGACTGGAGAGTAGAACTTCACGCGTACTTAATGAAGGGAGAGGTACCAAAAATAGATTGGAGGCACACAAGTTAAAGAGCCGGGCAACAAATTATGAATTACGAGATGGCGTGCTTTATCGGCGATCTTTTGATGGGCCTTCGCTTCGATGTCTAACAAGGAAAGAAGGAGAAACCATATTGAAGATGCTGCATAGTGGGGATGCTGGAAATCATAGCGGCGGGAGATCTTTGGAATACAAGGCAAAGACGCAAGGATATTATTGGCCATATATGCATGAAGACGCAAAAACAATATCAAGACGCCGCGAGGACTGTCAAAGACATGGGAAAAGATACACGCGCCGTGGGCGCTGTTAAATTCTTCCACAAGTGTGTGGCCTTTTGGAAAGTGGGGTTTAGATATTGTAGGACCATTTTTACCAGAACAGGACAAAAAAGGTACTTAATCGTCGCAACGGACTATTTCACAAAATGGGCAGAGGTGAAAGCGGTCCAAAGATATTCGCGATAAGGATGTCTTTACTTTCATATTTGAAAATATTATATGCAGATTTGGGATTCCGCACAATTGGTATCCGATAATGGGAAGCGTTTGAAGGGCAAAATATAGAGTTGTCGCTTAATGCATTTCGAGATAAGATGTGGGAAATCAACTCCATTATATCCGCAAGCTAACGGCCAAGCGGAGGCAACAAACAAAACAATTCTTCGATATACTTGAAGAAAAAGTTGGAAGGACACAAAAGGGGATGGTGCGAACAAGTACCCAATGCGCAAGATGGGCTTATAATACAACTAGAAGAGAAGCCACAGGAATGTCCCCTTTTTGCTTAACTTACGGAGTTGAAGCAAGATTCCCAAGCAGGTCGTGATTCCGACAACCCAAAAAGAGGTTTGGGAGAAAAATCTTAGCGCAGACAACATTCTAATCAAGTTGGATGAATTGGAAGAAAAACGAGAAAAGGCATTGCGACACATGGAGAATTATCAGCGAAGACTGGCTAGAGAATATAACAAGCGTGTAAGAATACGTGAGTTCCAACCAGAGACTTGGTGTTGCGAGAAACCCCAATATATCAACGTGAAAGTGGAGGCAAGTTGGCGAGAAAATGGGATGGACCTTATATCATCAAAGAAGTAGTTGGTACAGGGGCATATAGATTGATGGATCCTGAAGGAAAAGATGTGGGACAAAAATTGGATAGACCATGGAATAGATTATATCTAAAGAAATATTACCCATAAAAATGGGAGAGGAAAAATGAATTAAGATGAAGTACTTCTACGCAAAGTATTTGCGAAATTCAATAAAATGCGAGAGAGAAAATCCGCGAAGATCTCGCGATAAGAATAACAAAGAGTCATGAATGGCTTAACAAAAATGAACGAACAAAAGAATGGGACGAACCTTTATGGCGTACACCCTAGTTCGCGAATAACATTTCGTAAGAGGCAAATGTAAGACCTAAAGTGCGTCATATAAGGGGGTATCTCTCGACATGGCTCGGGGGAAGGTTACACCGCTCCCGAAGCCTCGAGTCATGAAAATTTGGGGCCCATGAAAGCCTACCCGGAAGAGGTACCTTGGATTCCCAACTATATATATAAGGTTATACCGGTTGGGCGACCGAGGGTCTCTTCCAAGGAGTCGTGTATGCTCAAGGCGCCGAGGTACACGGTTGAGCCGAGTGCCCTGGATGGATGAACCTACCCTGGCCATTCTTGGCAAGTCTTGGCATATGTTGCACTCGCCCGAAGAAAACTCCACTTAGGGTGCAGCCTCGTAACCATAAACCCTATAGGTATAAGGGATAAGAGGCTGCGAAAACAACTGGTTGTTGTTAAGACCGGATGGGAGGAGCTAGTCTTGTATGGCCGATGTTTCGCCTCCTTGAAGGGGCAACCAGGGGGAGATGATAAGGGCGACGCTCTCCATTAGGGGGAGTGTCAAAACAGACGCAAATGTCATAAGGCTATGTTTTCGCAAGAGAATTTAGGCTTGTCATATTTGTGCAATGATCCTGCAGAGGCAATAATACTAACGCGAGGTTAAGGCGAGATCAATGGGTCTTTACACGACAGTGTACGGACGTCCTGCGATTTCGTCGCACGACGGCAATGTCATGGGGCTTTATGTTCGCAAGGGTATCTAGACCTGTCATATTGTCGCAACTAAAACATCTGCAGAGGCAAAAATACTTGGAAAATGATAAGGCAAGATCAATGGGTCTTTACATGCAAGTGTAAAGACGTCCTGCGATTTTGTCGCGATGAAATGTGGCAGGGGAAGACCTCTAATTAGGGAGGTCTAACTTGGAAGACCACACAATATTGATAAGGCAAGGTCAATGGGCCATTGCATGAAAATGTAAAGGCGGCCTGCGACCTTGTCGCAACAAGAAGAGATAAAATAAAGACTATCGAAATGATAAGGCGAGAAAAGTAGGTTTCTCCATTCATGGAGATACCTGCGACCTCGTCGCAATATAAAATTCGACATCAGTGAAGAATACATTTCAGAATGATGATGACTGAGTAAAGATCATTTCGTAAAATTGAAGGCGAATAAACTTGCGAGATTATAGTCATAGTTAAGAAGAAGAAAATAAGAGAATCATTCAACAAGGGATTTAATCTTTCAAAACAAAAAGACAGTCGCAGCAAAAGTTATAAAGCGTTAATTCTCTACATCAATTTTATCATCTTCACCAATAATTTTCTCAACTTCACCTTCACCGGTCAATGGATGTTCATCAAATATTTTCAAGACCTTCATTCTCGCCTGGTGGATTTTCATCGTAAATTTTTTCGATCGATCTTTGTTGATAACTTCAAGATTAGCGATATCTTCGCCGCTTTCATAGTCATAATCACTATCGGAGAATCGGGGACTTCATCATCACTTACTTCCAAAGGATCAACATGAATAGGAGCAAGGGATTTAGACAATAAAATGTCATTCACAAGGACTTCAGCTTTGAGGGGGAATTGACGAAGCAACGCCTTTTGACGATTCTTACTATCTATGTCTTTACAAGTAAGACATATAATCAAATCTTCGTTCCGCACTGGTCGCGAGAACGAGCAAGAGAAGCAACGAGTAACCCATTTTCTTTGCGAATCTTAGAGTAATCTGATCCGAGGGTGGAGATAGTAGAGCGAAGTTTTTTTCTGCAAAACAAGTGCGCAAGATTAAAAAACAAGTGCACAATAATTAATGGATTAAGATAGTCAAATAATATGACTACCTTCCTTCCGAGAAGTAAGATGCTGAATTAAAGCCGCAAAATTATTCCCAAACAGTCCATGGCATCATCAAATGTATCTCCAACTAGGCCTTTCAATCGAGCTTCGCAAGCTCTTTTCATTCGAAACAAGTATAGAATTCTCGGCCGCAAGAGTAGAGTTGGATTTTTCTAATTTGGAACATTGATCTTTGAATTGGTTTGCTTTTAGACTTAAGGTTATTCTCGCCTCGAATAAGTTTATCTCTCTTGGCAGTAATTTCTTCAAGTTGCTTTTTCAAAGTATAAGTGGTTTGTTCTTGTTCTTCACGAAGTTTTTGACAAGCATCATATTCTTGCGAATAGGTCGCGACCTTGCTCAGCAGAGATCGCTTTTCCTGAGAAAGGGTCTCATTCTCATCTGATAAAGTTTCCAACCCCAAATTAGCCTTAGTCAAAGAATAAGAAAGGCGAGACATGTCTTTACTTAATGAATCTTGTCATTGAACTAAATCAAAGTTTTCTTTAGACAAATTATCTATTTGATCAGCGGCATATGTATGAAGATTATTTAAGAAGTTATATTGCTCCATCCAAGCATCTCTTTCAACTCGAACCTCTTCAACAGTTGATTCCAACCGATATATCTCCATTATTCGTTTCGGTTTAAAGCTTAAAGGGCGAACAAAAGTTTAATTTTTAAAAAAAAAAAAAAAAAAAAAAAAAAAAAAAAAATGATGGGGGTGGCGAGAGTATACCTTTTAACTCCTCATTCTTCCTGCGAAGATTATCACGGTCTAGCGAGATGTTGTGAAATTTTTGATTGTCAAGGTGGAAACTGTTACATTTCTCGGTCATAGCTTGGAGATCATTCCTCAATCTAGTGATTTCTTGAACCAAAGATGCTTGCGAAATCCTATCGGGACCAAGATGTTTACTTAGAATCTCGCAAACATCGACTTGACAGTGGTCGACGGAAGTTTTCTTGGCATCATTCACAAGATCCGAAAGGACTTTGAGAGCCACTTCTATCCCTTCCAAGTTTTCTTTGGTAAGAGGGATTTGCTCGGATGAAGAAGTAATAATAGCAAAGTGGAAGAAGGAGACGGGGCATCTTTCATCAAGGCGTCACGGGAAAGGAAGTCTCTGGAAGGATGATGACTGGAGAAATGTCAGAGGCATGAATAGTAGGATTATTATGAGGAGCTTGATCTGCGAAGAGTTCTGTATAGGAATGTTGTCATTAATAATGTTCTCGCGAGAATCGCCCAAGAAATCATCTTGCGATGATCTTGCAACCGGAGAAGAAGGTGTAAAGGAGGGAAAGGAAACACTAGGAGTAACAGGCTTGGGTTGGCGAAGTCTTTTAGGAGTTTTGTCAATACTTCCATCATCCTGCGAATAACGAGTTAAATAAGAAATAGAGGCAACAATATATTATTAATAAAAAACAAATGTTTCTTAAATACCTTGTCACTCGCAGCTTTCTCTTTGAAGCCATAGATTTTACTCGCGAAGAGGGCTTTGATTGCGCAAGGGATTCTTGTTGCGAAGTAGATTTCGACGGCGAGCCCAAAGAAAAAGAGGGTTCTTCACGGTAAATTTAGTTCTCGGGCTGGTTCTTGCTAAATAACAATGGCGAGAAAGAAAACTACGTAATTAATCATACCAGTGTGATTTTAACAAAGAAAGATAATCTCAAAATTAATCAACCACAAAATCAGCCGATATGGCAAGATTAACAAACCTAGACGCCATGAGAACGACAACCGATAAAAGTGGTAAAGAAGATGGTGAGAGAAAATAGCAGGCCGACACTTGCGTAATGATGAAGAAGAAGAACACTTGCAGACGATGAAGAAGATGAAAAAGAAAAGGAAAATTCTTCACAGGGGACACTCCTATAAATAGACGAGAAAAATATTACGACCGGATAACATTAAATGCACCGGTAAAAGGGGTAAATATAGACACGTGTAAACGGTCACTACTAAATCCAAGAAAACCAGGCAAAAGGAATTTCAGTAGGATCCAAATATCGCACAACATATTTCCTAACAAACGAGAAGAGCTTGCGAGATTGATTACTTTCCGTAACTCATGAGGCAAGAAATGACACTTCATATATATATTACAAAGAAGCTCCAGAACTTCGCCAAAAGAATAGAGGCAAGTATGTACTTTTCAAGAAAAGTATTCTTTCGCTCGTTCCTTCACCAATTAAAACCAAGGATTATTACAACAATGAATTTTTCCTTCAAATCGCTCTTCAAGCAATATTCAAGGAAAAAGAGGCAAGATGTAGGATCATAATATCGCAACGGACAAGGTTCGCGGGATAAATAAACGACGGTGTCGCGAGGGAGTCGCAGGGAGCTAAAATAAACGACGCGATGAATAACGACAAACAAAACAATTGGAAGACATGAAACCTGGCGAGGGTTAAGAAGTGTCGCGAGAATGAATATTCGTACACTTGCGACACTTCGCGAGACATTCCCGAAAATAAAGGATAGCTTAGTTGTCATCCACTATGTATTACCCTATATAAAGGGCTAAATGAGTCTGTTGAAAGGGGGGAATCTTTGGAATGGAAAAAGCAAGTCATTAGGAGAGAGAAAGTTTAAGAGCGCTTTAATTTCCAAGTGTAATT
Organism: Papaver armeniacum; assembly: GCA_023531295.1. Classification (NCBI taxonomy): domain Eukaryota; kingdom Viridiplantae; phylum Streptophyta; class Magnoliopsida; order Ranunculales; family Papaveraceae; genus Papaver; species Papaver armeniacum. The sequence goes on from JAJJWW010004645.1 coordinate 389,665, forward strand.
CTATTGTACTGTGTAAACATTTCATGGAATCAATTAATAAATATTCTTGATCATACATCTTTCAATGGATTAGTCAAGCAAAACTGAGTAAGGGGTGTAGTGTGGGATTTCCTGCAACTACAACTCCCACCCCTTTCTAATGGTTGATTTCCTTCCTTAGAGATCATCAGAAAAAGATTCTTTTTGTCCACATTTCTGTGGAGTCTCCGATTTTATTTCGGAAGGTTATCCTTCTTACCTACAACGTGTGCAGGATTTCTCTCTTTATTCCCGCCTGCACACATGAGAGACTAAAAAAGCGATCTTTTTGAGTGCAATTATCATAAAACCCTAATGGTGAGGCAGAAGTTGAGACTTATGATCACAATCGAATCCGAATTCTTTCATATGGTATGGTTACTTCTCGCTCAAAGACTTAAGGATGAGAATGCGTTCTTTGGTAGTTCTAACTTCGTTACTAGCATGCAGAAACTCTATGTCCTCATAGCTTCTTGGAGGCTTGAGACTCTTTTACACTCGAAGTTGGAGAAGGTTTTGTGGGTACACCTCTCGGTAAACCCTCACGAGACTACAACTCGTCCACTAGGGACACCTAGGGGTTTAAAGGCTTAGTGCATACGCTAAATGCATTCGAGAGACCTGCGACAGGGGTATAGTTAGGATTTCCTAATTTCTGTTTCACTTGAGGACAAGTAAAATTCAGGTTTGGGGGTATTTGATGAGTGCCAAATAGTGCATATTTATACACCTTTTTATTGGCCTTTTACTCATTTTTTGCGTTTAGAAATCGATATTATCCCGCATTCCGTGTTTTATTTGTTTTCAAGAATAAATATTTATATTAATTAATTTTGTGTTTTTAGGTAATAAATAAAGCTCGGAGAAACTGAGGAGCCCAAAGAGCGAAGAATTGGAGTCAAGTGCCCAAGGAGCAGAAAGCCGAAGCTCGCACGCGCAACAGCTTGCAACCCAACAAGAAGCAACTCATCTACTAGACATGGGTTTGAGCTAGACCCGACCCGCGACCCGGATCCGAGCCCGTACACTCCAAGCCGTTGAGATCTCTATCTTCCACATCCAATGGTCGCTGCCTCCACGTGCATCATAGATCGCTGCTCCCGTGCAACACTAGATCAAGCCAAAACCGCTTACCTCCCCGAGAGCTCAGATCGCACCAGCCTTCATCCTACGCTCGCCGAGGCCCCCTCCATCAATCTTCGATGCATCCGCTCAACACCGAATCACCCTACACCCTATACCCCCATCGAACCACCTCATTTCTTTTCTTCTCCTTCTCTTTCTTCTCTTCTCTCGTAAACCATCTTCTCTGCAAACCCCTTCCCTTCTTCCCGACAGACCACCAACTCACCCTCTTCTCGTCACCATCACCACACCATCACCACAGCCTCCAACCGCACCCTTTTCCCCTAGCTTCTCTCTATTTCTCTCATAGCTTCTTTCCTAGAGGCTAAGTGAGAAATAGGAAGAACTAGGGTTAGGTTTTTGATCAATCAATCAAGCATGGAGTTGCAGAGCCGATTGACAGAGGAAGAGAGGCGATTCAGAGAGGCGATTCAGAGAGTAGAGGGTATGGGTTTATTTTAATTTTTATTTCGATTTTGAGAATTAGGGTTTGGGGATATTTTCTTGTGCATGTATAAATAGATGAAGAAGAAGTTGATTTTGGGCACGCCTGGATTAGCCAGTGCAGTCATTTAGCTTCAATTTAGGGTTAATTTGTGTTTTAATTGTAGTTCTAATGTTTTAATTTAATTGTTAGGGTCTCAATGAAACCCTAACTTACAACTGTGTGTTCTTCATGCTCTTGTATTGTTCTTGAATGCTTGAATATTTTCTAGATAGAATTAATCTCAAAGATGTCACACTTTGCTCTCACAAAGTGTATATACCAATACCATGGATGCACCGTAGTTGGATTATCCCCGTGATGACTATGCTACAACTCAAGCTCAATTAGACTAATGTTTATCTGATTAATTGTGCTTTAGTCGACAGATTAATACTTAGGATAAATACCTTAGTTGTGATTAAATCATCCATTGGTGAAACACCTTAGGTAAATGGTAGACTTGACACTTCTCCATTACCTGTTATAAGGGCAAGAGTAAGATAAGTAGCTGAATTTACAAGTGTAGGTTAGTGGTGGATTCAAAGACCCTAGGGCTCTTTAATTTGTATCTTTTACCTTAGTTTAGCGTCACTTCAGTTCAAACTCAGCCGTTTCGGCACAAAACACCATCTGTTGTCACTTGTTACCACTTAAAACTCAGTAGAGCAACCTTAGATCAATATCAGAGCACCACAAGTCCTTGTGGGATCGACCCGTACTTGCCGCGTCTCCGATAGACGCCGTGTACTTGCGGTATTACACGTAGGTCAAATTTACATACACTTTCGAGGCCTACCATTAATGTCTAAAGAAATCCTTCTTTTCTTGTAAAAGTAAGGTCGCTCTTGTTGTTCTTTCGGGAATAACATTTTATGGGGGAGAGTTCTTAATTAAACGTGTGCTTAATTGCCAAATCTTTATGGGGAGTGCGACTGTGGAATATTGTAGGAGTTATCTTGTATCTTTATAAACTCCTTGATGAATACACTAAGTTTCGACTATGTGAAATCATCGAAACAAAGATGGTATGTTCTCTTTTAGTCATGAATAATCTCTTTGAGAATTTCATTATGATCCCGCTAGTTTTCGTACCTTTTCCAATTTATAATGACAAAAAGGGGGGGGAATTATTTTGTAGTTCACACTACATAAATATGGTTTACGGATCATTATGTAAGGGAGAGTGGTTTTCATAGTGAGATGAAGTATTGACTAGGGGGTGATACATATCACCGTAGTATTATTGTCAAAGTTGTGATACAATTGAACTTTGATGTTGCATAATAATACTATGAAATTGTATAACAATAATTGAGAACATCTGTTTTCTTATTGTTATGGCTACGGATCTTCAACAACTGTGATGTTGAGTTGAACACGTTCAAAATCACTGGAGTACTTGGAGTGACAAAGAATTCAAGGAATGTTGAAGAACCAACGAAATAAACCATTTGGATGAGAAGCTACAAAGTTTATTTATTTTGTAATCCATATGTATTGATAATTTTGTCACTAAAATTAAAAAAAGGGGGAGATTGTTAGAGCATTGCTCGTTCGAACTCGCAAGCGTTGCTATCTCAAGCTTGTTTCTCAAGTTTAGGTGTCAAAACTATAAGTCTTGATTTCTAGTATACTTATAGCTATGTCTCGGATTAGGATAGAATGTTCACGGCGTTTATCGATTGAAGACGAAGATCTACTAAGGGGAGCTTGGAGGAACTTCATCAACAAAAGGTATGTGGATACTTGAACTCATCTATCACTTAGAAGTCTATTCTATTCTATCTCCTATTGAGACTAAGTCGTATAGCTATATAGACTTTTACATTATACACATTTGATATTTCGAGCTGAGTTTAACTCGCTTATATCTTTCTTGAAATATGTGTTGGGAAAGCTTTTTGCTTTAACCACGTTCATCATTATTCTTGACGAAAGTTAAAAGATGATCATGTGAAAATCACCTTGTAACATCTTACATGATTTGTGTGAGACAGTCATTTGATGTAGACTCGGAATATTTCGTATTGATCATTCGATCACTTGAAAATTACTTATAAGCTAATAGTTTGTGTGAGACAGATATTGTCGTCTTCTAAGGATGTTTCAATGATTGAAATGGGAGTTAGAACAACTAACCATTGTCAGGATATAGCACAGTATGCATACCCGTATGCAAACTGTTGTAAGAATGATTCAGGTCCGGGAACCAAGTATGCATACCCGTATGCGAACGGTTTTAACTGTTAGAGTATGGGAACTAAGTTTGCGTACCTGTTTGCAAACTTATAAGGTTAATTTCTAAAATCGGTTAAGTATGATTTCATACTCATGAAAAAATACTTTTATATATTAAGGAATGCAATCTTTGCAAACCGTGGCTAAATGTTCAGAATTGATTCTTGTGAATCAAATCCGATTGTGCTTCAATTATGTCTTGTATACTTCTATGAGAATATAAACAATTGAACAACTCTATGAGTAACACAATTAGATTCATTTGATTATCATTTGATCTAGAAGTGTTAAGATGAATAAGGTTAATACAAAAGTGTCCATATGGCTAACTTCGGTTAACTGTTATTGAGCCAACTCAATATATACGTTTAGGTACGGTTACCCATATCTAAATGAAGGTATATTTTATTTGTGTGTAACAAGCCAAGACCATCTAACGGTGGAGAGATATTGCCTTGGTTTAAGTAATCTTAGCTTGAATCTTAAATCAGGTTTTCATCTAACGGTGAATATTGATTGCTTTGCTAGTAAGATAACTTAGAATGCAAACCCTGATTTGAAAGACTATATGAGGGAGAACTCTAGCAACTAGGAAACCTAATCCCCACACCTTCTGTATGATACTAGTTGCGACTAGAGTCGATGATCCTTTAACCTAGGTTTTTCCAAAAACCATTATAGGTTAACGACTAGAAGACTTCATTGGGATTCTGAATCCATACCCAACTATTTTCTTTGTAGTTGCGTATTCTGATCTTATTTGTTCTATCGTATTGAGTACTATCTTCTCTAAAATTTGCTCGAGATTTATCTCCGATAGGTATGATATAAAAAGTTATCACAGAGCTCTTCGTCTCATTTTTTGTGATTCCACAATAACTTGTTCTACTACCATATAGTTAAATTATTGTGAGGTGGTTGATATTTATAGGCTGTTCTTCGGGAATATAAGACCGGATTATCAATTGGTTCTTGTTCACCTTGATTTATCAAAAGACGGAACAAAAACTTCGTAGGTATTTCTTTGGGAGACAGATTTATCTATCAGAATAGACTTTTTTGTGGGAGACAGATTTGTTTATAAAGTCTTCGACTTTGGGCCGTAGAAACTCTTAGTTGTGGGTGAGATCATCTAAGGGAATCAAGTGTGTAGAGTCCTACTGGGATTCAGAGGCGTAAGGAATGTGACTGTACCTTAATCAGTGTGAGATTGGTTAGGGCTCAACTACATTCCAATTCGAAGTTAGCTTGTAGTAGGCTAGAGTCTGTAGTGGTTTAATACAGTGTGGTGTTCAAATCTGGACTAGGTCCCGGGATTTTCTGCATTTGCGGTTTCCTCGTTAACAAAATTTCTGGTGTCTGTGTTATTTCTTTTCCGCAATATATTTTTTATATAATTGAAATATCACAGATTGTACGTAGTTCAATCAGTTGATAAATACGACCTTGTTTGTTGGATATAACTTGATTGACACTTGGGCATTGGTCTTTGGTACCGTCCAAGTTATTTCTCATATCAATCAGGCTCACGGATTTCTATCTGTTCAATTTGCTTATTGTATTGAGAAAGAGATATAAAGTTCTTTGATATATTTCTTGATTGAGTCTCACTTTTAAGTTGGTGCTCTCGAAATTATATTGGAGTTTAGTCCATACAGATTTACGAACAAATTATTGGGTTTGGTTGTTATACCCCCGCTTTTTCAGATTCACATCTCTTCGCAAACTCTCAGAGAGATTCAAATCTCTCGGGAAATCTCAGATAGGGCCGAATATTCCCCATGATAGGAACAAGCCTCATGTAGGAATCGAGTCTCCTTTTCAGACTTTCCACACGAATGCTGAGGCATCCCATGCCTTTTCACGTGACTCATCCTAGTCAGTCTTCTAAATCAGAGAATATCTCTTTATCTTGCCCAACTCAGCTAAAGAGAATATTTCTCTTTCAACACATCATCACAAAGGCTGACTCAGCTTCACATAAATTGGGGGATATCAATTAGGGTTTTGGTATGGTGGTCTACGGAACATATAAGAAATACCCGTCCTATTTCTCACCGCAGAAGAGAGTAAAGGCGGTAGAATAATGAGATAAACTCAACCTAGTTTAGCTCTATTTGTTCCTGAAGAAACGAGACAAGTGCTCCGCACGTCAAGCAATCCCTATCTTCACCGACCTAAGATTAGAGAATTCAGTTATAAATAGGTCCTCTATTTCTCCAAGCTAACATACAAATTTCTCATAACCTCTCAGAGCAATTCTTCATCAAACCCTAGAATTCTCTGATCTTTGTCTTCATCTGCTTCCCTCCCTAATACCACCCCTAACCTATCATGTGACCGAAGCATCCTTTGAACGGACACTGTGCGTGGTTTAGGCGAAAAATGTTCATGCTCAACCTCCCGTAACTCACTTTCATAAACCATAGAATTCCACTTTAGACTCTCACCGATTTTAGGTAACTACAACAACGTTGGCATTAAAGCATATCCATGGAATTGAGTTGGCCCAAACTCAAGGATGATGCAAGAGTGTAGAATAGGTCAATGTTTGGCCTATGCATTAGTTCAAGTCTTCCCAAAGCTTGGACATTGCAAGCAATCTAGTAATGCAAGAGTAGGGATTGATATTGTCGAGCAAGTTTGCTAAGTGAAGCATATGACGCGTGAATAAGCAAAATGAGCTAAGAAAATGGCCGAGATGATTGTAGCGCCATGTTGGATGTACATTGGCTTAGGCCGAGAAGTTACAGAGCCATGTTGGTTGAATATTGAAGGAAGGCCAAGTTCAGTAATGCATAAAGTTTGCACGTTATGGCTCAAGTGACGGTTAGGAGTTGGTTATTAGCTTCACAAGCGTGCCAAAGGTGTAAAACAAGGGAGAAATATTATAGAGGAAGTTTATAGTCTAAAAGGTTGTTGATGGGTGAAAACGATTTGCTGGTTTTTTAGGAAAGTGAAGAGACGACCGTGTGGACGGATACTCCTCGACCGAGCAAACTGCTTAAACCTGCTTCAAACAGATGCACTGCACGAGAGTGCTTTGAGTTCGAGAGATCAATCTGTAGGACTCCGGCCTAAACCAAGACAATGGCCGTTCCATAGTCAATTCGGTCACAAAGAGGGATAAGGGTCGATCTGTAGGAGGGAAGCTAAGAAGTGTGTGAGATTAATGATGATGAAGGATTGTATGTGTGTTGAAGGTTTCTGCAAGTGAACTGTTGATTTTGGATGAGATAAGTTCTGATCGATTGGGAGATAATTTCATGTCAATCGAAATTGTTGTTTTCCAGATGATTCTTGGGTGTTCAATCGTGGATTCAGAGACTGATTTATATTGCAAGAATAGTAGACACATTGATCCTAATAAGTGTGACGGGTGCTCGAGTAAAAGAGTGGGAAAGTGGGAAATCGTGGTTAAACCAGTTCCATGTCGTGCGAAGACTTGGTTCATTGTCCACCCACTACTTTGCTAACTTCCTCAACCGCTTGCACGACTTACACACATTTCTCATCGTGGATGTATACACGTGCCGTAGGCCGCCAGACCAAAACCCTAGAGAATATCCCCCCATGTGACGTGGAGTCTACAAGGCAGATGTGTAATAATTAGTCAGTTGATGACTTGACTAGATGATGAGTCTTAGCATTGATGAGGTGCATAATGAACGAACGTGGTATGCTCTGGGACTCATGGATTGAGCATAAGGTATCTGCGGAGACACGTTCAGATGATGAGTCTTGATGAATTATGATATATCATTTTACCAGTCGAGGTAATAATGATATTTTGGGAATTCGGATGATCGTACGATGAAGTTGCTCAATCGAGTACTTATTCTGATATGTTCAGGATGGTCGTCCGTTCGAGCAAAAATTTTGGTAGCAGGACCAAACATTAAATTAGAATATTGATTGCTGTATCAATAGAATTCTCGAATTTTGATTGTTGAATCAACATGAGGAATATTGCTCGATCGAGAAATTGATAGTTGAATAAATGAGTTCTAAACCCAGTTGATCGTACATGTTGCTAGCTTAAGCGCAAATAGATATTGCTAGTTGTTTATGGGTAAAAATTGTTTCCGCCGATTTTGGTAAATTCGGTAGGTGAGTGAGAAACTGGTTTAAACCCTAAACAAATGTGCTGCACGTGAGCACTTTCTAGATTCGAGAGATCAATCTGTACAAGTCCGGCCTCAACCAAGAAATGGCCGTTCCAGACTTGCTTCGGTCACAAAGTGGAGGAGAAGGGTTGATTTGGGGAGGGAAGCAAAGAAAGGTGTTGAGACCAGAATAATTCTGGGAGAGTAGTATCTCGACTTGTATCAGAAAGTGAAAGCTTCGGAAGCTTGCAATAGATGAAAGCTTTTTGGAGAGCTTGCAAAGTTGCCTTTTCTGAGAGTGTTGTGTTTTTCTCCTGACCGAGATTTTTTGTCTGGTGGGAATAGGTAAGACCTATTTATACAAGTCGAGATTGAAACGTACCCTGGCCTCATGAAGGAAGAGAGTAAAGGGTGAAATAATGGGAGGAGGTGGTAACCGCATGGTGTTTATGGGTGAAAACGTTTTCACCATTATTTCCTCGTTTATTTGACCGCTTTATTCATATTCACGCTTTCTTAATGTGAGCGTAGTGTACGCTGCATCCGTGACCGCCAAACCAAGACCCTGGAAAGCATCCCCCAGTTTGTGTTGATGTCTCGAGTGTTGGTTGCACCTTGAGTGCAAGTGGCGCGTGTGGCATGTGCCAATGGCATGTGCGGAATGCCTTTGTTGCGGGTTGCACCTTGAGTGCAAGTGGCAATGCCAGAGCTGCTAGTGGCGTGTGTGGCATGTGCGGAATGCCTTGGTGGTAGGTTGCACGGTTTGCAAGTTAGGCTACCAGCGTGGGTTTTGGCATGTGCCAATGGCACGTACGGCAAAGTTGGCCTAGGTTGCACGGCTTGCAAGTTAGGCTACCAGCGTGCGTGTTTGGCATGTGTCAATGGTACGCACGACCATTAGGGCCACGGCTAGGTAATGAAAGCTACCAGCGAGCGTGTTGGCATGTGCCAATGGCACGCTCGGCCATTAGGGCCATGGCCTGGTAAGAAAAGCTACCAGCGATGCGTGTTGGCACGTGCCAATGGCATGCGTGGCCATTAAGGTCACAGCCTGGTAAGAAAAGCTACCAGCGATGCGTGTTGGCATGTACCAATGGCATGCTCGGCCATTAGGGCCACGGCTTGGTAAGAAAAGCTACCAGCGATGCGTGTTGGCATGTGCCAATGGCATGCTCGGCCATTAGGGCCTCGGCTTGGTAAGAAAAGCTACCAGCGATGCGTGTTGGCATGTGCCAATGGCATGCTCGGCCATTAGGGCCACGGCTTGGTAAGAAACGCTACCAGCGATGCGTGTTGGCATGTGCCAATGGCATGCTCGGCCATTAGGGCCACAACTTGGTAAGAAAAGCTACCAGCGATGCGTGTTGGCATGTGCCAATGGCATGCTCGGCCAATTTGGCCTAGGTTGCACGGTTTGCAAGCCTAGGCGCGGGCGCTACTTTGGCACAGAGGTGCGGCTAGGGCCAAGGTAAGGGTGTTTGGCTTGGCGTGGTGTGACTAGCGTAGCTAGGGCCAAGGCAAAGTGCGTTTGGCATGGCGCGGCTAGCTTGGGCTAGGTGTGGCTGGCATGATTTGCCATTGGCACAGAGGTGCGGCTAGCATGGTTGGCATGCTTTGGCACGTTTGGTGTGGTTAGCATGATTTGCCATTGGCACAGGGGTGCGGCTAGCATAGTTGGCATGGTTTGGCGCGTTTGGTGTGGCTGGCATGATTTGCCATCGGCACAGAGGTGCGGCTAGGGCCAAGGTAAGGGTGTTTGTCTTGGCGTGGTGTGACTAGCGTTGCTAGGGCCAAGGCAGAGTGCGTTTGGCATGGCGCGGCTAGCTTGGGCTAGGTGTGGCTGGAATGATTTGCCATTGGCATGAAGGAGAATTAGGGTTTTGCTCGTTGTAACCCTAATTTGAAAAAATACCCCCTATTAATTACTGACTACATGCATTAAATGTTCTAATAAATTTGTCACCGGTGACATTAGGTTATTCGGGGTTTTACGATTTTACCCTTTGTCTAAAAACCACCATCGACATTAAGTCCCCTGCTTAGCTCGGAACATGGGCTTTGTTGCGAGGTAAGCATAAGATGGTGACAAACTATCAGCAGTAAATCGTAAAGAGAATTGAGGAGGCTTGTCTGACCTTTTTATAGATACGATTTGGAATCCTTGCCTCTGGCAGTTTTGCACAAATCGGGAGGCTGGCACGATTGGGAAGTCAACATCATTGAGAGACAGGAAGCTGGGCGGCATTGAGAAGTTGACGCGAGTTGGGAAACTGAGCGTGCTAGCTGGTGGGACCGGCGCAAGGTGGGGAAGCTGGGCGTGCTAGCTGGCGCGACTTGGGCAGTCATTGGGAAGTTGGCGCAATTGGTGGGACCGGTGCAACTTGGGCGACATTGGGAAGTTGGGCGCAATTGGTGGGACCGGTGCAACTTGGGCGACATTGGGAAGTTGGGAGCAATTGGTGGGACCGGTGTGTCTTGGGAGCTACTGGGGAGTTGGCGCAACTGGTGGGACCGGTGCAACTTGGGCGACGTTGGGAAGTTGGGCGCAATTGTGGGCCCGTTCCTTATACGCACGATTTTTGGTAAAGGGAAATCCTTCCCTATTTCAGAATCTTCACGCCCATATATATAAAATCCCTTTATCTCATCTTGCACTTTGTTCTTTCATCTTTTCATACTAGCGGCAGAGTCGCAAAGAAAAACCGGCTTCCAGGTATGTCTTCCAGTACTTCTCTTGTTTCCCTTTTCATGTAGGTGCAAACCCTAAGATTAGGCGTTTTTCTTTTATAATCCTTGCAATGATATTGCGCATATGATTTCTTGGCGTGCTTCTTGTAGAAAATATTGTATATATGCACCCAAGGGAAATACTGCATATATGATTCGAACCCGTAGAAAAATGCTCCATATATAATTTTGAACCCGAAGAAGGATACCATAGACGCATTCGAGCTCGTAGAAAATACTGCGTATATAGTTTTGAACCCGAAGAAGGATACTGCAGACGCACTTGAGCCCGTATAAAATACTGCGTATATAATTTTGAACCCTGAAGAAAATACCGCGTGTGCAGTTTTGAACCCGTAGAGAATACTGTATATGAATCCCAAAGAAGAATACTATATATGTGCTTCATATGACTTCGAACCCATAGGAAATATTGCATATATGAATTTCGGACCTGAAGAAAATACTGCGCGTGCAGTTTTGAACCCGTAGAGAATACCCCCTTTTTTTTTGTTTTCCAGGTTTTCCTTTTGTTGGGTGCGGTTATGTGTCAGGGAGATAATTTCGTCTTTCTCCGTTTGTTTTGTGTGAGATATCTTGTTACCAAATTATTATGAAGAAATCCGACAAGATGTCACCCGAACAAAATTTCGCTTCATCGAAGGATGTTCATAATTCCAAACCAAACACGGATGATGAATTCTTTGCCAAACCCTCGCCCCCGCTCGGAAGAATCACCCAGGTTTCGTGCCAATTTTGTTAACCGGTGGTGAAGATGAAAAGAAAACACGTTCGGTTCGCCTGAGAGAACACCATACGGTTCTGTCTTCATAAAGGGGTATATTCTTCTTCCAACATTGATTTCGTGGATGTGTCAAAGCCCATTGCGTTCTTTTGATAGATGGGTTGAGTTCATGGTGAGTAAGGAGCACATAAATACCAACTTGACTCGAGCGCAGATTATTGATGTTGTCAGAGCTTTAGTAAGTCTCCAGATTAGGAAGGATATCCCGGGCTTGGTTGCTTTCATCTCCAGATGGTGTTCGGACACCCATACGATCATATGTAGATGGGGTGAAATAACCTCCTCCTTGGAGAGTGTGGCTCTCTTGCTGAATCTTCCGGTAACCGGGAATCTTAACATCCAATTGTCTGAAGGTGAGGAGAAGATGCAGGATGACATTGCCGCTAAGTTGGGATATTTCGCTCGAAAAGACTCCACTGCGAAGTCGAAGGATTCTGTCGGGAAGAGGATGAAAGGTGCTTTTTTACAGCTGGTGGATATCTCAATGGTTTCCGGATGAGTGGAACCTAAACAAAAGCGATGATCTTCACGTTGCGGCATTTTTGGCTCTCTGGTTGTCTAGAGACATTTTTGATGACGGTTCGGCAAGAAGGAAATAAGACCAGAGTTGCTAGTGATTCTTTGTGAAGTTGGCAAAAGGTGAAGTTCTTCCCATTGGCAAGCTATTCCTTGGTTCCCGTATGTGCATCCGGATCACCTAGTTGCGAACATGCGAGTTTCGAATGGTTTCATGAAAGTGGATTCATATGTGCACGTTGCTTTTCTGCAAGCCTGGTTATGGGAGCACTTTGAGAAGTACGCTCCGAAACCGTTGCCTTCGATTCCCGCGAGTTGGGGCGGCTCCCGAATTCTTCGATGGGTGAACAGGCGTCCAAGAGTTGGCATGAGCTTGGTTAGTCTTCTCGATAAGTCGCATGAAATCAGTTTTCGCCCATGGGAGCCGGTCCATAGGTCGGTGACTCAAATTGACACCTTTGCTTCTGCTCCGATCATGTCTTTGTCTTCTGACGGCAGCTTGAGTGTTGGTGAAAACTTGTTTATTCAAAGCTACATGTCCGGTTATATGCCATCTTTCTTCATGGGGTCTTTCCGAATAGCTGCTTACAATATTGACCGTGCTGCTCGTCACATGGGTTTCGATCAAGGGGTGCCTCTTGCTTACCAGCTGGTGGTTCCTAAGGATTCATTGCGTGCCGCCCTCAATGCCAGTGCCCTTGAGCCGGGTATCCGCCTTCCCTTCTTTCAAATGGGAAGAGTAACTTCGACGACTTTTGGCTATAATGAGTTCTGGTACGATGAGTTCATTATGATCCAAGATTTTGTAAATAACGTGGTGGAGAATGTTCGTTGTAAGCCTTCCCCAGCAGTTTTGAAGAAGTATCCAATGTTGAGAGATCTCAAGCGAAAGTTGCTTGGAAACTCGGAAAGTCCCCAGGCAAAGGAACATAGAACGAAGAATCGTGCTGGCGGGTTCCGGGCGGTTTCAAAAGATCCTCCCGCAGCTCTCGTGTCTTTCAGTTCTTCCAATAACCAGGTATGTGTCGCCTCCTTGTTGGTTTGTCTCAAAACACGTGAATTTCTGCTGAAAACATGTGTCTTGTTTCTTCTTGGGCTTCGGTAGTGTTAATGCTTTCGCTGCCCTTGCACGTTGCCAGGAGACGACAATTTCTTGAAGAATTCCGGCGGACCGAGCCTTCTCATAACGGTGATGAGCCGAGAAGAAAGAAGAAAGTTCGACAAGTGAGAGTGATTCTTCTGACAGCACTGGTTCTTTTTCGGGAAGTGGTTCGGTGAGTTTCGCGCTTCTTTTTCTTTCTTCTTCCGTTTTTTTTTTTTGAAAAATGTCTAACTCAAGTTCGCAGGAGGAATCCGGTTCGGAAGACGATTCTGGGGCGGAGCCACACGAAAACTTGCCTTTGGTGACCACCGCCGGTGACTTGGAGATGGGAGTTAGCCAATCGCTGGGCACAGATGTGGTTCAAACGGTGGATGATTCCCTGATGGTTGCTGCCGTAGACATGGAAAAAGACCCTTTGCGAGTCGTGAGGCCAGTTGCAGGCGCCATTTTCGATCCCCCGTACTTGGTTCCTTATCCAGGTCATGTGCTGGTTGGCGGTTTCAGCGTCTTCGACTAAGTATGAGGCGTTGTACACCAGAATCTGGGAGAAGTATGGACATATGGCCACAACCAAGAAGATCACTAGTCGATTTGCGCTGGTTAAGCGTGTGGAAGAGGCTTTATCTTCCATCGAGGACATGCGTGAGGTGACTGGCCACACCGTTTCTGAAGACGTTATTGCCGACTGGGAGCACCATCGCGACGTGTGTGTAGAAAAGGAGTTCAACGCTTCGTGGTTTGTCGAAGGCCTTGCTAAGATCCAGAAGTCGAAAGATGCAGCAGTCGAAAGCCTTTTTCATAGGTTTTTTTTTTCTGCGAACACGCACCTCTCCATGTAAAAGGCGGCTTTGCTGGTAGCATCGCCAGCAAGTCCCCAATCGTTGGTAGCATCTTCAACGAGTCCCCAGTTTTCTTGTGTAGTCTTTACAACTGGTAACCGGGTTGTCTGGCAGTTGAGTCGGATTGAGTCGCCTTCCCCTACCATCTTGACATCTGGGTCGAAGAACGAGATCGATGAAGTCCCGACATTGTAGCCGATAGATCAATCCTCCTTCGTGGTCGCCAATTGTTTATGGGTAAAAATCATTTCCGCCGATTTTGGTAAATTCGGTAGGTGAGTGAGAAACTGGTTTAAACCCTAAACAAATGTGCTTGCACGTGAGCACTTTCTAGATTCGAGAGATCAATCCGTACAAGTCCGGCCTAAACCAAGAAATGGCCGTTCCGGACTTGCTTCGGTCACAAAGTGGAGGAGAAGGGTTGATTTGGGGAGGGAAGCAAAGAAAGGTGTTGAGACCAGAATAATTCTGGGAGAGTAGTATCTCGACTTGTATCAGAAAGTGAAAGCTTCGGAAGCTTGCAAGAGATGAAAGCTTTTTTGGAGAGCTTGCAAAGTTGCCTTTTCTGAGAGTGTTGTGTTTTTCTCCTGACCGAGATTTTTTGTCTGGTGGGAATAGGTAAGACCTATTTATACAAGTCGAGATTGAAACGTACCCTGGCCTCATGAAGGAAGAGAGTAAAGGGTGAAATAATGGGAGGATGTGGTAACTGCATGGTGTTTATGGGTGAAAACGTTTTCACCATTATTTCCTCACTTATTTGACCGCTTTATTCCTATTCACGCTTTCTTAATGTGAGCGTAGTGTACGCCGCATCTTTGTGACCGCCAAACCAAGACCCGGAAAGCATCCCCGGTTTGTGTTGATGTCTCGAGTGTTGGTTGCACCTTGAGTGCAAGTGGCGCTGCTAGTGGCGCGTGTGGCATGTGCCAATGGCATGTGCGGAATGCCTTTGTTGCGGGTTGCACCTTGAGTGCAAGTGGCAATGCCAGAGCTGCTAGTGGCGTGTGTGTCATGTGCCAATGGCATGTGCGGAATGCCTTGGTGGTAGGTTGCACGTTGAGTGTAAGTGGCAATGCCAGAGCTGCTAGTGGCGTGTGTGGCATGTGCGGAATGCCTTGGTGGTAGGTTGCACGGTTTGCAAGTTAGGCTACCAGCGTGGGTTTTGGCATGTGCCAATGGCACGTACGGCCAAGTTGGCCTAGGTTGAACGGCTTGCAAGTTAGGCTACCAGCGTGCGTGTTTGGCATGTGTCAATGGTACGCACGGCCATTAGGGCCACGGCTAGGTAATGAAAGCTACCAGCGAGCGTGTTGGCATGTACCAATGGCACGCTCGGCCATTAGGGCCATGGCCTGTTAAGAAAAGCTACAAGCGATGCGTGTTGGCACATGTCAATGGCATGCGTGGCCATTAGGGTCATGGCCTGGTAAGAAAAGCTACCAGCGATGCGTGTTGGCATGTGCCAATGGCATGCTCGGCCATTAGGGTCACGGCTTGGTAAGAAAAGCTACCAGCGATGCGTGTTGGCATGTGCCAATGGCATGCTCGGCCATTAGGGCCTCGGCTTGGTAAGAAAAGCTACCAGCGATGCGTGTTGGCATGTGCCAATGGCATGCTCGGCCATTAGGGCCACGGCTTGGTAAGAAAAGCTACCAGCGATGCGTGTTGACATGTGCCAATGGCATGCTCAACCATTAGGGCCACGGCTTGGTAAGAAAAGCTACCAACGATGCATGTTGGCATGTGCCAATGGCATGCTCGGCCAATTTGGCCTAGGTTGCACGGTTTGCAAGCCTAGGCGCGGGCGCTACTTTGGCATGGCGCGGCTAGGGCCAAGGTAAGGGTGTTTGGCTTGGCGTGGTGTGACTAGCGTAGCTAGGGCCAAGGCAGAGTGCGTTTGGCATGGCGCGGCTAGCTTGGGCTAGGTGTGGCTGGCATGATTTTCCATTGGCACAGAGGTGCGGCTAGCATGGTTGGCATGCTTTGACGCGTTTGGTGTAGCTGGCATGATTTTCCATTGGCATAGGGGTGCGGCTAGCATGGTTGGCATGCTTTGGCGCGTTTGGTGTGGCTGGCATGATTTTCCATTGGCACAGAGGTGCGGCTAGGGCCAAGGTAAGGGTGTTTGGCTTGGCGTGGTGTGACTAGCGTAGCTAGGGCCAAGGCAGAGTGCGTTTGGCATGACGCGGCTAGCTTGGGCTAGGTGTGGCTGGCATGATTTTCCATTGGCACAGAGGTGCGGCTAGCATGGTTGGCATGCTTTGGCGCGTTTGGTGTGGCTGGCATGATTTGCCATTGGCACAGGGGTGCGGCTAGCATGGTTGGCATGCTTTGGCGCGTTTGGTGTGGCTGGCATGATTTTCCATCGGCACAGAGGTGCGGCTAGGGCCAAGGTAAGGGTGTTTGGCTTGGCATGGTGTGACTAGCGTAGCTAGGGCCAAGGCAGAGTGCGTTTGGCATGCGCGGCTAGCTTGGGCTAGGTGTGGCTGGCATGATTTGCCATTGGCATGAAGGAGAATTAGGGTTTTGCTCGTTGTAACCCTAATTTGAAAAAAATACCCCCTATTAAATACTCACTACATGCATTAAATGTTCTAATAAATGTGTCACCGGTGACATTAGGTTATTCGGGATTTTACGATTTTACCCTTTGTCTAAAAACCACCATCGACACTAGTTTAAGCAAATATTGCTCGTTTGAGCAATATTGCTCGATTCATGAATTATTGGTAGCGAGACCAAATAATATAATTAATTAGAACGTTGATTGCTAGATCAACATAAAATTATTAGGGTTTGAATGTGTTCAGAATTATGCTTTGCAGAGCGGATTTGAAACCCTAATTTTGGTCGATTGTTGATCAATTGATGATTTAATGAAAATCAACCAATGAGCGAGGGAGGGACCGGCTACATGGGATGATGGCCAACCATGTGGCGCCCAAGTGCGCGAATGAGCGTGCACCAAAGTCCTTTGTAGGCCAGTTGGTGAAAAGATGCTTAAATGATCGCTTAATCATTAGTAAAAAATAGTGCTCGTCTGAGCATTAGGTGGTAAAAACTAATTATCGATAGAGGAGGGACCGACCAAGGGGTGTGAAACCGGCCCTTGGTGGTCGTGGGACCAGCTGATGGTCGATTGATCAAGTTCGCACTAGTAGAAAAGTCGACATTGGTGACATTTCAAAACTGTCATTGTATCATTTCTATGACGGTTCAGGTGAAATTTGAAAGCGTCACCAAAGGTGGTGTCACCGTAGGGGTCATTTTATAATGACGGTTTTGAACTGTCATACAACTGTTACAAAATATCTGTGGAACTGTCATATAAAGTTAAAAAATGTCGGCATAAGAAATATTTTCAACGGTTTTTCTGTAAAACTGTCAGTTCATATAGACTTCACTAACGCTTTTGTTTATCAACTGTCACGTTAAGATAGTTATAGTGACCGTTCTGTAGAAAGCTATCATACAGCAGGGCCATCAAAATTAGTGGGTTCGATTAGTTTAAAAGCCAAAGGTGGACCAATTTTTATGGTTCAATTAGTGTCCGGCATTCAATATTTTTAGGAACCTAATTAGAATAGTATTAAACTGATTTAAATTGAAATAAATTATAATAGTTCAAAACTTACATAAAACATGAAAAAAATAAAATAAAGCAGTACCAAAACATCCCTTCGAAAAGAAAAAAAAAGTACAAAAAAATGTTAACTGCCTAGCCTATTCTACTACGAATATTACTACTCCAAAGATTTTGAGATTCTAGATAATTCGCAGTTCCTTGATCTTCCAATTATCTTTTCTCCCATTTTCAACCAATCAACTATAAATCTCACGGGTGATCCAAGAAAATGACATTAATCAATCAACCCAATGACATCACAAATAAAAAGCCGGAGTGACGTTACAACCTTTGGATAACATTCACCACTTCTGCAGAATCAATCAACATACTCTTTCGTTTCATCCAAAAATATAAATCAATCAGAACTGCAAGAATCAACACTTACAATATTAAATACCCTTCAAATCTAAAAAAATAAAAATTGAAACAGGGGTACATAAAAACGGTGATTGGAGATTCTTAGGGCTGGCCGCACCTTCTTCTTCTTCATCTCTTCTCCAAAGCAAACAAAAGAATTTCGCTGCAAAATTACCATGGAAGCCAAAACATGAAAACCTAATTCGAAATCAACAGAGAAGGAACAAACCTAATTCGAAAACTATGAGAAAGAACAAACTTTCTAAATCCGATGCTTTTTGATTCTGTGATTGGATTTGTGATTAGTGATGAAGAAATATCAAACAGAGAAGGGGAGGAAGAAGGAGATAGAAGAGAACAGCGCCAGGGCGGCGGAGAGTTAGAAAATTGAACTAGGGTTTTTACTGGAGGGTATATATAATGTGATCCTTTGTTTGCAATCGTAGGAAGGACCTAGATACAGGGTCCTGATTTTCAATACGTGCTTTCCACACACGCTTTCCCTTCTCTACAAGAATTTCATGTTTGGTCCTTGGTGGTCCTTGGTCCACTCATTTAGTTCTCAATTTTTTTTTTTTACCACAGTACCCACAGTCTTATTAAGGAATTTGGATTGATATATTTGGATTGATATATTGCAGTAAGTACATATGGTCCAAAATCCAAATATGCCCAACAGATCCCCTATCCCAGTAAGTATATATATATGGTCAAAATGTTCTTATTTTAGTTTATATTTATAAAATTCAAATTTAAAAAGCCGATAAAAAAAACAAAAAAAAAAATCAAATTTAAAATAGTGATTCAATTAACACTAGATACATTTTCGTGTATTAACTGTTACACATGTTTGCACAATTTGCAGCAATCTTGAAAGGAAAAGGTCATTATGAGCTATTGTGAGGGTTAGTCACCTGAAGTGTCACTATTAATTACAAGCTATTGTGGCACTTACCGCCCATACCGTCATTATATGAGCTACTATGTTGGTTGGAAAGAGTTTGAACCCAATATGAATTGTATAAGATTAATTAGGTCAAAATCGTTAATAGGATGTGGGACCGGCTTCTGCAAGCCTAAGGGCCGGCCTTGGTCGGTCAAGGTGGCATGCCCGTGTCACCATATTGTCCTTGACACAATTCTGAGAATTTTGGTATTTTCTAGTGCGCGTTCAAGCAATATTTTGGATTTTCAGAAGAGTTTGATCTTGACTGGAACTCTCGATTTTGCTTGAGTGAGCAAGTAGAATTTTGCCCGCGCGACCAATATTTTGATAATATTAAAATAATAATGTTTTAATATGCGCTGTGATAAGCCCGGTCGGTCATGTGACCAGTTGACCTTTCGACTTTTTGATAGTTTGAGCTATATTTGAGAAATATAGAAAAACCAGGGTTTTTGCTCAATCGAATGAGTTTCATGAAACGAGGGAAGAAATAATAATAAAATAAGGATTTAGGGGAGTGAGGGACCGGCCACAGCTAGGGCATGACCGGCTGGCCGGTGGGCCCGGTCCCACGACACTCTCCCTATTGTTGTTATTATTTTCATCGTGTGAGAAAATATGGAGAAACTGGGAGTTCTGCTCAAACGAAGGAGTTTTCATGAGATTAGGAAAATAATAAAATAATATAAAAAATAAAAGGGAGAAGCATGGGACCGGTCATGGCAGGATGACCGGCCGGCCGGTGGGCCCGGTCCCATGGCCGCCTCTTTATTATTTTATTATTATTTTCCTTCTCTATTTTGCATAGTTTTCCTAGTTCATCCATATTTTTGAATGCTCGTTCGTGCATTATTGTTAAGTACACTCACACCATTTTCTCGGGGCTTACTCGGTGATGACCCAGATGCCCGTACAATGATTATCTGTTACTAATTCATGGATTCAGTCGGGAATAAGCCATGAAACGGGGTAATGATATAGATTGATTATCTATTACTAATTCATGGAATTCAGTCGGGAATAAACCATGAAACGGAGTAATGAGATAGATTGATTATCTATTACTAATTCATGGAATTCAGTCGGGAATAAGCCATGAAACACAGTAATGAGATAAAATAGATTATTATACTAGGAATTCGATTGATGAATGTTGCGCTAGAATTTAATCTATGAATTGCTCTTTACTAGCATGCAATATGTCTAGGAGCGAGTTTATTTGATAATCGAGGTATGAGATGATGGAAGCATCATGCTCGTTCTGAATATGGATTTTGTATAATCAGGGAACAGTGTGGCATCTTGAAGACGTTAGCGCTCTACACTAGCATGCAATATGTCTAGGAGCTGTACAATCGAGAGATTCTATACATATTTGCTCTACATAGTCAGGGAACAGTGTGGCATCCTGAAGACGTTAACGCTCTATACTAGCATGCAATATGTCTAGGAGCCGTCCAATTATTTTAATTCTATATAGAGGTGTTGATAAAATATGCGAAGTGTCGAAAAGCTCAGCCGGGGGGATTTACGAATAACATATTCATACGGAGCTCTGAGAGGGTGTACGTTCAGTCAGAGATTGTGAAAATGAGCTTTCACGAATCCAAAAATATGAGTTTCGCATACATTCCTGAAGCCGTGTCAGAAACATGCAAGATCATGATTTTACGATTTTAGACTTTGTTGTAAATCCACCATCAACAAAGGTGTGTTCATAACTGCTTTGGAATATGTGTTGAAGGCTGGCTCGAGTTAGAGAAAAAAATTGCCAGTTGACATAGTTATTGGCGGTTATGGAACTACCCTATGGGATAAATGGTTGTCCCATGCGTGTGCAAGTGTTGTGCAAAGTTTTTGGCCATTATAGCCACTGTATAAATAGTGCTAAGGCATAGGAAATTCAGCAGGCTTACATAGGAGATTTTAAGACTCAAATTGAGAGAGAGTTTTGTGAATGTTAAGGTTTGGTTCAAGAGGAACAAGCCTATGTCAGTCCCTAGGTGGGCAAGTTTTGCATAACTTCCCTTTGATGCAATAAAACGGGTTAATTATGTTATGATCTAAGTGTTCTTGGTTGTCTGATTGTATTAGTGAATGTATGACAAAGTTTGAATGATTTATAGGTAAGTATTTGAGAAGAAAAAATAAGGAAAATAAGGCCTAAAGACTTC
Source organism: Papaver armeniacum (assembly GCA_023531295.1). Classification (NCBI taxonomy): domain Eukaryota; kingdom Viridiplantae; phylum Streptophyta; class Magnoliopsida; order Ranunculales; family Papaveraceae; genus Papaver; species Papaver armeniacum. The sequence continues at coordinate 410,736 of JAJJWW010004645.1, forward strand.
CGTTGCAGAATTGTGTTGTTGTTGTTTGAATTGGTGCAAACTTATAAGGCTGAAACAATTATGGGTAAAGCTTGATTCACTGAACCACGTTGTTTTCGGGTTACGCTCGTGCCAGAAAAGGGCCAGGTGCATTTCGGGTGTGACAATACGGGTATCATAGCTAGGTTTGGTACATAGTTCAATTGTATTTGTTGGATAATACGCTGGTACTTCTTTCTCTCTTCAGTTTTTTTCCTGTGAGAAAGTAATTGGTGCATTGTATTCAGAGAACTTGCATTAGAAATGGGTTCTAATGTCACTATGATCGATGAAGAATTACCGGGTACGTTTGATTAGTTGGAGGAGCTCGATGATCTTGGAAATATGACCATAGATATGGGTTTTGATGGCCTTAATTGTAGTTGCAGGAAATCCTACACTACACCCCTCACTAGAATTTACACAATTAAGTCATTTTAAGATGAATGATTATGATTTCTATTGATTGAATACTTGAATCTTTACAATATGAAAATAGAAATGAGTTAAAGAATTACAATCACTCTAAAACTTTCTCTCTCCTAATGACTTGCTTAACAATTCAAAAAGAACTCTCTCTACAACAGATTTACTCACCCTTTATATAGGGTAGTACACAGTGGATGACAGCTAAGTTGTCCTTTATTTTCGGGAATATCTTGTGAGGTATCGCAAGTGTACAAATATATAATCTCGCCACTCTCCTAAATCTCGCTGAATCTTCATATCTTTCTCGTGTTTTGGCTATTGTCCTTCATTGCGTCATTCATATTACTCTTCTGCGACACCTTCGCAATGTCGTCATTTGTTAATCTCGCGAAGTATTGATGTCGCGATATTCTGATCCTACATCTTGCCTCTTCTCATGTCTTCTCTGCGAAGGAGAGAATGTCATGAGAACCAATACTTTGAAATGCCGCAAGTGTTTATCTTTATCTGTTTCAATCCCGTACTTTTACACGGAATTTATTACAGATGTTTCTTCTTCCACTCTTTTCTTGACACGTCTCTTTCAACCATTTATTCTTGACCATTCACGTCCCATCTCGCATTAAATGCATTTGTTTTCTCGAGGATTCTTCTCTCTATATATAGTTTTCTTACCCTTCTCTTCTTCTCTTTTATTTTCCCTCTGCAACTTCTCTTCCTCCGCAATCTGTGTTTCTGCTACTGTAAATCTTTCCTTCTTTCTTTCTCTTGATTTTCAATTTTCTAATCATTCCCATACTCTAAAAATGGCTTCACTTGGTCGCACATATAAACCCCTTTTTAATGAAGCTCAAAAGAATTTTCAAGAGAAGGGCTTCATCTTATCGACCATTCCTGATCAAGAATCTTCATCTATACTTTCTGCAAAGTTGTTTTCTGATCATCAGTGTGATGATCAGAAAATCATAATCTCGCTAGGTCAAATTCTCGCAGGCCTTCCCATTCCTCTCTACAATCCCGAGATACCTTTATTCTATGAAATTCTTGCTCATGAGAAATTCTCGCGAGCTATTTACCAACTAAGCGGTGATTGCATCCGTCTAATGCTTGAATTCGCCAACCGTGGCGCTGGTAAGGGATCTTTATATCCTGATGATGTCAAAGATCCTAGATTCGCGGATTTAGAAATAGACGCTGAGAAATATACCGTGGAAAACTTTTTTGAAAATTATGAAGTAATAAATATGAGAAATGATAAATCTCGCTGGGGTGCTCGATTGAAGAGAAAAGATAATATTTCCAGTGATAAGCTGCTCATGCAAGATATTGACTGGCACTCGGGCAAAAATAATGTTCCTCGGTATTCCAAAGATGAGAAGTGGTGGGTTGTTCCTCTGTTTTTGAGCGGACCTTATATTGCAGGTTCTCATCTACTCCCTGCAAATCTCGCAAACTATCAACCTTGGGAATTTAAGTGGCCCGAGAAGGCAAAAGAGGTATACTTCATATTTCAGGTTTGCTTTGCGATATTTCCTTCCTCTTATACTTACTAGACTTGTAAAATTTTCAGATTGCCAAATTGAAAAGGAGTTATAAAAGACGTCCCAAGGCGAGTACTCTAGCGATACTCCGATCAATCACGGATGAAGTAAGAAATACTTTCTTTTGCTATTTTTAACAATATTGTTGCCTCTGTTTCTTATCTTCATTCGTGTGCGAAGGTTGTTGAAGAAATTAACATTCCCGAAGCTGCGAAGGTTAAAGGCAAGAATAAAATCACTCTTCGCAAGGATAAATCTTCTGCTCCATCTTCTAAAAAACGGAAAATCCATCCCTCTTCTCGTTCTAATTCCCAAACCAGCGAGAGTTCTGACGAAGATGAAAATGAGGTTGGTACTTCCTCTGCGAAGGAGAATCATTCGGTCGCTTCTGCTATGGCGCAATTGTCTAGTGGCTTCTCCGATTTTATGCAAGGATTGGGAGATGATCATTTATCTGCTACTTGCGAAGCTCTCGCTAAAATTTGCGATGCCCCCTTGTTAGAGGATAATGAATCTTTTCGCGGAGTTTTCCGAACAATGACTCCCAGTCTCTTAAATGCACTCAGTGCTTTGGTATGTTCATATTTCGTTATTTCTTTGCGATTTCGATTATAAACCTTATCTTAACAATTTCTTTACTTTCCTTTATAGTCTGGGAGAGCTTCCTTTGTTGTTGCCTCAGACCTCGAGAAAAGACGCAACAATCTTGAGAGGAAAAATCTTCAACTTAAGGAGAAGAACAAAGAGCTAGAAATTGAAGTTGCGACATCTCGCAAGAAGGATGCTAAAATTCAACGGTTGGAAGTTGAGTCTTCTTCCCAGAAAGACAAAATATCTACACTTCAAAGTGCTAATCAGCAACTTTATGGTATAACACCCTCCTTCTTTCTCTATTTCTACTTTGTCATTTATTTTCCTTTGCACGACTTATTATTTTATGCAGACATTTATAATCTTTCTGACGAAGCCATCCTTCTCCATTCATTCCCCGAACCTATGGATGATGATGCTCTTCTCGCTCATTTCAATGAATCTTTAAGTAGTTCTTCAAACAAGACTAATTCTCTCTCATTAAATGAACTTCGAACCAAATTTCATCTTTTAGAAATTGAACATAGATCTAGTTTAGGTTTATCCAACCGATTTAAACGTTTATATCTTGACTCCCAGGAGAGTAATAGTATTCTAAGGAAAAAGATTAGCAGCCTCATAGATGATAAGGATCGCATTGCTAATCAAGGTGCACAAGCATTAGCAAAATTCCAAAAAAACTATTCTTGAAGTCCAAATTGAACGAGATGAATCCCTTCGCCAAAATGCCATACTTAATGAGCGAGAAAATCAAATTCGTTCACTTCTTGTCATAAATAATGATGATGAATTCGCCTGGGCTGCGAAGGTTCTAGATAATGCCAGAAATAACTTAGGTGTTAACGTCAGTCTTCATGCTGAGCATAATGCCTTGGTTAAAGATATGATTTCTGACAGAGAAGGTTGTTTTACTATTCTTCATTATTTTTCCACTTCTTTTTTTTACGAAACTGTTATTAAACTACTAACTCATTGCCATTTGTTCGTAGAATCTGAGAAGAGGTTTCAAACTAGAATTAAAGAACTTGAGTCTGAGAAAGCGCAACTTGCAAAAGACTTCTCTCTTCGCAATGACAAATATTCTAAGATGAAGAAGCAACTACAAACTACTGTGGCGAATTTCAATAATGACGTTGTTCGTTTTCGCAACCAAACTATTGAACAAATTTGCAATGATCACGACATTCCTCTTTCTTCATATCCTTGTCTTTTCGATGAAATTCCTGATAATATGCCTTGCTCAGATGTCTCTGATAGTGATGTAAGCGAAGAAGAAGAATCTGATAAAGAATCTGATAAAGAAGAATAAGTTGCTAGATTGTTCCATTTTCCTTTCTCTTCTTGTGACATTTGTGTATTTATCCTTCTAACCTTCCATTTTGTAATCTCTTATTGTAAATTTATCATATGAAAATAAATAACAAGTTTTTATTCTAATCATTCCCATACTTGCCTCTGTTATTTATTTTCATATGAGATAAATCAAGTCGATAACCTTTAAGCAATGATACTTCTTAACTTCGCAACTGTTGTTGCTGATTCTTCACAAATAAATGAAGAAATATAATCGTATTCGCAAGCTTGTTTGCTTACTCGATTTCTCGTGTTATTTTATCATCATTTATGTTGAAATTCATCATTGCGACAAAATCGCAGGACGTCTTTACATTTTCATGTAATGACCCATTGATCTTGTCTTATCATTGTTTTTGTGTGGTCTTATTTTGCCTTCCTAGTTAAAGGTCTTATTTTGCCACCCCTCATTTTGCATCAATATGACAGGTCTAAATATTCTTGCGAATGTAAAATCCCATGACATTGACGTCTTGCGACAAGATCGCAGGACGTCCTTACACTTTCATGTAATGACCCATTGATCTTGTCTTATCATTTCTTTAGTATTTTTGCCTCTGCAGGATATTTCATTTGCGACAATATGACAGGCCTAAATGTTCTTGCGAATATAAAGCCCCATGACATTGCCGTCTTGTGACACTTATCAGCTCCCTAATGGAGGGTGCCGCCCTTATCATCTCCCTGGTTGCCCCTTCAAGGAGGCGTACATCGGCCATACAAGACTAGCTCCTCCCATCCGGTCTTAACAACAACCAGTTGTTTTCGAAGCCTCTTATCCCTTATACCTATAGGGTTTATGGTTACGAGACTGCACCCTAAGTGGAGTTTTCTTCGGGCCGAGTACAACATATGCCAAGACTTGCCAAGAATGGCCGAGACACTTCAAATGCCCCAGGCACCTTGGCTCAACCGTGTACCTCGGCGCCTTGAGCATACACTGACTCCTTGGAAGAGACCCTCGGGCGTCCAACCAGGGTATAACCTTGTATATATAGTTGGAAATCCAAGGTATCTCTCCCGGATAGGCTTTCATGGGCCCCAAATCTCCATGACTCAGGTTCCAGGAGCGGTGTAACCTTTTCCCTGAGCCATGTCAAGAGATACCCCCTTATATGACGCACTTTAGGTCTTACATTTGCCTCTTGCGAAATATCATTCGCGAACTAGGGTGTACGCCATAAAGGTTCGTCCCATTCACTCACTCTTTCATTTTTGCTAATTCATTCAATCATTGGTTTTCTCTTGTTATTTTGTATGCGAAGCTATCGCACAATCTTGTTTTGTTTGTTCATTTTTGGTTTTCAATTCTTCAATCAGATTTTCATACATTCTTAATGGCGAGATTCTCGCGTATTTCTTCTTCAATTATTGTTTATTCATTTCTTACACTTTTTGCTCCTGCTGCTCTCTGCCTCTGCACCATTCAAATCTCTTAAGGATTCCTTTTCATCATAATTTTCAACTGTTTTCATGCACTTGCTTCGCAATGTATCTTCACCTCTTGTATCTATGGTATCCACCATCAACCTTTCTTTTCTTTGTTCATCTTTTATATTTTGCTTCCATCCCTTTCTTTTTGCAGCTCTTTCCTCGCAACTCTCCACATCAATCTCATAGCATTTTTGTCCTTCCATCCAGTCTCCCTTTATAACTTCAACACCGCTAGGATGAGGAAATTTTATACACTGATGATAAGTCGACGCTATGCCCAGAATTTCGTGCAACCATGGGCTTCCAATCAATGCATTATAAGGGGACTCCACATCGACCACACAGAATAAAATTTTAGTTGATAATCCTTACAAGGGTATTCTCATATGAACTTCTCCTTTAGGCTTATTCGCTGTGCCATTGAAACCGTATATTTTATACGTCGAAGGTATCAACTCTTCATCCTTCCCACCCATAGTCTTGTAAGTATGGTAAAAAAGAATGTTTACTGAGCTCCCTGTATCAATTAAGATTCTATTGATCGCCCAGGAATTCTCTGCTTCATCATCTTCGCCATCTACAGGTTTTGGATTAATTTCCAATTTTACAACCAATGGGCTATCATGCGTCTCTATGCCTTCAGGAATCTCTTCTGCAGTGAAAGAAATAATCTGCATTTGCCATTCTTTTAACTGCGATGTCTTCGCGATGTTCATCACTTCTTTATTATCAGCATCCCTCGCGAAAACCCTACTGAGAACATTATCATGAAAATCTTCAATTGTTCGGTATGAATGTACAATGGAGTTGCAAAACAAATTTTTAGCTTTCGTTCCGACTTCTATTACGAATGTTTCTTTCCCCTTTGCTGAATTTGTTCTGTGCATTTCTGGCGGTGGTGGTAACGGTTGAACCTTCTCTTCACTTTTTAGAAAGTGACTCAGTTTTCCTTGGTCAATCATTCTGAGGATGATTCTTTTTATATTTCTGCAGTCATTTGTTAGGTGTCCATGAAAGCGGTGGTAAGAACAGAACTCGTGACTTCTATCACTTGGTGGTGGCTCATTCCCCATGTTCCATGGTGCAGGTATGTTTTCCATCAAGAGTATAGCTTCCCATATTGTTTCCACACTAGTGTTTAATGGTGGCATTTTGATTTCCTCCCATACTACTCTGTGACTTCACTGCCCTCCATGATAATTCTGCCTTCGACTTCCATAAGTTTCTTGCGGATGATCAAGTCTTTGAATTTTGTTATTGCCGCCACGGTTGTAGTAGTTCCTTTCTCTTTCAAATTCTTCCTGATCACGGCTTCCCATAGCTACTATCTTTGGCTGTCCATCATCTATTATCTTTTCTTGTTTCCCTTGCGAAGTGCTCGCTATTGTGTTTATCAACTTGGGTAATAAGCTTGCATTCGCAGCGTTTGAATTTGTATTCGCAACTGGGTATGATTCCATCTCGTTTTGCCTTTCCTCTAGAGCAATATATTCCTCCTGAAGTTCTCGCAACTCAGTCATTGTAATTGTATTCTTGACTCTAAAGATTTGAATATATAACAAATTGGTTGCGAACATAGCGTTTATGAATGATAAAATAAGATATCTTTCATCCACTCGTCCAGCCATTTCGCTACACATTGTCTTCCACCTCACAGTTAAGTGTCTCAAACTTTCGCCAACTCTTTGTTTCAGCCCAAATACATCTTCAATTCCTGGTCGCGAGGAGTTGTTACTTATATATGCCCCTAAGAATATAGCTTGTAAATGGTTGAATGACGTGATCGTGTTTCTTGGTAAACCCTCAAACCATTTCAGTGCTTCTCCTGTTAAACTTGATGCGAAATATTTGCACAATATGGCGTCATGATTTTCCCACTGTAGCATACATCTCACATATGCTTTGATGTGTTGTATCGCGCAAGTTGTTCCATCAAAAATGTTGGTTAACGCGGGTAAATTGCATTTTGGGGGTATTCCTCCTAACTGCACCTCTAGTGTAAAGGGGGTTTTCGCAGCTTCTTCGATGGCTTCATCCAATTGTCTTCTTCCTCCTCCTCTTCTATTGTTCAACATTCCTCTCATCTCTGCCAATTCTCTTAAGATTTGTTCATTTACATCAGGGTTCGAATTTATTGGTCTTTTTAGCTCTGCCTCTCTCCTTTTGCGTTCATGTCTACTTTGATTTTCTTGTTCAGCATTTTCTTCTCTTCCTTCCCTGCGACTTTCTCCTTCATCTCGTTCACAAATTCGCACACCATTATATCTATCATTTTCTCTTCTTGGTTGTCTATCAGTTCTCCTTTGTATTCTTTCGTATTCTTCATTGATATTTCCATTGTTGCGATTTTGCTCGCGCCTTCTTTCTCGATTGTCATGATTGTTTTGCCGAACTGCTTCCTCCAATTCCCGTTCTTCCATTTCTACTCTTAATCTTTCCCTTTCTCAAGCTAGACGCGCTTGTTCAATATAATGCTTTTCGATGTCATCTTCAATCTCCTTTTGTTTCCTCTGTGTTTCTCTCCCATGCAGTATTCTTCTTCCTTCTTCCTGATTTTCTTCACCAATTGGACTATTCTCACGCCTATTTCCTTGATTTCCGTCATTTTGGCCATTCTCGTAAAATCTCAGGACGTGGAATACACACCACTTCCCTTCTTTCGCAGCATCCTTCTCCGAGATTTGGCTCTCTTTCTAGATTTTCTTCATTAACATTTTCTACAGGTAATATTCTCCTCATATCATCTCTAACCGATCCTGATCTTGACCTGGTATTACTTCTCGATCTTCTATTCTGTAACCTCATATTTTCCATTCTTAACTCATGGTTTTGCCTTGTTAAATTTGCACGTTCTTCCGCTTCTAATCGCCTTTCTTCATGTATTGTTTGCCTCAATGCTTCTAATGCTGCGACTTCTTCATTTCTATGAATTGTTTCTCCCATCTCTTCTCGATTTCTCTCCTCTTGTCCATTATTTATCAATTGTTGCACTTCTTCTCTTTCTTCCATAGAATCCGATCTCCATGTATGCACACTCACTCTATCATAATCTATTACTCTATTTGGTGTTGGTTGAATTGGTGGTTGAATTTGACCTTCTTCTCTATCTCTTGCGTTTATTCTTGATGGTTCACCTACTTCATTTCTCCTTTCTCCAGCTAATCTCCCGCTTCTTCTTACAATTGTTGGTTGTTCTGATGCATTCCTTCTTCTAGCCATTTCTCAATTTTAGTAAGTTGTTGAAAATTATACGAAATTTCTTTCTTGTTATTCCTGATTCTTTCAATTCACAAGGTTGATCTCTACTCAAACCCTGTTTCTAGCGCCATTATGTAGTTGCAGGAAATCCTACACTACACCCCTCACTAGAATTTACACAATTAAGTCATTTTAAGATGAATGATTATGATTTCTATTGATTGAATACTTGAATCTTTACAATATGAAAATAGAAATGAGTTAAAGAATTACAATCACTCTAAAACTTTCTCTCTCCTAATGACTTGCTTAACAATTCAAAAAGAACTCTCTCTACAACAGATTTACTCAACCCTTTATATAGGGTAGTACACAGTGGATGATAGCTAAGCTGTCCTTTATTTTCGGGAATATCTTGCGAGGTATCGCAAGTGTACAAATATATAATCTCGCCACTCTCCTAAATCTCGCTGAATCTTCATATCTTTCTCGTGTTTTGGCTATCGTCCTTCATTGCGTCATTCATATTACTCTTCTGCGACACCTTCACAATGTCGTCATTTGTTAATCTCGCGAAGTATTGATGTCGCGATATTCTGATCCTACATTAATATTCCTCTTGTTTCTGAAGAAAACGGCAGACTAGAAGTACTTGAAGGAAGAACATAAGATTGGTTCAAAGAAATTGATGAAAGGTAGGTGCAGTGGAGAACAAGGTGTCTAATGCAACCTTGTTGAATTGTGAAACCAATGCTGAAGTGACTGAATTGAATGGGTCATTCAGTGACACAAAGTCTATACCAACAAGCCATGTGAAGATAATGCCTGAGGAGATGACAAGCCTTCGCAGGTTAATCAGTGATAGCACGTTTGTAAGGGAAAATGTGAATGGAGAAATCTCTAATCGAGTCTCTGAGCCAAGAATTTATACGGGTTCCAGAGATACTAGAGAAATTAAGAATTTCTTATATGACGTTGAGGCATACTTTGAGGCGAATGGAACTTGGGAGGGACAAATGGTAACTCTCGCAGGAAATTACCTAGGTAGTGATGCTAAGGTTTGGTGGAGAACTATGCTGCAAGAAGATGAAGATGCTGGTTATGCCAATTCGCCTATGTATTGGAATGACATGAAAGAAGGACTAGATTTCAGTTCTGGCCAAGCAATGGTGCTTGGTACGCAAGAGAAAGTTTACTTAGGCTAAAGATGACGGGTACACCATAGGCCTATGCTGATAACTTCCTTGAATTGGTACAATAAGTGTGTGGCATGAGTAAAGAAGTCTGTCCGGCGAAAGTTGTTGGGTTATTGCTGAACTCAAGAAGCGCAAAATTCATAGCGTTCAGATGTCCATTCAAGTAGTACGAGGGCTTAATGATAGCACACAAACTGAAGATATGCAAAGTTGTGAAGGAAAGGCTAAGGCTGCACAGGAACCGAGCCGAAAAACCGGACCGTCCCGCAACCGGTGGAACCGTACCTGTTTTTGTACCGAACCGAGGAAGGGGGTACAAGTACCGATTATTAATCTGAGAACCGAGCCTAGGGAGGTACAAGTACACGGTCCAATTCAAGTCCCGTACCGTCTCGTCCCGATTGTACCGATGGTGCTGGTATAATATCTGAGTAAAATCAAGGTACATGAGATTGGAGCAACGAGAAATGAACCCATTCCTGTTCTTGATTATCGGTCTGAAGAATCGATGACAATTTTCTGATTGTTCGTTGCAAAAGCTATCGAATTCTTATTCCGAATCACACCCAAAAATCTTATTCGTTTGAATTCATCCCACTACGGTAATCACCTCAATTTCTTCTGACGGCACCACCCTTCTCCTTCAGTTTTGGGTATTGCAGTGTTTATTCGTTTGAATATCAACTGAAGGTAAAGCAGGTCAAGAGATGAAGTACCAAGTCCCCACAAAACATAAAAAGACATGGAAGAAATCAGAACCAATATGAGACAAACGGAGGTACAGGTTGGTTGAAATTTGCATTTTTGAATGGGATTACCTTCATGAAATGAATTTGTAAATGGTTTGAATGGGTTATGATCAGTTTCCATTAGTAAGCTGAATTAAATCATTAATTAGATAGATTGTCGATTAATAGAAGAAGCATCATAATTTGTGAACTTCATGTGTTTGCTCATTTTCCTAAGAGATTCAATTTCAATTTCTCATATGTATTTATAGTTATCGACAGTGCTTTTGTAATATACCGAAGTTGAAATTTGGCTGCTGTGGTAAGTAGTTCATCTTCCTAACATGAACAGATTTTAGCATTTCAAAATCTTACAAAGAATTTGAAATGTGTATAGAAAAAGTCGCAATTTAGTTGGTCTTTATAAGTTAATGAAGTTGAGCAAGCCCAGATTAACAGAAGGAGAACGTTTAAAGTCTTTGTGATCATTGATCCATCGTAGAAAGAACAAGGTACCGACTGATGCACCGGAGCCGTGTGTCTGGTACCGTACTTGTCCCAAATGGTACCGGAACCTAGGACACAGGTACAGGTACCGGTCCAAAATCTAAGAACCGAGGCTAGGGAGGTACAGGTACTCGGCCTCGGCAAGAACCGAGCCGAACCGTACCGTGTGCACCCTTAGGAAAGGCCAAAGGAAAGGAAAAATCTATTGGCAGTAGGCGTAAGCATGAGCCGAAGGAAGAGGAATCATTCCCTTCAGACCGTAGTATAGGAAATGTTTCATTTGCAAAGGCTAACATTTCTCTAGAAGTTGTCCACTCAAGGCGCAACTTAATGCATCATTCGGGGATGACTGTGGGAGTCATTCTAGCAAGACTCGTGAAGGCCGAAGTGATGGTACGAGGAAGAGACCACGCAACGAATTTGTTGCTCACTTCGACAAAGGCAGAAACTAAGCTAGAACAAGAAGGAATGTTGTTGTATCCATTGGCAACACTTAGTGCAGAGAACATGGTGTTTTCTGAACTTGTTTTATGAAGCTTTAGTTGTTGGTTGTTGCAAACTCTGTGTATAGAGTTTGGTTGTACAGACTTTTATTTGAGTCTTGAAGTTTGTATATACTTTGCTTGGGTGCAAGAAATTTGCTTTGTTAATGAAATTTTAGCTTTCAAAATGATCAGTGGATCAATCATGTAATGGTACATGGTCTTACTATGTGAGAGTAGTAAGGAATGAAGGTGTTTTCGTTTATAAAGTCTTGCCTCTTTTTTTACGATGTAAAGCTAGTTCATGGGAAAGTGCTGCAATAGCATACTTAGCCTAACGTATGCAATAGTGAGACAAGGTGAATGCTAATAAGCAAAGCATAGGATAGGGGTCCTAGTTGATGAGATAATAATATTGTTGTTTGGGGATTGCAATATTGCACGACGGCGGATGGGAAGCGACAGTGCAAACAATGCAAAAAGAAAGAAATTATTTCATCGGCAAGCATGAATTGGGTATAACTCATGGACTAGAGAAAGGCACACTCTTTCCAGACAATGTAGCAATGCAGTTCAAAGGAATAGTTGGAGACATATTGGCTTTGAAGGCATGTCGTACGGATAGCTAAAGGGTTAGCTACGTTATGTCCAAAAATAGTTAGCCACAGTTGTGTAAATGGGATGTGCAACTCAATAGTTTGGTTTTAGCGAGTTAGGAATGAATTCTTAGTGGCCAAATGGCCTAAGTATAGAGAGTTTATACTTAGTGGCCACATCCGAAAAATGAGTTCTTGAATGATTTTTGCATAATCAGAATTCGCGAGGTATGGAGTGTAAGAATCAGGTATCTTATATAGGGAACCCTATGCACTTTTTGACGTGCTTAATGAAGGGCATGGCAGTCCAAGGCAGGTGCCAGCAAAATTGATTGAAATTGTCATGTTGAGTTAGATGCAAAAGGAAAAGTCGGGAGGCGAAAGACTATGGCAATGATCGTAGTGATCAGTTGGGGGAAGAATCATTTCGTGCGTACACTTAGGCGTAAATGATTCAAATGGAATTCAGGCCTAATTTTGAGGAATTGGCTAAGAAGAATTTCAAGTTTGCAATTGGGTATTGGTGCATGATTTGAGTAGCAGTTGAAGCGTAGTGCACGACGCCGGAAGTGGAGCAAGTATACGAGATCAATAACAAAGTAGTAAAGCTAAGAGATATTGATGCTAAGGCATGAAAATAGGCTAAGGTCGTTTTACGAAAGACAACAAAGATTGCTGAATTTCAGAGTGGTTTCTGAGAATGCATGCAGCGAAGGTTTAAGCCAAGTAGAGTGTTTATATTGGGTCACGTTCAACGAGGACGTTGAACAGATTGGATGGGGGGTCTATGACCGGTCAAGCTAGTGAACGACCAAGATGGCGCGCTACAGCATAGCCGACCTAGTCAGTGAACGACCAAGATGACACTACACTACATAGACTGTTAAGCGCTAAGATAGCAGGACCCTGCAGGGCCAGTGAAGCGCAAAGATGGTTTTACTCACACCGCAATGTGGCAGATTTTCAGTCACGTTTTTTGTCGCCAAAAGACATAATTTGTGTGGCAACATATTTTCGGTCATGGTATAAATGTTGAATGGCCTAGACTCGAGCAACATCCGTCGGCTAAACTATTGGTGTGCCGGAGTAACGGGCTAGTACTAGAAAACAGTTCACATAGGCTAGAAACTCCGGAAGCATTGATTTCCATGTGTTTAAATTTACAGAGAATTGTAAATAGTTACCACAGTACTAACCGAACCTAACGAATCAACATCGTCTCTTCTAAGAATTATGTTAGCAGTTTCAGTGAACCTGATAATTCACCGCAGCAAAACTCGCTCAGGCAGGCAACCTTAAGAATGTATTCAAGCTCCAAATTAATTCCTGAGACCAAGTTCTACACACTAAAGAAGAAACACATTCGTTTTCTTCCAATTTGCAAGTTCGTTGGACAACTTTGCCATATATTTACAGAATTCAGGTAGTACATGCTTTTGTTACAGTGCAGCATTTCTAGCATTCGCACGGTCTCGCTTGTAGGTCCAATACAGTGGGGTGTAGAACAGACCACACAGAGCAAATGGAACACACATCATGGAGACAAGCCCTCTCGACAAAGCAAATGCCTCTTTTGGAGACCCTGATGGCAGAATCACAGACTTCGGATCATAGCCAAAGATCTTCTCCGAGAGGATCCCAACAATGGGAGCAGCGAATGAAGAGAATGAGCCCTCGAAAGCACGGTCAAATGCGTAAATCATGGTCCTGTGCTTTATAGGGACCACCTCAGCAAATATGGGGTTGTTTGCGCCAGTAGCACACCAGCTAAGCATGAGTGCCATAAAAAAGAGAGTAACAGCAAATATAGACCAACTACTTACTGACTGCGGAATAACCATAAGGAGGAAACATGAAAAGGGTACGCCCATGAAAGCGCTAAACTGTGCAGCCATGATGCGCCCCGTGTTTGGGTATATTTGTGACAGCCCATCTCCTATGAACCCACCTAGGAGGTTTCCCATTGAATTACCAATGGTGAAAAGACTGATGAGAGCAGCTGTCTTTTTGTGATCAAAGCCTGCAAGTTGTATGTCAGATATGAGAACCAAGGCAGATCAAATATTGATATTCGCGGAAATAGTTTGAAATAGATGTGTGGATTTAGTGATATATTTCCTAGATAAGTTTGTTTTACAGTATGAATATTTTCTCACCGATTAATTCAAACCACATAGTGAAGAACACAATGGCTGTCCAGGGTAGTGAACCAACAACTCCTTGCATTATAATAAACTGAAATGTTTGCACTTTTGTCACAGTTTTCATGGCTCTCCATGATTCTGACCAAACTGATGGTACACTAGCATAGCCCGTTTCTACCAAATTGGTCCTGCACAAAACAACTTTCATAAAATTCAGTGAAGGGTATTGATGTCTTTCATAAGGGTGATAATGATGGTAAATCTATCTTTTACTCGAGGTTTCAAGACAAGCATCTAAAGTATACTGGGTTTAAAGATGCAGATAACAACTCTTACCTCTCAGAGCCTTCAGCCGTTTCAAGAGTAAGATCGTGGTGTAATTCTCTTGGGTCAATACCAAACATAAAGACCAAAAATCCAATAAGGGAACTAAATATTGCCATCATAATAAATGCACATCGCCACCCTGGTATTCCCCAAAACTCTTGACCAGCCATAATTGTTGCCACGACTCCACCACCTGTTCCACCCACAGCACCAACAAGAGCTAATATACCAAATCCCGTACCTCGAACACTATCCTCATAGCTATCAGCTATGAATGACTGAAGTGCAGGTATCACTATAGCTAACCCAAAACCATTCACAGCTCTCCAGAGTGCAACTTGCCAGAACCGATAACTTGCGCCTACTGCAGCCGTTGACAAAGCCCAACACAGAGTCCCCGAAGCGAGAATAGTTGGTCTATCATGATGAAGAACTAAAACTCCGGCCAGTGGTGATGAAAGTGCCTGCACAAACTTTTGTATGAACGTAAGATATCCAAGGTCCGCGGGCCCAACATTGAAAGCTTCACTGACTTCTTTGTAAACAGATGGTAAGAGATTCTCATCAGCGCGTTCCATAATAGCAGCCAAGTTAATGAGAATGAGAGAGAGAGAAACCCCAAAGATAGTCCTTGTTCTGTAAAATGAGAAAATATGATAGCACAATATTTGAATCCCATTTCAATGCATCTTTATACACTAATTAGTAACTTTAAATTTTAAACACCAACTGTTAAGAACTATACACTTTTAGGTTCATCACTGGAGACCTGATTTCCTGAACTTTTCAAAGAAACTGGATGTGTATAACTTATAAACTATCCATGAAAAATATGAAGGGGGATTTTGAGAACACGATTTATTCAGTTCACAACATTTAATTATATTCCTAGTGGCCGGAATCAGTATGTGAAGGACTATTTCTTATGTCGTTGTTGATGCATTATATTCAGATGCTTCGTACAAGTACTTGACAGAAAGAAATTAAGAAAGGAATGGTCTAGACTAGAGATGGGAATATTCACCTTAGACATATTGGTTAACTGCAACATGCACTAACCTTTGGAAGCTAATTAGGCATATTCAACTCAGTTCACACTTCACAACCATCCAGAAGTCATGGGATTAAGTGCTGTCTATCATATTCAACTAAATATAACAAGAATGAGACCTAGGAATCAGGTCTAACTGGGATGTTCAAATCAGGGAAGTTGGCAAACCGTGATATGCAAGGTGCTGGATGCACCAGGCGCTTTAAACAAGACATTTCGCATTGGCAGTCCATATAATTCAAAATTTTACAGTCCATATAATTCAAAATTTTACAGTTTATATACAAGTACAGTTGTAAAACAAAACAAGAAGGGTCACTAAGAAAACCCAAAACTTCTCATTCTAACAAAAATACAGTTCTTAGAAAACCTAATCACTAAATTGGGAAAAAAACTGAAATTAGGAAAAAAACAATAAATCTTTAACTTACTTCATTGTATCCGGATTTCTGGTAATCTTAATATTATGAGAAGATTATCAATGATTTCTGATTCTCTTCCATTAATCTCTTAGAAGTGGAAACAGATGAGTCGTCTCTATCAGTCCACGGTGGATAAAATACATTGCTTCTTTCTTTCTTTGCCCAAGATATATATTGAATCAACAACAGGGATATATATATGGATGTAATCATAAAACTTGACTCATAAAACTTGCTCAATTTAATTTTTTTCCTATTTTAAAATTTATGTTGACAAATTCACGAATTATTAGGTGTTAGTTGCTCTTTCCAAGTCCCGAAGTCTCAAAGAAAGAAAAGAGATAGTATTTTTTATTGTTTATTTTCATTTTTCTGTTCCCGCCATGTGTCAAGACTCGTTGGAACGTATGGTGAAATGGGGGTACCTTAAGTCCTCAACAACTCCTTGACATTTTAAGCAGTTAAACCCGGGAAAGGAAACGGTAAAACCGTTTGCTATGAGCTACTTGTCTTGATCCTAGGGTATTGTCTTTGTCGTGTTAAGGACTCAAGGATGGGTCCACTAAGTGTAACAAGTGGTCCCAAATAGAGCTGGGTTTGGATCTGTTCGAGAGTCTTGGTCCTCTTGGACTGTATAAAACCATCTTTTTGGAGTTTGTGGAAGAATCAGTTTTAAGGCAGGCATGATGTAGGCAACAGGCGTACCTCAAAAGATGTACAAAACAGACAGCAGAAATCAGCTTTTGTTTGTTATGACTTATGATTACACAACTTGTCAAAAGAGAAAAAAGATCATGTTAGTATGGGATTACCTGCTATGGGTATTGTGATCGGTATGGCATTAGCAATTGAGCAGTGTACAAAATTTTGAGCTCATGGAAGAAGATATTCAAGAAAGGACTGAAATGTGTTTATTTAGATACAAGAACACTGGCGAAATCCACAAGGAATCACGAGCTCGAATGAAATAAACACTACGGGTCAAAGATACACATGAGATACGAAAAGCATGCAACCATACAGACCAAGTGAACACTATACTGGTTTCTGATCTACTTCATACATCTTTTACATTTTGCGTTCATCATCACTTGGGCCTGTACGGTTTGCCATGGAGAAAAGAAGCCGGAAAATAACAAAAATCTACATATTAGACAGGAGATGAGCACATTTTATCCAAGGTTTTAGCAAGTACTTCTGTTTCCTCAACTACGTCTTCTGAAGCCTTTTGGATGTTTGAATTGCATTCTTGGTATCTAAAGCAGGATATGAGATGGTCGTTAACAATACCTGCTACTTGCATGAAGGAATACACAACTGTGGGACCAACACAGCGGAAGCCTCTCCTCATTAAGTCCTTGCTAATGACATCAGCCTTTGGGGTCTTGACAGGTACTTGACGAACGTAGCGGAACCCGTTTTTGAGTGTTTGATGATTCACAAAACTCCAGCAATAATTGTCGAAGGAACCACATTCCTCTTGTACCTGCAAAAAACATAGTGAAATTAGTCCAGAAAAATCATTTTATTTGTGAAACACGAATCTTATGACATTTGTTTTAAAAGCAAAGGACTTCCATTCAACTCCATTAAGAACGGGTTGAATCTATACCGCTAATTCATCATACACGATTTGCATAATCTGACTTCAATTAGCGTAAGGCTGTGGCAGTGGATTTACTAAACCATACATCAATTACCTTGAGTATCTGCTTGGCGTTGTCCACGACTGCTCGAAGCTTTGGCTCTGATAGCACATTTTTGCCAGCTGTTTTCATAGCCAGTATCTTCTTTTCGGAGAATTTGGCGACAGACTCTATGTCGAAGTTATCAAAAAGCTTCCTGTCACAATGATCAGAAAACCAACATATTAAAAAACCTGGAGATGAAGCTTTGATACATCTAAATGACGAGGGCAGTGGAGCCTCTTATGCCTGAAAGCGTCTCTCTTGCTGAGAATTGTCGGCCAATTGTGCTCAGCCAGTGCTATCGCAAACACAAGCAGCTCAAATAGCTTCCTATCATCATGAGCTGGAACTCCCCATTCTTCATCGTGGAAGGAAGCATAGAGTGGATCTATGAGGAAGATATCAAATCAAATCAGTAAACCTTCTCAAGAGTGAAATATGTAAAGACAGACGTAGAGACATTTTAAGAGAATTAACGATCAATAGAAAGTTAAAGTAATATGGCTATTTTCACTTAAAAGGGGTGAAGAGAACCCACACTTCATATATGAGAGTAAGACTGCTATTGAGATGGGACCAAAAGCAGACTTCTGTCCTTGAGGCATGCAAACTTCTAATATTAATATAGCACAGGTTGCCTGTTGCCCTAAGAAATAACCTACTTAACTTTGAGATTAGGAAAACTGAAACCACCCAGAAATACTTCACAATGATAACTGAAATGGAATATACGGAAGAGCTTAGTATTTAGTGGGATCCATAGTTTTAGACCATTACAGCAAGGCCAAGCTAAAATCTTAATGCTTCATGTCTGGTCCGTCTCTAGGTTGAGTTGGCTAACCCTGAGCTCAACACTTTTGTGTCTGCAAAACTAAATACTCAAACTCACTCTCAATACAAACTTTAGGATTTGCTGAAAGCTCCAAATTGTCTTTTCGGATAATAAGAAGCTGCCCACTTGAGTCACTGATGGCTTTGGTGGTTATCTGCTATTTCATCAATGACACAAATGGGCTATCCTTTGCAAGATTAGGTGCTCTTTGGAATTTTAAATACAACTCTCCAGTCTGATAAAATAACACGAAAGAAACTCCATCATCTGAAAGTTTTTGGCTAGTATTAAAACTCCGCATCTCATGCAATCATCAGCAAGTCAGCAGGTTGCCAACTAGACAGCTTACAGATTATTGTATCAATGTTGTTGCTCTTTTATGACTAGAAGTTTGCTAGTGCAGACTATTTGGCTTTTGTTAGGAAAAAAACACAATGCATAAGAAAACATTGGACACCACATTGGCAGCTCATATAAAACATCATATTAGTGCTGTCGTTATGTTAATCAATACAAGTTCACTGGTTCTGACACTCCGAGTCGTTTAAAGTAGTCTTTAAGTACAAATAACGTAAGGTAACGCACATTACAGATGTACTGCTACTCATATATTAAATTAACTGGAATGTAGGGAGCATTACCTAAATTCTAAAACAAGAATATCCTAAGTAATCATGAATAAGCATGGTCTAAGTATACTATAAGTCCTACATTGCAGCCAAGTAGTCTAACCTGATTTTGGCCTTGACATTTTATAGGTGACTAATTACGGTCGACATATCTCACAACTTATTCTAGGCCAGATGAAGTTGGAGAAAAATATGGTTCCTCGGAAAATGCCAAGGTCCAAAATGGGAAATGATTAGAACTCTGTGAAATGCGAAAACTTCGGGAATGAAGTTATTCTACAGAATCATTTCATTTTCCTCCTCTTTCACCGGAACAAGAAGTGGCTTTCTGATATTTCTTCTCACTATCCAAGAAGGTGGCTTTTAGTTGTACTGAGATTAATTTAATCTGGAGAGTACATTTGAATCTCTTTTAAATTTGTTTAAATTTTTGATTTGTTCTAGAAAAAACTTGTATTACTTACCAAACAACCCCTTAAATTAAGAATCAAAATATTCAAATTTTTGCAGGACAGACATTTCTAAACAATTTTCTGCAAAAACTGACATATGCTATCCAAGAATAATGGACACAAGATATTAATAAATACACATAAATGAACACTAAAAATCAACCAAATTGAGCTTTAATAATTCAGAAATTAAACCAGAAACACGGAAATGTACGACTTACCAGAGTTTGCTGTAATCCAATCACACCTCTTCATCAAATTCACCGGCGAAGGAGATGGAGAAGGAGACCTAGATACTGACCGTGGTCGCCGAACAACTTCAACTTTTTCAGGAACAATTTTAACAGGTTTCAACATGACTTTTGGTTGCTGATCCATTGTTCTAGTCTTCCTCAATGTCTTTTTGGTAGAAGAAACACTAGAAGAAGAATCTGAAGAACACGAACTATCTACAGAAGCATTAGCTCTAACAACTGATTCTGGTAATTTTGGTACCAATAACCTTCTAGTTTGTATAGGTTTCTTCATAATTTCACTCTTTCTTTTAATCTCTAAAATTTCTGAAACCCTAACTCGATTTCCAGCTGGTCCAAGAACAGGTCTAGTTTCTGAATCTTGTTCAGTTGATGATTTAAACTCTGCAGCTACAGACATTGCTGTAAACCCTAAAAATTCACAAAAATCAAACTTAATTTCTCCCAAATTCAGCTCAAAAAAAATCAAAAAATTAAAAAAAAAATCAGCTAAATTATTACTGAAAATACTTTTACCTTTACCAACAAATCGGTGTATACTATCTTCTTTAATCAGATTGGGGAGATTTTAATGTGTTTTAAAAACTCTGGATTTTTTCTCTCTCTTTTTTTTTTACAGGGAAAAAAGAAACCCTAAAAATTTGTGAGAAATAGTGTACTACTTTGAATCTGGAAAGTTTTGTGAGGGTTTTACGAAAATGGGAAATGAGCAAAAGAGAAGAGAGAGAAATAGAGCAAAAGTAAGGGACTGACTTTAAACGGGTGGGAGATGATCTGTAAAATGACTGGTTTTTGAGATATGTTGTGTTTTATTTACAGAATAACCTCAACTGTATATCAACTACACTCCATCCCCAACTTGCGTGTCATATTCTTCTTGTTCAATGACATACAAAATACGGAATTCCATTTAATCTTACTGCAAAATTTCGTCTGATGATATTCATAGTTTCGTACTCTTGTAATCCAATCTGGCGCTTATATGGAATGGTATTTCATATGGTAAACAATTAAAAATGACACTAATGACCAGAATTCGAACACTAATGACCAGAGTTCGAAGCTCGCCAGCATCAAATTCTTTACCGATCAAAAAAAATAGTAAAGTCACCGAGTAACTTGAGTTCTGAACTCGCCAGCACATATTCTTTACCTAATTTGGGTCACCCCTTATAAAAATATTTTCTAAATACCTAAACTGCCCCTGAATCATTAGTATTAAACTTAATAAAGTTAATTTAATTAGTGTGGTTAGATTATGTTAGATTAAAATCAGATTTTAGAATTTTTTATTTTTTATTTTTTTATTTTTTTATTTTATTTTTTGTGAGTTGAGATGAAGAAGAGGAGGTTTTAGAGGAAAACTTGAGGTTTTTAGAAATGAGTAATTCAAGTAGGGGAAATGATGTTGGAGAAGGTTCAAGTAACAAAGATGATTGTGTTTATGGTAAGATTATCTTAAATTCTCCCATGGATTGGATATATGTCACAACACAGAGAAAGAGTCGTCAATGTCGAGGGATGTATACCCCAACGACTCTATAAAAGTCGTCAATGTATTGACACCAAAAATGACGACTCAAACCTGCAACTTTTTCAGGCTATGAAAAATCGTCAGGGTAATATGATATACCCTGACGACTCAAACCTGCAACTTTTCCAGGTTATGAAAAATCGTCAGGGTAATATGATATACCCTGACGACTCTTAACTTGGGTCATAAAGAGTCGCTATTTTGTGTGTCTATACCAAGACGACTCTGAATTTTTTTGGGACAGAGAGGTTGCTTGTTTTTCACCTGGGATCGTTGACGTTTAAAAAAGGGTCGTCCATAGAGGATCGTCATAGGTTTCTATATTATGTTAACGACTCTAATCTAGGGTAAAAATATGAAAACCAGAAATAGGGTCGTTATCTTGATCATCATATACCCTAACGATTTTTTATGGTCTCTACATGCATATGAAAAATCGTTAGGGTTTAGGCTTGTTTAATTGTGACCCTTTTTTATGAATTGAAATTTTTCGGGTGAATTTTTTTTTTTTCTTGGAGTCGTTAATGGAGGAGAAGAGAAGAGTCGAGAGGGTGAGAGGGGAGGAGTGATCTTTTTGTTTAGAATTAGAAATGAATTAGGGCTTAGGATTAAGGGTTAATAGGTTTTTAAGATTTATTTTTAGTGAAGGGTAAAATAGTATTTTCACAATCGGTTTAATACGCCCCTCAAAATTTTGGGGTGCAAATAAAATGTCAAGGCCCCCGATTAATATTTCTGGCCCCAATCAAATTAGGATTTATATCTTTGTCTAGCTACTACTTAGACTTTTCCTAGAGCCCCAACTGTCACATATCACCCTCAAGTCTCAACCTTAAGAGAAACTCTTATTCTTCGTTCGTGTACTTTTTCCTTTTCTTTTGCTTTTTTTTTTTTTTTTTTTTCTTGCGAAAGAATTTTTTCATTCCTATACTCAAAATA